>CAUYUJ010000936.1:0-75000 GCA_963575745.1 Prorocentrum cordatum
TAATCGAGACTCTGGTCGAAAACTGGGATTTTCTTAAGCATCGCCTAAGGTGTAGTAACACTTGCTTGCACAGCCTAGCACTTAGCTAACAACGAGTTGCGGTACTTCACAGCGTTTGGCTTCGTCAAGCCTTTGCTGCACGAATGTTTCAAAATCTTCTGGATAAGATTAGCGTGGCCCCCGCTCTGCGAACTCGTCACTGCGACGTACAGGTGGGGCTTGCCCGACTTCTTGTCGAACAGGACGATGTAGGACTGCTTGGACCCGTACACGACCCGCAGCTCACCGAGAGACGGGTGCACGGCCGAGCGCGACCCCGTCTTCGCCACCCCCTTGCGCTCCTTGGCGCTCTTGGTGATCTTCTAAGGGGAGGGGCGAACCGCGCCAGCAAACTCCTCCTCCTGCTCCTCCCCCTCATCATCCACCTCCTCCTCCTCCTTCTCCTTCTCCTCCTCCCCCTCCCCCCCCCTCTTCCTCCTCCCCCCCACTAAGGCGTGGACGAGGACACGACTCTGACGACGACGACGACGACGACGACGATGCCGACGGGGGACGCGTCCTGGCTTGCATATCAGCGCCGATCCAGCCGTGGCCACGAGGGCGCATCCAGGAGGCCCAGGAACAGCATGATAAGCAAGTAAACCCTCGAAGCTCGAACAGACGACGACGAGGACGACGACGACGACGACGACGACGACCCCCCGCCCAGGGTCGTCGCGTCGTCGTCGTCGCCGTTCTCGTGGTCGTCGTCCTCAGGACCACACGCCCGACGTAGGGCAGTTTTCCAGGCCCCGTCGTCGTCGTTGTCGTCGTCGCCGTTGGCCTTGGTGGCAGCCTTGCGGCCAGGGAGCGCCTTCGCGCGCTTGGCCACCGCCAGCAAGCGCGCGTCGTCCTTGTCACTCTCGATGGACGGCGCGTCACTCTCGATGGACGGCGCGCCCGTGGGCGTCTGGCGCGCGACCTTCGGCGACGGCGTGGCCAGCCAGTCCCCGAGCTCCTGCGCGAGCGTTGCTGTTGCTGCTCTGCCAGTGGTCTCATCACCCCGCAGGCCCCCGTGATCAACTCCTCCTCCCCTACGCCCTCCCCCTCTCCCCGCTCGTGAATTCCCCCCCCCCCATGAACTCTTCCATCCTCGTGGGCCTACCCCCTCACTTCCACATGCTGATGTCTCATTCCTGCCGCCACCACTCTCCTCCTCCTCTTCTCCTCATCCTCCTCTCTCCCCCCGTGTCTCCCGCCGCGTGTGAATCATCGCTCCCGAAAGGCCCCCCCCCGAAGTGAATCAGCTCACGTACCCGCCCACGTTCTCTCCTCCTCATCCCCGTGATATCCCCCACGCCCCCCGACCGACCCTCTCCCTCCGCCTCGTGGTCTTCCACTCACCCTCCCCTCCACCAGATGATCTCAATCCATCCCCAGTGATCCTCATTCCATCCCCCCCGTGATTCCCCTCCACCGTAATCTTCACCGATCTTCGTAACAGACGGTAGATGGTGATCGGCGTTCCCAGCGCTACCGACGCACACTGACGCAGACTGTTGCAACAGTGGTCCTGACCCCCAGGACAAGTACTAGATCTAGTAGCTTCAAACTAGGTCGAGCGAGCTGCGTAACCTGATGCTACGAGCGATCAGGTACCCGAATAAGATGAAAAAGACGCGGCGACGCCCTCGAACGGGCGAGGGACGCAGAGCGAACCCCCAACTTCGGGGATGGACAGACCTCACTTTAGTAAAACGTGGTTTAGTGAAAACGACCTGAAGCCCAAACCTGGCGGGCGCAAGCCTGGAAAACAACGGCCACGGCGCCCTCTCGAGAACAGAAAGCGGACAATTCACTAATCGACGTGCCACTGTTGGGGGTTCTGTCCACCCCCGACAACTGCTAGCGCGCGCTGCCTCTATATGGCAGCGCCCTACGCGACAGCGTCATCAGAGTTCGACGAGAGCCACCTCCCGAGCTGCACGAGCGCGTCATCGTCGTCCAGGGGCGCGCCAGCGTCGTCCTGGATCGGCAGCGGGCTCGGGGGCGCGCCAGCGTCGTCCTGGGGCGGCAGCGGGCTCGGGGGCACAGAAACCTCGGGCATGCGCACAACCTCGGCCTCGTCCTCGTTCTCGCCCTGTCGAGGAAGCTACGGTGACGGCGGCGACGACGACGACGACGTCGTCGTCGTCGTCGTCGCCGTCGTCGTCGTCGTCATTCCCGTCGTCGTCGTCGTCGTCGTCGTCGTTCCCGTCGTCGTCGTCGTCGTCGCCGTCGTCACCGTAGCCTCCTTAGGATACGGCAGCGTCTCCACATCGTCTCCACATCGTTCGCCCTGTCGAGGAAGCTACGGTGACGACGACGACGACGACGACGACGGGAACGACGACGTCGTCGTCGTCGTCGACGTCGTCGTCGTCGTCGTCATTCCCGTCGTCGTCGTCGTCGTCGACGTCATCGTTCCCGTCGTCGTCGTCACCGTAGCCTCCTTAGGATACGGCAGCGTCTCCACATCGTTCGCATCTAGGCCGACGGGCGCCATCGGCGTGTACTTCGGGCTGCAACTCTGGGAGCTCGTCTTCTTGGTGATCTTCGTCCTCTTCGTAGGCGGGCTGTCGAGCTCCGAGGCGGTCGAGTCCAAGTTGAAATCCTCCTGCGAGGGCGTCTCGGGCCCCTTGCTGGGCTGGCTGCGGGCGAACCGTGGAGAGAAGTCCGAGAGCGGGCGAAGCTGCCGATGGCTCGAAGGGAAAATCTCCTCGATCGGGATGGCGCGCCCTGGGGGGTTAATGCCGTGGCCTGGCTGGATCCACACGCCGCGGGCGGTCGGGTCGACGAACTCGTCGACAGTGGGGTCGGCGCGCGGCGCCGCCGCGCTCGTGGACTTGGCGCTCGTGGACATGGCGCGAGATGTCGCGCGGTGGGCCGATGGGCTCGCTCGCCAAAATACTCGGCGCACAATGGCTACGGAGCGACGTGATAAAGCCCAACGAACGTTTCGCTTGGGACATCCTCACCAAGTGGTTTCGCCCCCCCCCCCCTCAACAAACGTTTCGCTTGAGACAAACGCATCGCCTGAGACGTCCTCAACACACGTTGCGCCACCAACGTTGAGACATCCTCGACAACTGTCGCGCCACCAACGTTTGGCTTGAGACAACCGAATCGCTTGAGACATCCCCAACGCATGTTGCACCACCAACGTTGAGACATCCTCGACAAACGTTGCGCCACCAACGTTTGGCTCGAGACAAACGTCTGGCGTGAGACACCCTCAACAAACGCGGCGCTTGAGACGAGCGTCTCGCTTGAGACATCCTCAATCCCCAACGAACGTCTCGCTCGAGACATCCTCGACAAATGTTGCGCCCTCCCCTCAACAAACGTTTCGCTTGAGACATCCTCGCACCCTACCCCATTCCCCGCTATACGTCGCTCCTCCTGCTCTTACGTCACTCCATTCCCACCCCTCTACCCCACTCCTCCTATCCCACTCCCCACTCCCATTCCCCATCTGATAAGTGTCTGACGTCAGACATTTATCAGACAGTTATCAGATTGTCAAGCGAAGCGCTTTCCAGGAGGGAGGCGACGAGGGAGAGGGCGAGGAGGAGGAGGAGGAGGAGGGGGAGGAGGAGGAGGGGGATGAGGAGGAGGAGGGGGGGAGGGGGAGGAGGAGGAGGAGGAGGAGGAGAAGGGGGAGGAGGAGAGAAGGGCCCCTGCCACCCAAAAACGGCGTGCGCGCGCTCCTTGAGCTGGAGCGGCGTGAGGGCCATCTCCTCGACGATCTCCGACCACTCGATCTCGTCGCCGATCTTCTCCATCTCCTCGGGGCAAGGAGGAGGAGGAGGAGGGGGGGGAGGGCCTGAGGAGGAGGAGGAGGAGGAGGAGGACCTGAGGAGGACGGATGGAGGACCCGAGGAGCATACATATATATATATATATATGTGTGTGTGTGTGCACGCATGACAGCGACATGCATGCACCTCCTCCTCCCCCGAAAGGGGGGGGAGGAGGTAAGCGGGAAATATACATGACAGCAATATGTATATATATATATATATATATATATATTGAGGGGAGGGGGGAGTAGAGCCATCTTGGAGGAGAGGTGGCCGTCGTCGCCTCCACCCTCATGTCCCCCCCTTCTTCCCAATCATCATTGCTGCCATTATCGTCGTCACCATCAGCGCCAACATCATCATCATCATCATCATCATAATCATCAGCATCATCATCATCGTCGTCGTCTTCATCATCAATCAACACCATCACCATGACCATCACCATCATCGTCACCATCATCGTCATCGTCATCACCATCGACGTCACGATAAACACACTCACCATGACCATCACCAGCATCGCCATCATCGCCATCATCAACATCCTAAACATCGTCATCATCATCATAACCACCGTCATCATCATCAACAACGACACCATCATCATGACCAGCATCACCATCATCGACAACACCGTCGTCATCATCATGATTAACAGCATCATCATCGTCGTCATCCTCGTCATAATCATTTCCTGATTCGCCTCCTCCCCCCATTTCCCCATTTCTCTTTCTCCCCCGCCCGGCCTCCTCGTCGACGTCCCCCCGAATCCTCTCCGCCCCCCCCGAATGGATCATCGCCCTCGTTATCCCTCCCTGCCCTCCTCCTCCTCGTCCTCCCCCGTCCCCCTCCTCCTCCCCCTCCTCCTCCTCCTCCTCCTCCCCCCCCTAGCCCCCCTCCTCCCGTGGGCTCCTCGCCGCGGGGCGGCGGCGACGGGCTCGCGCGAGGGCGCGGCGGCCGCGGCGGCGTCTCGAACTCGCTCTGGACCTAACGAGGGGAAGATGGGGGATCAGTGGAGGGGGAGGATTGGAGGAGGGGGGGGGGGGGTGGGGAGGAGGAGCAGGGGGGGAGGAGGGGGAGGAGGAGGGGGGGGAGGATTGGGGATGGGAGGGGGATGAGGGGGGAGAGGGAGGAGGAGGAGGAGGGGGAGGAGGAGGAGGAGGAGGGGGGGGAGGAGGGCGACAAGGACAAAAAGGAGGAGGGCATAGAGCACGAGGGAGAGAGGAGAAAAGGAGGAGGAGGGGGAGGAGGGGGAGGGGGGGGGGGGGAGGAGGCTGAGGAGGAGGAGGGAGGAGGAGGAGGATATCGAGGAGGTGGAGGAGAAGGAGGAGGAGGAGGAGGAGAAGGAGGAGGAGGAGGAAGAGGAATGACCGAGCTCAAGATGCGGAGCAGCTTCTCGCGCTCGGGCGCGGTGCACTGGGCCATCGCCTCGAGGTGCAAGGCGGGGATGGAGGGAGAAGGGTATATGAGGGATAAGGAATGAGGAATGAGGAGGAGGAGGAGGGGGAGGAGGAGGGGGAGGAGGAGGAGGAGGGGGAGAAGGATGAGGAGGATGGGGGAAGTGCGGGCCTGGCGCCGACGCGTCTCCGACGTGTGCAGGCGGCGAACGTGGGCACACAGCGTGCCCAGCTTGTCCGCGAAGTTGCCCGCTCGCACCTTGTCGCTGAGGTGGTCGTGGTTGGCCAGCGCCCTGGGGTACCTGTGGCGGGGGGGTGGGTGAGGATGTTATAACATCCTCACCCGCCCCCCCGCCTATTATAAAAACCCGTCGTCCTCACTATTTTTAACAAAAAGACCCGCCTATTTTTTTGTTAAAAATAGTGAGGACGACGGGTTTTATAAAACCCGTCGTCCTCACTATTTTTAACAAAAAGACGAAACTTTGCGGGGTGGGCGGCAGGCTGGTCGTGGGTGGGTCGCGGCGCGCGGTCGCGGAAAGGGGTGTCCGTTGGTCAGCACGAACCCGCACCTGGCGGCGGAGATGGGGGGAAGCAAGAAGAGAGGGCCGAGCAAGGGAGAAAACCATGAGCGAAGGAGGAAAAGGGAGAGGAACGGGCCGAGTCGGGAACCAGGAAAGGGGCGGAGGCAAGCCGGAGGATATCGGGCTCAGGGTTAGGGCTCACTATAGATATCACAATCGATCTCACTATCGATATCACCGATCTCACTATCAATCTCACTATCGATCCCACGATCGACCCCACTATCGATCTCTCTATCGATCCTACGATCGATCTCACTATCGATCATATTTTCGATCTCGCTATCGATCTCACTATCGATAACACTATCGATCGCACTATCGATCTCACAACCGATCCCACTATCGATATCCGATCTCACTCTCGATCTTACTATCGATCTCACTATCGATATCGCCGATCTCACTATCGATCCCACTATCGACCGCATTCACGATCTCACTGTCGATCTAACTATCGATCTCACTCGATCGATCTCACTGTTTGTATCACTATCGACGTCACTATCGGTCCAACCACCGATCCCACTATCGATCCTGCCATCGATCTCACTCTCGATCTCACCACGGGACACCGCGGGACACCGACCTCCTATCCAAGTTTGGAGGGGCAATGAGATGGACGAGGAAAGGCGAGGAGGGGCACTTCGCAAGCACCGTCTGCACGGCGCCGCGCAACGTCACGTAGTGCGTCTGCATCGTGGGGCCGAGAACGCACTGCAACGCCATCACCTGGGCGTGACTTCCCTCTCCTCCCATCCCCTCCTGCTCCTCCTCCTCGTCCTCCTCCTCCTCCTGCTGATCCTTCCCCCGCGTTCCTCCTCCTGCCCCTTCCCACCCGTGGAGGGGGCGGGGGCGTAGTTTTCCCGGACCTATCACCAGCTCGGCAGAGGCCGCCAACGATGGGCCATGCGCGGCCCGCGTCCGACTGATCGACTCGTACCGCCCCAGATCGAATGCCGAGCGGACGCCGTGCTTCTCGACGTGCGCTTTGAGGGCATCTGCGATCTCAGTTTCGGACGTCGTGGGGACAGCAACGCGGATGGGCACGCGCTTCGCCATCGCTGCTGCTGGCTGGCGCAACCCGAGGGAACCGACCTCCATTGTGGCCAGAACGCCTCGATTACGGAGGGGGAGGGGGGAGGGGGCGGAGGGGGAGGGCCAGCCAGGCCAAGGGGGCACGCCTGTCCTGACTTATAGGTGTCGATATCGATCTCACTATCGATATCACCGATCTCACTATCGATCTCACTATCGATCTCACTATCGACCCCACTATCGATCTCACTATCGATCCTACTTTCGATCTCACTATCGATCTCACTATCGATATCACTATCGATCCAGCTAGCGATCTCACTGTCGATCGCACTATCGATCTCACTATCCATCCCACTATCGATATCCGATCTCACTCTCGATCTTACTATCGATCTCACTATCGATATCGTCATCATCGTCATCGTCCCCAACATCAACACGATCGACATCATCGCCATCATCGCAATCGCAATCGCAGTCGGCATCATAATCATCATCATCACCACCATTGGCGGCGCCAGTCGCGGCCGAGACGGGACGAGTGGTCGCGGCCGAGACGGGGCGTCTGGCGCCCATTGGCGGCGCCAGTCGCGGCCGAGACGGTGCCGCCACCAGCAGGGCTTGGGCCCTGGGCGGGCCCCTGGGGCCATGGTGCTTTACACGGCATCGTCGCCACCATCGCCGCCGTCATCGTTCTCACCATCACCAACCGTCGTCGTCATCACCAACATCGTCATCACCGTCGTCGCCACTGTCGTCGCCATCACCATCATCATTGTCATCATCGTCATCACCGTCATCACCATCATCACCACCACATCACCGTCATCACCGTCATCACCACCACATCATCGTCATCACCGTCATCACCGTCATCATCGTCATCACCATCATCACCATCATCGACATCATCGTCATCACCGTCGTCGCCATCACCATCATCATCATCACCACCACAACCACCACCATCATCATTCCCGCCAGCATAATTATTCACTGCGTGGAGCTCCCCATATGCGCATCTACTCGCATGGACCTGTCCGCCGTGAATGTCTGGGCGCAAGAGCTTTCGAATATTAACGGGCTTCAGTTGTGACGGTCTGGACATCACTCTAACTGCGAATGAATTGGAGTGTGAATGAGCCTCAGTAGTACGAGCGCGTCTCTGTGCATGAGCCTGGGGCCTCCTGGGGCCTCCTGAAACCTACTGGGGCTTCCTGGGGTCTCCAGGAGTCCTCTTGGGACCTCCTGGGACCTCCTAGGAAGGTTTCGTTGGGCCTCCTGCCGTCCGAGGCCTCCTGGCGCTTCCTGTTGTCTCCTGGGGTCTCCTGTGGTTTCCTGAGGCCTTCTGGAGCTTCCTGGGGCCTCCTGGCGCCTCTTGGGACATCCTGTGGCCTCTTGAGTCTTTATGTGGCCTCCTGATGCCTCCTGGGACCTCACGTGGTCTCCTGGAGCCTCCTGGAGCCTGTTGGAGCCTCCTGTGGCATCCTGAGAAGAATCTGCGCCCACGAGCCTGGCCACCCAAACTAACAAACAGATCGAGACATCCTCAAAATCTGGCCCACCTGGGGGGTGAAAATGAGCGCCTCGCTCGAGACATCCTCCAAATCTGCTCCGAAAGCGAAGGATGTTGGGCACAGAAACAGGCAAACCGCCTGAGACATCCCCACAAAATGGCCGCGAACGAGCCCGTGCAACCACCCCTGGCGGCTCCCCTTAGGGGTGCTGAAATGAGCGCCTCGCTCGAGACATCCTCCAAATCTGCTCCGAAAGCGAAGGATGTTGGGCACAGAAACAGGCAAACCGCCTGAGACATCCCCACACAATGGCCGCGAACGAGCCCGTGCAACCACCCCTGGCGGCTCCCCTTAGGGGTGCTGAAATGAGCGCCTCGCTCGAGACATCCTCCAAATCTGCTCCGAAAGCGAAGGATGTTGGGCACAGAAACAGGCAAACCGCCTGAGACATCCCCACAAAATGGCCGCGAACGAGCCCGTGCAACCACCCCTGGCGGCTCCCCTTAGGGGTGCTGAAATGAGCGCCTCGCTCGAGACATCCTCCAAATCTGCTCCGAAAGCGAAGGATGTTGGGCACAGAAACAGGCAAACCGCCTGAGACATCCCCACAAAATGGCCGCGAACGAGCCCGTGCAACCACCCCTGGCGGCTCCCCTTAGGGGTGCTGAGTGTGAGTAAGTCTGTGTATGAGTAAGTCTGCGTATGTGTACGTATGGGTATGACTAATACTGTGTATGAGTAAGTCTGTGTCTGAGTAAGTCTGTATATGAGTATGTCTGAGTGTGAGTAAGTCTGAGTATGAGTAGGTCTGAGTATGAGTAAGTCTGAATATGAGTAAGTATGTGTATGAGCAAGTCTGAGTATGTCCGACTGGAGGGGGCGAGAAAAGAGGAGGAGGAAGAAGGAGGAGGAGTAGGAGGCGTCCAAGTAATAACAATAACCCCATCTTAGGATATGGGGAAAAAGAGAGAGCGAGAAAGAGAGAGAGAGAGAGAGAGAGAGAGACTACTCGATTGTGGAACGCGTATATGCTCGCCAGCAGCATGGGCCCGCGCTAGTCGCAGGAGAGGGAGAGGGGGCAGCGCCCACGCCTCCGCCTCGCTCTGGGACTCCGCTGCCGCCTGTCGGGCTCGTGGTACTGCGCATGCGTGGGCCGCGCGCGCGCGCCCGCCGATGGGCGGGGCGCGCGCGCGCGGCCGCAAAAAAAAAAAAAAGCAAGGGCAGCCCTAGGACAGAGGCACACGCGCACTCAAACGCACACGCACACACATGCACACACGCGCACACGCACACGAACGCACGCACACACAAACACACACACGCGCACACACACACGCACACACACACACGCACAACCTAAGCGCCCGAACCTAAACGCCCGACCTACGCCTACGCGCCCGAGCCTACAACCTAAGTTTGCCGACCTAAACGCCCGACCTACGCCCCCCCGCGCTCCGCTACCAGGCACGCGGCCCACTTGCGACCGAAGGGCCCGCGACCCGCCTCGGACAGAGAGAGAGAGAGAGAAAGAGACAGAGAGAGAGAGAGAGAGAAAAAATATAAAAGGAGGGAGACGGACATACATACACATAGACAGACAGACAGACAGAGAACGCACCAACACAGAGAGTGCGTTACACGTAATACTAAAATACTATATGATTCGATGGTTACTACCAGTGCGTTACTATAAGAGTAGCAGCAATAAGTAATAGCACTATCGTGCGTTACTCTGGCTTTCATTAGTAATGATATATTTGCATGTGTATGTATAAATGCATTTTATGTATGTGTGGCACGCATGTGTTATATGTATGTATCGAATGTACTATATGTGGATCCATATATGCACGCATTATATGTATATGTGTGTGTATGTGTATGGCATGGCTTTACGTGTCCAAATGTATGTATTGGATGTATTGTACGTACTGTATATATGTGTGTCCATAAGAATGCTTTGTGCGCGTTGTATGTGTCGTATATGTATACGTGTGTTGTGCGTGTGTATGTGTTGCGCGTGTTGTATGTGTGCATGTGTAGTATGTGTTGTACGCGGGAGGATGTCCGAAAGTAAACTGCATCTTGCAAAAGCGCGCTGCGATTTTCGGCCTGGGTCGCAACGTGATTACGCATCTTACGATAACGCCGCGCGCCGCGAATCCTTCGGGCTCGAAATTGCAGTCGCGCCGCGTTCGCGATTGCAGCCTTCCGAAATTCGAGCGGGAGGCTGCAATTTCGAGCGCGGCGCGACTGCAATTTCGAGCCCGAAATATGAAGGATTCGCGGCGGGCGGCGCTACCGCAAGATGCATTTTCACGTTGCGACCCAGGCCGGAAATCGCAGCACACTTTTGCAAGATGCAGCTTACTTTCCGACACCCTCTCACGATGCAAATTTTTCGAGAACGGAGGATCAGGGTTTGACCATTTTGGAGTCTTTTTTTAGCATGCCTGGTTTTTCGGCGAAAATCCCCCTGTAGGGGGGCAGGCCCGATTGAAAGTTGCCTCGATGGACGAGTGCGCGTGGGCTCAAACACACACGTCCTCAGGATCATCCGCCCTGCGGCGGCGCGCCAACGGCCACTCCCGCCTGGGGCCTCCGCACGCGTGCGTAGCCGAGGACGAGAGGGGATGGCCTCCGGGCGGCGCGCCCGGGGCGCGCGCCGATGGGCGCATGCGGCGGGGCCTCCGCGGCGATCCCCGCCGCCGACCGGGCCCCCCCCACACACCAAAGAGCGCCGGCGACGCGGGATCCGAACTTATAGTGGGCCCTGGAAGCGACAGGGCCGTTTCTGTCACCGGTTCCGTGCTTTGCCGCTTTTGTTTGCCGGTTCCGACGCCGCTTTTTTGCCGGTTCCGCCGCCGTGCTTTTACCGGCTCCTGCTCCGAATCCATCCTGGAGCCGTCTTCGTTGCTGCTGTTTCCGGTCGCCGTTTTTTGCCGTTTCCATTTTCAAGGGGCACTTTTTCGGAAACGGTGAAAAACGGCCCTGCCGTTTCCGGGGCACACTAAGGATCCGAAGGGCAGGGACTGGCAGTCGGGGGCGTTCAAGAGGAGGCTCAAAGGCAAGGGCGCCCTCGAGGGCGCGAAGTTATTCGCGCTTCGCGCTTCGCGGTCCTCGTTCCTTCTCCCCCCTCCTCCTCGTCTTCCTTTTCTCCCTTTGGGGGGGCGGCGCGAGGGCGCGAAGTTATTCGCGCTTCGCGCTTCGCGGAGCGCGAAGCGCGAAGTTGGGAGCCCTTGCTCAAAGGATTTGGGGGGTGGTACAGTTGCTGGGGACACGACGTGCCCCAGGTGTTCGTTGCGCGTTCCTGTCTGTTGTTCTTCTTTGTTTGTTCCTTCTTTCGACGCTTCCCCAGGGTCCCGCTCGTCCACGCACGTGCCTCGGGCCACGATTCGCACAATGTTTCTTCCACCGCCCGGTGACGTCACCACAGTGAGAGCCAGAGTGGGCAGCAGCTTAGTGCTAAAATGATCCGCACCAGCACAGATGTCCCTTGCCCCCTTCCTCGGCGCATCTGAGGCATGCACGATGTTGGAGGCCTTCCAATACAAGCGCAGGGGAGCTGCATGGCAAGCAGAGGGGGAGATGTGGAGAGGGAAGCGATGATGGCGGGAGGGGTGCAACAACGAGATCGCGCGACCCCCCAGGAGCAATTAGCAAGCCAACCTGCGCGAGACCTGAGTTGGATTCGCGGGAGCGGCCACCCCTCCCTGCGAGATGTTGCCTCTGGCGCCCAGCGATGCACGCATGGCCCCCGTTGCCCCCCATCGTTGCCCCTCGTTGCCCCCCCCCCTCCCCCCCTCCTGTTGCCGCACCGTTGGCCCCCGGCGTTGCCCCACACCGTTGCCCCCCCAGCGCTGGCCGCGTCGATCTGTTCGGGGCCTTCCGCCGCAGGGGCGTCCTCTTGTCGGAGCGCGGGCCCCCCACAGGTCTGGACACCCCCCCCTGGATCGGCCTGTCTGCCCGGGTCCCTCCGTCGACGGCCCGACGGGTGTGGCACAGCCAAGTTCAGGAGGGGAAATATCACACAGACGCAATGAATCGTCGATTCCCCAGAGAATCTGGGAAAACATGGGAAGTGGGGGGGAAGACAAACACCTAGAACATATAGGGAAACATGGGGAATCCTGTTATTTGTGTCTATTCACTTGTGCGTCCCGGGGCCCCTTCACAAGGCGGTGGCGCGAGGACCACCGTGGGCTCAGCAGGGGCGCTGCCCAGCGGGCCGCTGCTCGAGGCCCGGCTGGGGGATCCCGCCCGTGGCCGAGGCGCACTATGACCAGGGAAGCTCTTGTCGCCCGCCCCTTCGTTCCCAACCTCCGCCAATTCGTTCTGTGTTCTTCGTTTACATGCGTGTATGTACATAACTACCTCTGTGTGCGTTTATACACATCTACACCGACGTGTACACAAGTCAGAGTGAGGGGGGCGAACGGCCATTCGATGTCCCTGGGTAAGCGGCTGAACAAGGAACTCGTGGCGGGAATTCTGCGTGTTTCGTTGTTGTTGTCGTTGATGTTGCTGTTGTTGTTGTTGTTGTTGTCGTTGTTGTTGTTGCTGTTGTTGTTGTTGTTACTGTTGTTGTTGTCGTCGTCGTCGTCGTTGTTGTTGTTGTTGTTGCTGTTGTTGTTGTTGTTGTTATTGTTGTTATTGTTGTTGTTGCTGTTGCTGTTGCTGTTGTTGTTGTTGTTGTTGGTTGTTGTTGTTGTTGTTTGTTGTTTGCTGTTTGTTGTTTGTTGTTTGTTGTTTGTTGTTTGTTGTTTGTTGGTTGTTGGTTGTTGGTTGTTGTTTGTTGTTTGTTGTTTCTTGTTGTTTGTTGTCGTCGTCGTCGTCCCACCCGCGACCCTTTCGCGACCCACCCCGCGACCCACCCGGCGACCCACCTCGCGAACCACCCGCGACCAACCTGCGACCTACCAACATTGGTTTAACGAACAAATCGGCGCCTGCGGCGGGCTCGCTGTATAATTTGTGGAACTTTGGCGCCTGCGGCGGGGTTCTCCAGAGTCTTACAACGGCCGACGTCCCCACCGCCCCCTCACTCAAATCCGCATCTGCGGGGTGATGGGTAAAAATAAAACCGCAGCCCCAGAGGTCTCGACCGCTTCTCTGGGGGTAGAATGTCACCCGGATCCGTTTTTGATGGCCTCGGGACCCGACAAGTGGCCCCAGGGGCCAAAGACGAGGAAGAACCGTCGGTTAGCTTGTTTGAGCGTATCGTCGGGGACCTGTGTTCAGCTTGAGCTCGATGACAGTATGGGCCCCCCTTCCGGAGACCCACCTGCCGGTCACCCCGCGCCGTGGGGGGTCGGAGTCTCCGCGGCCTGCGGCGGCGCCTGCGTCGCCGCCGTGCAGCCACGGCCCGGGGGGCTGCTGCGGGGGTGCCCAGCACCATGCCAGGATCGGCCCGTGGGGCCACCGCCACAGCATTCGATGTTGGATGTTCGTGGTTTTTGGAAAACTTTCCAGCCTGGGGGTGCGTTCCAGCAGCTGCGCCTCGCCGAAAGCATACCAGGGGGTGCCTGGATCGTCCCGAACGGCTGCCGGAGAGCCGAGTGATGACCCAAAGCCCGAGGGGCCACGTCAGGGGAGGACACCAGCTCTGGGCGGACGCACGGACCTGCAAGCGCCCGTTCATCGCAAATGGGAGCCCGATAGCCCACCCCATCCAGGAGCGTGCGGTTTCACGATCAGAGGCCTATTGCCGATCCGTCGGCGACTTCTGGTCGGGGGTTTGGGCCCCCCCCCACCCCCCCCAATGCTAATGCCATCGGGCCCCCCACCCCCCGCGCGATGGCCCCCCCCCATGTGGGCGTGGGCGTGGCGTGGTGGCGCCCCCCCCCCTATGGATGTGGTGTGGGTGTGGTGGGTTGCTGTGGATGTGTGCGGGGTGACGCCATGGTCCTCCTCCCCCCCTCCCCCCCCTGTTGACGTGTGGCTGCGGCGTGTGGCTGGGATTGGCGTCATGTTGACAGCTCCAGTGCTCGACGTCGTCGCCGCCGCCGCTGGTGTGCCGTCGACGTTGTCGTCGTTGTCGCCGTCGTCGTCGTCGTCGTCGTTGTCGTCGTCGTCGTCGTCGTCGTCGTCGTCGTCGTCGTCGTCGTCGTCTCGTCGTCGTCCTCCTCTTCCTCGTCCACTTCCTCCCCCTCCTCCTCCTTCTCCTCCCCCTCCTCCTCCTCCTCCTCCTCCCTCTCCTCCTCCCTCTCCTCCTCCTCCTCCTCCTCCTCCTCCTCCTCCTCCTCCTCCTCCTCCTCCTCCTCCTCCTCCTCCTCCTCCTCCTCCTCCTCCTCCCCCCCCATCCCATCTTGGGGGGGGGGAGGCCCGAGGACCCTGGGACCCATCCCATCTGGGGGGGGGGGCCCGTGGGCCCGGAGCCCGCGGTCATATATCGCCGATTACAGGTCGATGTCTCCTGCCCTGAGCTGATCCCCGCTATCGCCCTGAGCTGAAACATGTCAAGACTCTGGGCTGATTGATCTGTTTAGTATTTCAATTTTCCCTCCACTTCGGTCTCTCTTTTCGGGCCATGCGGCCCGATTCTTGTTGAATGGCCTGAATCCAGAATCGTTGTTTGATGACCCCGAGGCCATCAAACAACGATTCAGGAGGGGGAGGAGGAGAAGGAGGAGGAGGAGGAGGAGGAGGAGGTGGTTGTTCATCCTGAATCGTTGCTTGATGGCCTGGGGGCCTGGCGAGGGCCCCAAGAGAGGCCGCGAGCTGCCGACAACCTCCCGCCGCCTTTGGCGGTTCTGTCGCCTTGGCGACGCCGCGGCCGCACCGCCCTCAATCAAGCGCATAAAAAAACGCCCCTACCCTGGTTTACGAGGCGCTGTGCGCTGAAACTCCTGTGGGCTGACCGGGTAAACCCTGCGTGATGTGCCGCGTCCTGGCGGCTCTAGGCTTTGGGGGTTCCCAGGAGGGTTACAGACCACGCACTTGTAACCCAGGGTAGGGTCGTGTTTTTCATCCCTCAATCAAAGAGGTCGGCCAAGAGAGATGGCGGCGACAGTCACGCAGAGGGACGGCACGGCCGCCAGTGCCGCGCCGGGGCCCAAGAACTCTCCCAACCCGTGGCCTGTTTCGCTGCCTGGGCTCACTGTTCCTGGATGGTGCTGTGGTCGAATGTGGTCCTCCATCAAAGCACCCTCATAGCGGCTACGGTTTGGAGGACGATGGACGCCCGAAACGTCGGCTTGCGAGACCGAGCTCGTCGTAGCGTACTGTCGATACACTTGCGGAGTTGAACTCGCGGATGAGGGTGACATTCGTGATGTCGACATGGTGACAAGAACGCGCTCGGAACAACACTTGGTGAGCCAGAGACCGTCCCCCTAGACCGCCAGGTCCAGAGGTGGTCTGGCAGCCGTTCGGCTCGCGGCCCCCTTCACAGGTTATTCAAGAATTGCACTCTCGCAGCAATGCCGGCTACATTTTGGTCTGGACGGCCACCATTCGAAACATTTCCGAAGTGTTCTCATCCTCTTCCCCTGTAGTCATCGTCGTACTCCTCGGTTCGTACCCTGGAGGCCCAAATCGAGGGGCATCCGCCGGATTTGCATCAACCATATTGCAGTGGGCGCTTTTGACTTGCAAAAGCTGCAGGATGGCTGTAATCCGCTTGCATCTGGATCGCAAGTCTGCCCAGCTGCTCCCAGCGGGGTCCGCGACCCACTCAGACTGAGAGCCGCGAGGCGGACCTGTAAACCGCCTGGCAAGTGGGCTGCAACCGCCCTGCAGCTGTTGTAGCTGCTGTTGCAAGCCGAGCCGACCACTGCTCACCACCCACCGAACCACCCCAGCCCAACCCGAAGGCCTCAATTTGCCCTCCACCCCCAATAGCGAATTGTCGGGGAACATCGAAAAAACACATGGAGCCCATACCGGAGCGCCCCGGATCGGCGGCACTGGCCGGAGGCCGCTACAAGAAGGAGTGCCAGATGAGGAACGAGGCCACTTTTCGGTCGTACGAGCGCCTGTGTGGACGAGGGGCGCTGGAGAAGCAGCCATGCAAGAACCCCAACCCGATTCGTGCTGGGGCGGGCGTATCTCCCGGCGCCGGGCGCCGTTACGACGGGCTGCCGCTTTTGCCGCGTGGAGTTGTGCAGCGATCCTGTTTAGGAATCCCAGTTGCTTCTCGGTCGTGGGGGGGGGAAACAACCTGAAATTCGGATCTTCGAGCTGGGTCGGCTGGTTCGGTAGGTAGTCGCGACCACAGGACCGTCGGTAGGTGGTCGTCCACAGGACCGTGTCGGAGACCCGGGCCGCCCGCGACGCCGCGCGGGCGCACCGCCCCGCCGCAGCTCGGACATGGGGACGCCGCGGCGACGGCCACGCCGAGGGGCGGCGAGGCCGGCGGGAGGCCGCCGATCTGCCACCGCCGTCGTGGTCGTCGTCGTCGTCGTCGTCGTCGTCGTCGTGGTCGTCTTCGTCGTCGTCGTCGTCGTCGTCGTCGTCGTGGTTGTCGTGGTTGTCGTGGTCGTCGTCGTCGTCGTCGTCGTCGTCGTGGTCGTCGTCGTCGTCGTCGTTGCCGTCGCCGTCGTCCGCGGCCGCGGCCGCCCCCCCCCCCGCTGGCAGGACGGCGGCGGCGCCCGCGAGGGAGGCGCCCCGCAGGGGAAGGGGGCCGAGGGCCGGGCGGGGGCTCAGGAGGAGGAGGAGGAGGAGGAGGAGGAGGAGGAGGAGGAGGAGGAGGGGGAGGAGGAGGAGGAGGAGGAGGAGGAGGAGGAGGAGGAGGAAGGGGGGAGGAGAGAGAAGGAAGAGGAGGAGGAGGAGAAAGAAGGAGGAGGAGGAGGAGAAGGAGGAGGAGGAGGAGGAGGAGAATGGCTGGGCGGGTGGAGGCGGGGCCTGTCCCTCTGCCGGGGGGGCTTCGATCGGAAGTCGGCCCGGACCCTCAGACGGTACGAGGTCTTGCTCCAGCAGTGCTTGCACTCAGGTTGTGATGATCCAGCCTACTGTAGCCTTGATCACCGTACGGTAGGTTCGTGTCGTGTCGACTGGCGGCGACCCCGCCGCGGGCGTTCAATGTTGAACGCCGACGGCGGCCAAGAATCGGCCGATGTTGAACGATCGGACGTTGCGTAAACGGCCGATCGTTCAAGGTCGAACGATCCCCGTAGTGTCAGTAACCAAAGCCCGGGTCGACAACACACGAACCTGCCGTAGTGAATTTCGAGCACCAGGAAAACACCCCCAAAGTTCTAGGGTTTTCACATGTCGGGCCCGGGGAGACACTCTCTCGACACTCCTTCGACACTCCTTCGACACCCTTCGGGGTGCTCGGAATTATTTCCGGGATGCGGTCCATAACCCTGACCCTCAGACGATACGATGCACAGCCGGGGCCCTGAAGAAGGAGCACTTCTCGTTGGGGAGGGGCTCCGTGTTCCTCAATCGTTTCCCAGTTTGCCCTGGATGTTCCTTATAGGTTTTCGATACGAGAGCGAAGCTCGCCATATATGGAAAATAAGGGGCCCCGTTCCTTATCTTTAGGGTTCCTGAGGTCAACGCCTCACACAACATCAACAATATCCTCGCCTCGCCTCGCCTCGCCTCGACTGTATTTGCTCCAGCAGCGCTTGCACTCCAAAGGTGTTTTTTTGTTGCTGCCCGCCCGCTGCGAAGGGGGACGTTTAGGGCGGGCCCTGCCGAGGCCCCGCCGCGGCGCCGCCCGTGGCCGCCCCGCTCTGCCGCCCAGGAAGTTGCTGTTTGGGGGGCCTGCCGAGGTTTCTCCGCGGGCGCCTCGAGGAGGAGGAGGAGGAGGACGAGGAGGAGGAGGAGGAGGAGGAGGAGGAGGAGGAGGAGGAGGGAGGAGGACAATCGGGCCACTGCCACGGCGTCTCTGCCGAGGTTTCTCCACGGGCGCCTCCCACGCCCTGCCGAGGTTTCTCCACGGGCGCCTCCCGTGGCCGCCCTCTCGGGCCGGGCGAAAGGGGGGGGATTGGGAAAGGGGGGGCTTAAAACGACGCGAAGATCGGGACAAAATCGGATCGGGATAACTCGAAATCTCTGAGAATCGGCGGGTTTGGAGGATGTATTGGGCGCCGCGGCCGCTCCAGAGCGTTCCTGAACGCTCTGAGAGCGCTCCGGAACGCTCTGGAGCGATTTATCCCGATCCTAGCCCTGTTTTATGGGTTACGAAATTTGCTGCATGCAGCTGGTTTCGGCCTCACCGAGGGGCCTATACTCCTCGATATATGGCCGCCTCCGGCGCCGGGAGGCGCCGGGAAAATCAGCTACGTGAGCTGATTCTCAAACCCCCCCTTTGTCCCCCTTTCGCCCGACCCGAGCCTCGTGGCCGCCTCTCGCTTTATGTTGTTCCCATCCGACTTAAGGACCGCATCCCAGAAATGATGTCGAGCACCCCGAAGAGTGGCGAAAGAGTGTCGAAAGAGTGTCGGAAGAGTGTCTCCCAGGGCCCGACACGTGAAAACCTTCGAGTTTGGGGGTGTTTTCTAAGTTCTAAGTGCTCGAGATTTACTATGGTGATCAAGGCTAAAGTAGGCTGGAACATCATAAGTATGCTGCACCACGTAGCTTTTACGACATAGCCTGCACCGCACAGCTTCCACATCCACCGTGAACTCTAGCTTACCGCCTGGGGTCCACGGCGGCCAACAGTTCAATCTGGCGTTGTTTCGTCGAGTTGGGCCTGGACCCGCCATCGGGCCCGGGGCCATCGGAAAAAGATTCAGGATAAAACATTGGGCCCGAAAAATGGGGCTAGGGCTAGGGTCCAAGCCAGGGCTCGAGGCTTCGATCCCAGACATGCTCATGATATACCGTAGCACTCCGCAGATGCGGATAAGAGTGAGGGGGCAGTGGGGACGTCGGCAGTTTGCGAGACTCTGGAGAAGCCCGCCGCAGGCGCCACAGTTCCACAAATTATGCAATGAGCCCCGCGCAGGCGCCGATTTTTCGTTAAACATTGTGGGTAGGTCGCGGGTGGGTCGCGGATGGGTCTCGGGGTGGGTCGCGGGGTGGGTCGCGAGTGGGTCGCGGATTGGTCGCGGGGTGGGTCGCGGGTGGGTCGCGGGGTGGGTCGCGGGGTGGGTCGCGCGTGGGTCGCGGGTGGGTCGCGGGGTGGGTCGCGGGTGGGTCGCGAGGTGGGTCGCGGGTGGGTCGCGGGGTGGGTCGCGGGTGGGGTCGCGGGTGGGTCGCTGGTGGGACGACGACGACGACGACGACAACACACAACAACAACAACAACAACAACAACAACAACAACAACAACAACAATAACAACAACAACAACAACAACAACAACAACAACAACAATTACTAGCACGTGGGGACACTCCGTTCTCACCAGTGCCAGGGTTTTCATAGGAGGCGGGCAATACCCCCACTTTGTGGGGGGGCCGGTTCAAGCTCTACCAAATTTCCAAACGACTCTTCGCCACCACCCACACCCAGCTTCCCGCCCTATGACGTTCGGACACTTCACTTCGTGGCATGCGGACGACCGTGGCTACTATTCAGGGCCCCGCGGCCGACGACGACGGCGTGCGCGCGCGAAGAAAAATCGAATGTGTCCCGCATGGTATTATTTGACAGGGATGATGGCCCTGGCAGGTGCGCAACCGTTGTTGCAGAAGTTTGAAAAAGTTGCTCGCAAAAGCCCGTTTGACAGAAATGTTGAAAAAGTGTTGGGTTTGTACGAATCCGCAAGAGCGCGCGGGATGAAATGTTGACATTTTTTTTGAAAAAACCATTGGTTTTTTGATGTTGTTATGTTTAAATCGTTACGAAAACAAAGGTTTTGGAAGGATTTCGTCTTGCGCGCGCGAATGTCCACTTTACCTCATTTTTTGCAAGGGATTAGTGAAGTTTGGTTAGGTTGGAACAAAAAATGTCCACTTTAGCTTATTTTTTGCAAGGGAAAACCGCCCGTAACAAAACAACCGGATCCGGACCAACCCGTTTTGCTTGAGACTTCCTCACGAAAATGATGAAAACGTGGCTGCGGCCTAGGCGCGGCGGGGGGGCCATGCACCAGGGGTCCCAACAATAATTATTCTTTAGAAGTAATAATGTTCAACAACAACAAAAACAACAACAACAATAACAATAACAATAACAATAACAACAGCAACAGCAACAACAACAACAACATCAACAACGTCAACCACAACCACAACCACAACCACAACCACAACGGCAACAATAAAAACAACAACTGCAACAACGCAACAATCATAATCCTCACCATGGCCTTCCACTCCAGCCACGCACCAAGGGACAATGAAGGTCCGTTCGCCCCCTCACTCTTGATGTGTATTTGCGTACATATGCATGCGTGTGCGCATACATGTAGACAGCTCCCTATCTATATGCAAGCACGACGTGCGGTTTTTGGCAGCTGCCCTCGCTGGGCCCGCGGGGCCGTCAAAGAGCGCCCCGGGGCGAACAAGCACCCGGGGGAGGGGAAGGTCGGGCTCTCCCGGGGAGGCCCGTGTTCCACGAGGCACGACACCGGATGTTGGGGGGCGGGGTTCGAGGCTTTGGTCGGGGGTTGACGGAGCCCCCCACTCGCAGGTGGTGTTTCTCTCCCCCATATCCCCGAGCTCCGCCCGAAACATTTGGCCGCTCAGGATAAAGGGGGACCCTGGGATACACCCCGAGGGGCTATTCGGACGCACCCCTATCGAGGCCCCCCCATCGTGTATCCCAGGGTTGGGCCCCCAATTTTTGGTGCACTCGAAAAGCCCCACGAAGCCTGGAATGGGGGTCGACATTCTGCTAGACATAGCCCCCCATCCTGTCAGACCGATTCGCGAAGTGCATGTTCTGTCGGTTCTCGCGGGGGCGTTGCAGCCGCAACCTCTGCGGGCCTGCGAGCCCACTAAGTCTGGCACCGGGCTGTTCTCGACGTAGGTTGTCTTGCTACAGGGGGCCATGTCCACCCCCGACTGGTCCGAGGGCCCAAGCTCCCAGAGACGGCCCAAGAGGCTCCCGAGACGGCCCACGAGCTTCCCAGGGGGACCCCTCAGACGGCCCGAGGAGGCAAAACACATTGATGTTCCACTGGTGTTCTATGGCTTGTCGGGTGTTCGCCTTTCCGGGCCAAGATCGGCCGAAGACGGCTCCGGGGGCCCCCGTGACTGCCGCGAGACAGTCAGAGTCTCTGGGACGTATCTGGATTTGGGTTTCCCAGGAACCTTCTCGTGCGCCTGGACGCCTCTGAGGTGCTGCGGCGAGCAGGAGGGGGGGGCGAAGACCGAGGACGGTGCTGGGTTCGACAAGGCTGTCTGGACTTGCCGGCCTCTGGAGGCCGCTGCTGGGGCCCCGGGTGGAAAGCTCCTTCTCGGAGGGGTCTGGGGACCCATCTGAGCAGTGTGGCCTCCTGGCATCCTCCCTCCTCGCCCAAGACTTCGAGTCCCATCCAGCTCAGACCTCCCAGCCGTCTCCAAGGCCCAGGCACTTTCTGCTGGGGTCCACGCTGCAACCAAATCACGGCGTTGGGGGTGGGCAGGGGTCGGCGGCGCTGGACTCCCTCCCCATACCTCTTTTGGCACCTCTGGCGCCGCCCCCGGCGCGTTCCGCGCGCAGGCCCCAGAATTCTGCGCGGACCGACTGCGTTGCTACAGCGTTTGGTGTTCAAAGGGGGGGGAGCCTTGTACAAAAGGTCCCGTCGGAATATGCCCGCGCTGGAGTACAGAATGTACATCGGATGCTTCTCCCCACGGAGATTTACCCCCCGATGCCCCTGGGAGCCTGCGCGACAGCCACCGGAGCCGACGATCGCTCGGAGATGTGTCCTCAGACGTCTTACAGCAAGGTCATCGCCTGCACCTGCCGCCAACGCTTGCCCTCGACGGCCTCCGCAGAGGCGGGGGCGGCGCACGCGAGGGGTTAATTCGGGGGCCCTGCCGGGCCACAGAGTCCGACGGCAGCCCGCGCGCGCCCCCCGACCCGAGACGCGAGGAGTGTGACCACCCCCGCGGCAGGGGGCCGACGAGTCCGCGGCAGCGACCAGGGCCGCGCAGATCGCGCGCCTCGCCCCCCCCCCGGAGGTCGCGCCCTGGGGCCCGAGGAGCCACTCGGGGAGCGGTGGAGCCGGGGTGTGTCTTGTCTGCTGGCCCTCCTCGAGGGCCGGAGGGCATTCCATCGGGGGTTGACGGACCTCCTGCGCTGACGCGTCGATTATAGCGGATACGCTGACGCGTCGATTATAGCGGATTGGCCGTTTGCGGATCTCGGGAGGGCGTCGCGGCCGTCCTTTTTGCAGGTCCGGGTCCGTCGGTTTCGGTCCTAGGCCGCTTTCACTCCAGGGAGGTTTGACTGAAGGGATGCTCGTCCACCGCCGGTTCCAGGCGGTTCCACAGTCTTTGGAGTGGGGGGCGCCTCGGGGTGCGGGAGCGGGAGCGGCGCGCCCTTCGCGGTGCGGTAATAGGGTCATCCGGCGTTGGTGACGCCGGCGACGCCGGCGAGGGCGTTCAAGGTGGAACTCCGCACGGTAGAGCGACGCGAAAGCACCGAGGGGCACGGTGACGCCACAGGACCCGACGGAAGTCAGCTTTGAACGCTCGGGGCCACGATCGGTTCGAGGTTGAACGATCGAGGCGATGTCAAAAACTTGTGCGCGCGCCGACGCCGCGCGAACCTACCGTAAGGGGCTGGATTTCATTGTGCGCACGAGGGTTGGATTGCCTGGGTTCGGCAGGCGTTCGGCCGCCAGCGGGGTGGCATTGGGATGGGGTGCTTATAAAGAAGCCTGGATTATCCATATCCACCGCCCCCTCCTCCCTTCTCTTCGGCCTCCTCCACGACACAGTTCCTTCTCGTCGGCCTCCTCCCCCATCCCGCCCCTCCTTCTGCTGTGCGCTGGCGGTTGCTGCTCTCTGGCGTCGGCTCCGCACATCGATGCGAATCTGCAAGTTGCCGTCTCACCTTACGCTCGCACTGGTGCAGTTGGGAACGTGGTGGTTGGTGCGAGGGGAGCAGAGAAGTATCCACTGCAGCCTGCCGCGCCCATTTTGGCACAATCTTCTCGCAGCCCGGTCAGCGAAGGTAAGTGCTACGCGCTCGTGTGCCAGCCAACCCCTGGCCGTTTGCCGCGCCCGTGAGTGACTGGCGCCGCGTGTGTGACGTCCTGCGGGACCTTCACTTATGCCTGTTGTTTTAAGTCGGACCTGTCCCTCTACAGGAGGAGTATTCGAGAATAGTCAAAAATAGTCAGGGGACTATTTTACGGAGCATCTTTAGACCATGTTGGAGCATCGTTGGACCATGTCTGATTTTTCGCCCAAGATCCCCCTCTGGGGGGACACGCCCGACCTGAGCCCGGTGCCTGCTTGCCGCGCTGCCCGCGGGGCACTGGATTCCTGCCACCGCGCGCGCGCGCTCTCGCCCTTGGACGCGCAGCGGGGCTCTGGCGCCAGCCCCCGCGGCGGGCGGCAGCTTCCCCGCCCAGCGCCCAGCGCCGCTGCACTCTCGCCCGACCGGGTGGCACGGCACCGAGGAAGCGCGTCTGACACCGGGTCCGCGTGTCGGGCTGGATGTCGGCTGGCTCTGGGCAGACGTGATGTCAGAGTCCTCCTGCAGCGTCCGCAGGCAGAGTCCCAAACGGGCCGCACCGCGCACCTGGGCCGCAATCCTCTGGCCAGTCGTGACCATCTCTCTCTCTTACTCTCGCCAGCGTGCCGCCGTCGGCCACCGGCAGTGCCCCAGGGGGCGCGGGCAGCGTTTCACTGGCGGCGGCTTCGGAGGATGGGCATGCGCGAGAAGTTCGCTCTGGGTCTCCCGGGTCGGGTCCGAGCAGATGGGGGTCGGAGGACGCGCCACATCGCCGATGCATCGGCGATGCGGCTCGATTGGGAGCTCAGTTTTCTCCACTCGACCGTCGCCGATGCACCGCCGACGTCGCTCACGCATCACCGATGCGTCGGTCATGCAACGACGATGCTGCGCGGTCCTCATACTCCATCTACTCTGACCCTATCAGTGAGGTCTCTTTTAACAGTGAGTTTCTGTGACAAGCACCAGCTGCTCTCGGAGGTAGAGCAATGATCAGGCAGCGTCGGCGGAGGGGAGATAAAGGCAAAGCGAAGGTTGTCCACGGAACACAAAAGGCGAAATTCGGAGGCAAAGAGGAGGCCAACGAAAGAAGGGAGGCGCCGGCGCCGGCAAGAAGTGGCGGGTTGTTTCGCCATGCGATGCAGCAGGCAGCGGCAAGTGGCGACGTGATCTTCAGTTCCAGAGCCCACGATTGGCCGGTACATTTGGTCCGTAGGCAGCTTGGTTGCAGCGCCTGCCGCCATTCCTTAACACTCCCACTCGCTCATACAGTAGTATGTGTTATTGAGTTCTTCCGTCGTGATGAAGGCCACAGTGGCCCTGCTTGGGGTGACACTGAGGCATGGTGTGGCCCTGAAGACATGGAACCCAGATGAGGGCAGCGTTCGCACCACTGCCAGTTAGGAAGGGTGGCCAGCGGAATATGACCCAGAGGGTGCCGATGTACAGGCATGGTTGGGTCCCGAGGGCAAGGCGATGCTCGAGCAGCAGATCGCAGAGGGGCAGGCGGCCTTCTCGGCCAGCCTGGGGGCAATGGACGAGCTTCTCACCGTTTCTCGGAGCCAGGAGTTGAGTACAAGGCCTAGGGAGATTTCTGCAATATGCCAGATCTTCAGCTTGAGCTCGCAGTCGTGCAAAAGAGTGCCAGAGTATCTAGGCCGTCTCGCTACGATCAAAGAAAGGATGACGGTGAAGGTGTACGAGATCAAGAACACAACCCTTCATTGCGACAGCTTGTTTGCAATCGGCATTCTTGATTTGTGCAATGTTCACGCAGACACGGCTGCCGAAGTATACAGGAACGACATATGTAACGCGCTGATGCCGTCAAAACAACACATGTCGCATACCCTTCAAGGAACCCATGGAGCACGTTACCTTAGCCACGCGCGTGCCCTATTCAAATTTGGCGATCGTAGGGATGCCAGTGCGTGCCACCCCACCTTTTACAAGACGCGCCTAACGAGCAAGCGTGATGATAATTACGTCCTGCTGGATCTGAACCACGCTCGGCACTGGGGCGTGATGGCTGCTGTTCCCAGTTATGACATCCCGTGGGGGTCGAAGTCGGCGAGGGTGGTTTGGAGAGGGGTCTCAACAGGTAAATGCAGTGCGACCGCTGTTAACTCGCGCATGATGCTCTGTGACAGATGGTTCCGGTCGTCCGACGCCAGGATTGACGTGGGCATGACAAGCATCGTCCAAGGCTGTGGCGAGGCGAAGAAGTTCGTGAAGCCTGGGATGTCTATGAAGGGAATGCTGCAGTCGAAATACATCCTGGTTGTCAACGGCAACGACAAGGCCTCTGGCTTGAACTGGGCATTGTTATCAAATTCAGTTCCGTTCATGGTCGAGCCTGACGTTGAGAGCTGGCTCCTGGAATCAAATTTGAAGGCGTGGGTTCATTACATTCCAGTCAAGCCAGATTTCTCAGACCTCAGCTCGCAGGTTGATTGGGCGGTGGAGAACGATAGCGAGGCAGAACGCATTGCCAAGGCGGGGAAGGAATACGTCAGGCAGTTCGGGAGTGCAACGGCCGAGGCGATCGTACAAGCAGCAGTCTTGACGGCGTATCTTGACCGGGTGAATGTTAAAACTGGCGGGTTGAAAGGCCATCTCGAAGGTGAGTGTTCCGAAGAGTAGGCGTTGATATGAGGCTGCTTAGTTTCTTGGTCATGCATACCCTGATTGCAGATTCCTTCGACGTACCTACTGACCCGCATGCAGTCACGTTTCTTCTCGTTTTCTTCTGCCATGCCATCTCTTTTTCTCTTTCTTTGTCTCCATCTCTCCTGTGTGTCTCGCTCTCTCTCACTTTCTCTCTTTCCCACCCTCTCAATCTCTCTATCCCCCGTCCGCTTTTTCCTCTCCCGGTAGCTGGCGTATGGATCACGATCGGTGTTACTGGTCGTGCTGCCAGGTGTCGCCACGCTTTCGACCAGTGTCGGCTCCTGCCTTCAGTCTCCACGTCTCCGGGCTCGTGTGTCGCAGTCTGATTGTTGCAGTTGATTCTCCATGCTCGATGCTCCTTGCGAAGCGCGCCCTTGCGTGGTGCTCTGTAGCGACAGTGCGCTCGTGAGAGAATGGTTCGGGGACGCCGGCCCTGCGGCAGCATGCCTGGGCTGCCTTTTCTGGCCCTGGGCTCGCGAGGGAGAAGAGGAGGAGGAGGAGGAGGAGGAGGAGGAGGAGGAGTAGGAGTAGGAGGAGGCGGAGGCGGAGGCGGAGGAGGAAGAGGAGGAGGAGGAGGAGGTTTCTGGGCGTGGGGAAAGGTCGGGTCTGCCGGGGACCCCGCACCAAAAGCAAGGACTTCGGATGTCCGGCAAGCCAGGACCTTGAGCTGCAGAGGGTCCAGCCTGGCCAGATTCGGTGACCGAGCAAGCGTCCGAGGCCTAGAGGTTAGCACCAACACCACTATCGGCGGTGTGCCTCCACCGCGGGGAGACGATCCCCGCTCTCGACGATGGTGGACCAACTCGGGCTTCCAGGTAGCCGAGAGACTGCCACCAACGCGAAAATCTAGGATCGTCTCCTCCCCAGGCGGACGCACCCCCCCGTGCTGGTGTTGGCGCTCATCCCCCAAGCCTCCATACAGACGAGGGGCCTCCCCTCCGCTGCCTCTCGCACCAGGGGGCCGAGGAAGCAGCAGCCCCGCTCCTGTGGGCGGGGGCCCCGGCTCTCTCCGCCTCCGGCCTGCCAGCCGCGGTGGGGTTGTCAGCAGGCGCGTCCAGCGCGACCCCTCGCCCACCGGTGCGCTCGCACGAGGGCTGCAGCTCGTCGGCCCTGGCATCGCCCTCGGCTCTCCTGCGGCCCCAGGCGGGCCTGGAGGGGCCGAAGAGGTTCCACTCCTGGGCACGGCAGGGGCTGCAGATTCTCGAGTGTTGCGCGACGCGGCGCAAGGAAAGGGTCCAACGGAGCCGACAGCGGCGCGGAAGCTCCCCGCGTTCCGGCCGCGGCGTGAGCGCCCTCGCCTCCAATGCAGCACGCCGCACCGCCGGCCCGCGTAAGCCACCGCGTGAGGTCGCCACGTCGTCTCGCGCAAGGCCCGTCTCGATCGTCGCCCGACGGGGCCCGCGCTGAGACCGATGTGGGCCCAGTGTGCCCTCGATGGAGCCGTCAGCAGTGCGCCTCGACCCCGGAGCGCCTCGGGGCGTGTCAGCAGCTGTGCTCACTCAGGAGGGGAAAAAGCACACAGGCACCATGAATCGCCCACTCCCAGGAAAACGCGGGAAAATATCTGGGAAGTGGGGGGGGAAGACGAAAACCCAGAAACATACAAGAAACAATAGGGAATCCTTTCACTATTGTGTATCTATTGGAGAGGCCTGACGGCCGGTGCCGCCGACCCTGATCGAAAGGGCTAGGAGTGGGAGGAGGAGGAGGAGGAGGAGGAGGAGGAGGAGGAGGAGGAGGAGGACGGGGAGAGGAGGAGGAGGAGGAGGAGGAGGAGGAGGAGGAGGAGGAGGAGGAGGGGGAGGGGGAGGAGGAGGAGGAGGAGGAGGAGGGGGAGGAAGGAGGAGGAGGGGGAGGGGGAGGGGAGGAGGAGGAGGAGGAGGAGGAGGAGGAGGAGGAGGAGGAGGAGGAGGAGGAGGAGGAGGAGGAGGTGTGTATTTATTTGTGCGTCCCAGGGCCCCCTTCAATCGCCCCGCACCCGCGCAGGGCCTCTCCCGGCGGGGGTCCAGGACGGGCGCCGCGCGCCAGGGAGCAGCGGGGCCCGCATCGGCCCGTCGAGGGACGGGCGGCGGTGGCTGCCGACTCCGCGAGGGGCATCGGCGCTCTGCCCCCAGACCCCCTCATGAAAAAATTACGACGGAAGGTTTTTCGCTATTTTCGGCCTCCTCCTCCTCCTCCTCCTCCTCCTCCTCCTCCTCCTCCTCCTCCTCCTCCTCCGCCCGAGAGAGGGCTTGCCCCCTCGAGTCATGAAAAAATTACGACGGAAGGTTTTTCGCTATTTTCGGCCTCCGGGGGCCCTCACCGGCCCTCAGGACCGGCAAAAAACGACTCGGGATGAAGAGCCGGTCCCGGGGAATGGGTCCGGACCTCCTGGGGGTCGCGCCATGCAAAGATCATGACGTCGGGGGTCTGGGCCCCCAGGCATCCCCCGATCCGATGTCGTTCCGCACGTCACCGCCCACCAAGCCACCCCAACCCAACCCGAAGGTCTCGATTTGCCCTCCATTTCAAGGGGGGGGGAGGGGGCCGGGAAGCCTCGAGAAAACACATGTGGAACCCTTACCCCCCCCAACCCGAAATTCGGGTCTTCGGGTTGGGTTGGGGTGGTCTGGTAGGTAGTCAGTGCGCGGCCCGCCGGGTGGTCCTCGGGGCCATGTTTTTTGTTCGCCCCGGATCCGTTTTCGGTGGCCCCGCGCCCCGAAGGCGGGCCCCATAGAGGACCAAGGCGAGGGTTCCAGCGCCATTCGCAAGGGCTCCCTCGAGGGCGCGAAGTTATTCGCGCTTCGCGCTTCGCGGTCCTCGTTCCTTCTCCCCCTCCTCCTCGTCCTCCTATTCTCCCTTTGGGAGGGCGGCGCGAGAGCGCGAAGTTATTCGCGCTTCGCGCTTCGCGCAGCGCGAAGCGCGAAGTTGGGAGCCCTAGCATTCGAACAAAGAACATCTCGTCGGAGATTTGGGGGCCCCCAGATGTCCACGATATGCTCGGTCGATCGGCTGGTGATCTGCCTCGAGGCAGCGGCACTCCGCCGTTCAGCCCGCCAGGCGGCATGCACCTGCTGTGGAACTACGCCCTCGCGCGCGCGAGCGCGGACGGCGACCTCGAGAGCATCTGCCGCGCGATCCACGCGGGGGCGGACGCCACTGCCCGCCGCCTGCGCTGCTCCGGGGAGGTAAGCTCTCCGAGAAGCAGCAAGTCATGAGAATGATACGTTCCATGATTCTGAAGGGTTGCAGGGTTTCTCAGGGTTCGTGTTTTTCTGGTCAGGCTCTAAAACAAACGGCCAGCTTGTTACTGGTTGGTCCTTTCGTTGGCTTCTGTCCGCTCTGGCTGGCGTCTGCAGGAAGCCGTTCCAGAGCCGTCTTTTCCCTTACAAGAAAAGCAGGGGCCGCTAGATATCTTGGAATGCCTTGAACGAATGCTACGGGCTGGTAAGGCTTCGGGTTTGCACAGACAGCCCCTTCGGGTACTCCCCCCTAGCCTCAACAGGCCCGCCGAGTATTCCCGGCTGGCCTCAACAGGCCCCCCCCCGAGCAGCCTTGGGCGGCCTCACCACACACACACACACACCCACACACCCACACACCCACACCCCCACACCCCCACACCCCCACACCCACACCCACCCCCACCCCCACACCCACACCCACACCCACACCCACACACACACACACACACACACACACACAACACACACACAACACACACACACACACGCACACCATTGCCGACGCCAGCAGCGCCCCTGGGGAGCTCCGCGCCCAAGTTTGCGGTGTTGATACCGCCCTGAGCCGTACCAGTCCAGGACCCGCTTCTCCTGATCAGGACCCCTTTCCCAGAAGTCAAGCGACTCCGCTGACGTGGGCCCCTGGACCCCTCAACCCCGTCCTGGGGGCATGGCTCAACCTCCTGAGCTGCTTCGTCTCGCATGCCTCCCTTTTGGAGGTTGCAGGGGGGTCTGTACAGGATGGGCCTCGGGGCCAACCGGTCAGGAAGACTGGATGAGGGCAAATGCTCTAGTCGAGCCCAGCACTTCGAATCTGCCCCCCTGCCTGCTGGCCTGAACCAGTGCTGGGCCACCTTAGGCCCCAAGCCAGCTCAAACCTCCCTTCTGACTTCATCCCTCGCAGAGGAGCAGCCAAAGGAGTGAGAGGGGGTCAGCGAGCAGCAGGGAGTGCGGCGGGTGCGGCTTTTTCGTCGCATGGTCGTCGCGGTCGGAGGAGGAGGAGGAGGAGGAGGAGGAGGAGGAGGAGGAGGAGCCGGAGGAGCCGGAGGAAGAGGAGGAGGAGGCGGAGGAGGAGGAAGAGGAGCATGGAGGGGGTGGAGGAGGAGGAGGAGGAGGAGGAGGAGGAGGAGGAGGAGGAGGAGGAGGGGTGGCGGTCGAGGGTTGGGCTCGACTCCCTTGGCCTCCTGTCGGGTCCCTCCCTCCCTCCCCTCCCCCCCTTCTGCCCCTCTGCTCTGGCTCCGCGCCCCCCTCCTCCACGTCCCCGCCCCTCCCCCCCAAAGTCCCCTGTCCTCTCGTCCGAGGGGCACTAGCTCCAGCGCCGCGCCCCCCTCCTCCTCGTCCCCGCCCGTCCCTCCCAACTCCCCTTGCTCTCGTCCGAGGGGCGCTCGCTCCAGTGCCGCGCCTCCCTCCTGCACGTCTCCGCCCCTGCCTCCCGACTCCACTTTCTCGCGCTCGAGGGGCGCGCTCGGGGGGAACCCGTCCTCGCCCGGGGCGCCGGGCGTGGCTCAGAGAACGGGGCCAGGATCCCAGAGAGAGCGGCGCGCGGGACGCGGCCCAGAGAGGCGCCAGGAGGGGTCGGCGGTCGGATTGTATGGGTTTGGCGCCGCTGCGTTTGTCGGGAAGGCCCACCAGAAGTGGCCACCGAGAGGAATGTCGGGGGTCGCCTCCGCCAGGGAGAGATGGATGCTCTAGGAAGTGGTGCTGGTGGTGATGCTCCGGCTGCCTAGCAGAAGGCCAGAGCACTGCCACCACGAGCGACCCACACCGAGGACAATCCTCCACGAGCGGGATCCTACCCCGATGTTGGCATGCGTGCCAGTGTCTCGGCCCCGAGCCTCTGCCTCGAGCCCCCCTTGCCCTCGCACCGTTGCTCCCAGGTCCCCGGGCAGATGTGTGGCCGCATGTCGGGGGAGCGTAAGACCCGGGTTTGCCGGGACTCGGGTTCGCCATCGTTTTTTGACGACCGCGACTCGGATTTTGACGAGGAGGAGTTTTGTGGGATGTCTGCAGCGGGAGGCCTCGTCAAAATGCAGGCTCGGCCTCGTCATTTTTTGACGACCTCGTCGGGGATTTCCGAGTCCCCCGTACCCGGGTCTTACGTCTCCCCGAGCATGTGCAGGACGCGGCGCTCGGCAGTGGCCCATGCCGTGTCGGCAGCGGGCGGGGGGCACCGCAAGCGCAAGCGGGTGGCCCACTCGGCGAGGCACCGCACCCTGCACTTCCTCGAATCACCAGCTCGGTCTTGTAACGCACCTGTTTATCTAGGCTCAAGTCGGGCGTGTCCCCCTATACAGGGGGATGTTTGACGAAACATCAAACATACCCCCCACATGCTCCAAACATGCGGAGAACATATCAAAAATGGTCCCCGGACTCTTTTCTACCATTTTTGAATTTTCCCATTCCCCCCCTGTAGAGGGACAGGCCCGACTTAGATCTAGGTCCTCCTCTCCGTTCCTCCCATTTCCACCAGCTGATGAATCGGGATAGGGGGCACGCTTCTCCTGTTCATGCTCCACCACACGGGCATCACTGCCCCCCTCCTCCATCCGTCCTCCTCCTTCTCTCCCTCCCTCTCCTCGCCTCTCCGCCGTGTTGGCTCAAGATGCTGGACGCATGGGTGTTTCGCGCGGAGACCTCTGACCCGAGGCAGTCTGTCACTGCCTTCGGCCTGGCCCACCCCAGGTCTGGGGCGGGAGAGAGCGCGCTCCGAGCCAGTAGCAGCAGGAGGCTTACTGTACAGTCGACCCCGCACGGGAAGGACTGGCAGCCTTCCCAAGGGTGCCCTCGCATCCTTGCCTCCTCGGTCCATCCTCGGCCACTTTCATTGGCCGCGCCCCGCTCGGAAGTCCTCGAAAGGGGCGATCAAGACCCTTGCACCCTTATCGCGCGTCCTCACGAGACGGGTCGACTGCGGCGTCGATGCGCGAGGCAGTGGCCGAGCGCGACGACGGCGGGCAAGGAGCCAGCAAGCTGAGGCCGGCCCTCGCCGGGAGACGGCGCACCCCACAGCGCACTGCCTGCAGCTGCCCGTGGGCGGTGTGCATCCGCAGGCGAGCGCTGGGCGCGGTGGCCGCACCCTCGCGCAAAGGATGTGTAAAACGACGCGAAGATCGGGACAAAATCGGATCGGGATAACCCGAAATCTCTGAGAATTGGCGGGTTTGGAGGATGTATTGGGCGCCGCGGCCGCTCCAGAGCGTTCCGGAACGCTCTGAGAGCGCTCCGGAACGCTCTGGAGCGATTCATCCCGATCCTAGCCCCGTTTTAGCGTGGGGAGCATGGCGCCCGCTCGACGCGGAACTCATCCACGTCTGAGTGGTGTTCCCTCCCCACCCTCTGCTCGGCGTCCTTTTCCCTCTCTTGCGCGCTGGCCAGTTAGCCTTGCGGTTGCTCCGAATAGCCACACGCTGGAGCGGACTGCCTCTGCCTCGTCGCCGACGACATCAGTCATCCAAAGGCGACTGCTGGCGCTGTTGGCGCACCCTCGCGCCAAGGGTGCTGGGACCACGGCGAGACGACGGAGGCGCCGCGGGGGCGACCTGGAGGCAGCAGTCACCACACGTTAGGCAGCCCTGATGCGGCAGCGTGGCACTCGAGCGCAGCGTCAGCCTGGCCCTGTCCCATGTTCCCGCGGTGCGCCCCGGGTGGAGGCCGAGCGCGCGCCGGAGACGTGCGCGGCGGAGGCCGAGCGCGCTGCGGAGTCGTGCGCCCGAGACTCCAGGGCCCAGAGGCTCCTCCCCCTCCTCCTCCCCCTTCTCCTCCTTCTCCTCCTCCTCCTCCTCCTCATCCTGCTCCTCCGTCGGCTCGTGGTCCTGCGACTCCACGGCCAGAGGCGCTGGGGCCTCGGACCCCAGGGCTCCGGCCTGGGTCGGGCAGCTGCCTCCAGGCGCCGGGCTTCCTGGATCCGGGGAGCCGAGGCCCCTGCAGCCCCGCTGCAGAGGAACACGCGTGGGGCCTATAGCTGTCCGTGGCGTGCGACGCCTCGGCCTCGCCGCCCGTGCTTTTCCCCGCGGCCCCGGAGCCCTCTGGCGCCTGCCCCCTATAGCATTCGCCCTGCCGCTCTAGCTCCCCGGCCTCGGCCTGCCGTCCGGGTCTTTGCGCCGCCCTGTGCCCCAGCGCGGCATCTTGGAATTCGTTCCGTTCTCGTTTTGTTTTTGTTTTCCGCTCTGAAGCAGGCCCATAGGATCTCGCCTCCCGCCTCAGCCCACCCGTCAGCCGTAGCCGCGGGCAGAGTTCGTTGTTCGTGTTGTGGTGGCCAAGGTTAGCCCGAAGCCTCGTCATTCGCTGAAGCTCGAGGCCCTAGCCGTCGCCGCAGCCCTAGTTCGTTTGTCATTCGTTTTCGCAAAACCCTCAAGCGGGACCTCGCCCCTCGCCCTGGCCTTGGCCGTGTAGCCCTCGCCGCAACTCTGGTTTGTTTTTCGTGTCTTTGTTCGTTTGTTGTCGCATAAGCCTCGAACGAGACCTCGCCGCTCGCATCAGCCCTGGCCCCGCAGCCCTGATCAGTCGTTTTTGTTTTCGTTGATCATCCGTTGTCGCGCAAGCTTCAAACGAGACCTCGCCCCTCGCGTCAACCCTGGCCCTGTAGCCCTCGCCTCAACCATGGTAAGTTGTTCGTTTCGTGTTCCGCGTGTTTTCGCACAGGCCTCAAGCGACACCTCGCCCCTCGCATCAGCCCTGGCTTTGTAGCCCTCGCCGCAGCCCTAGTTCGTTGTTCGTTTCGTTTCTCGTTTGTTTTCGCAAAGCCTCAAGCGAGACCCCGCCCCTCGCCCTATCCCTGGCATTGTACCCTCGCCGCAGCAATAGTTCGTTTGTCGTGTCGTGTTTCGTTGGTTTTCGTACAAGCCTCAAACCGGACCTCGTCCCTCGCCTTCGCCGTGGCAACGTAGCCCTCACCGCAGCCCTGGTTCCTCATTTGTTTTCGTGTTTCGTTTGTCTTGTTTTGTCGTTCTGTGTAAGTCAAGCCCCAGCCATGACCTCACCCCTCGCGTTCGCCCTGGCCCCAAACCCTACCCAATACTGCCCTGGCCCCAGCCATTGCCATGTGTTCGTGTCGTGTTTCGTTTTGCTTCCAGGGTAGTCTGCGAAGCTCGTTTCGTGTTTCGTATCGTTTTCCTGCTGGGTGGCGGCGTCTTTTGTTTTTGTTTGTATTCGTTTTGCAGCAGTGTCCGATTAGATTCCAGGCCGAGCCTGGAATGCACGATATGGTCAGCTTCGAAGGATCTGTCCGTTGCGTCCGTTGCCCGTGGAGCAAGCGCGGTGCCAGAACGTGGATGGGGCACCGCTTCTGGCTGGCAGGCCCTTTCGTCGCGTGCGGGGTGTGCAGGGCGCACTCCGAAGACAACGCGCAACGTCTCGCCCAGGACACGTCTCGCCCAGGACTGTCGCGTCCAGTGCATTCGCGGCTCAGGGACTCCGCCGAGCCGCGCACCTCGCGCGGAGAGGCACCGCACGCGCTCGGCATGTCGAGGCACCCGAGCTTTGCGTCGTGGAGGCACGCCCGTCGGTTCCCAAGACGAGACGCCACAGGTGGCGAAGACGCGGGCTGTCTGACTGCACTGCGGAGGCCGCCCCCGTCGGATCCTGGATGAAATCTCCCCTATCCCGCTTCCTCTATCCCGCTCTATAGCCGTGGCCGTTTGTTGAGACAAGCCATCTGTGTTCCGTCTGGTCCCGCGGGGCAATCTTTCGAATGGCGTTGCACACGCCCCCGCTTGGGCAGCAGCGCACACGGCATGCATGCACCCACGTGCTGCGCGGGAGCTCTCCGTGAGTGCCTGCGCGGCAGGAGCGCGCGGGCGAAGGGCAGCGCCGCACGGCCGGAGACGGCGCTGCCGGCACCGATGATGCAGGCCGAGGAGCTCGATGGGCAGCTCGACAGTGAGCCCCCCCACGCGGAGGTCACCCGGGCGCAGCCGCCCGGGGCGCCCCGGGCGCACAGCCCCGCCGGCGCCCCTCCGCTGCCCCGGCCCCCGCCGCGCGCGGGGGAGCGCCCGGCATCCCCCTGGAGCGCGGAGGGGCCCGCGGCGGAGCGCGGCGGCGCCAGCCGCCCGCCGCCCCCCGCCGACGCCGCGGCCGCGCCAGCCGAGCACGCCGAGCCCGAGGCAGAGCCCGCTGAGCCCGCCGCCGCCGCGGCGGGCGCCGCGCCGGCCGCCGCGGGCCACTGCGCGCAGGCCGCCGACGCGGCGGGCGCGGAGGCCGCAGGCGGCGGGCAGCTCACGCCGGCCAGCGGCGCCGATGCTCAAGGCCTCCCAGATGGGGTGCCCATGGATCCTGGCGTGGCGCATTTTTTTCAAGGCGGGCGTCTGTTTGCTCATCTTCGGGCCCCATGGGCCCTCCCGGATCGATGCGGCTCGAGAAATGGCTCAGAGAGATGGGGTCCGGGGCTCTGGGCGTCATCTTTTGCGATGCCGCATTTTTGTTTGCAGCGTCGGAGCTCAGGGTCTGAGCAGATGGGGCCGGCGGGTCGCGCGGCATCGTCGACGCATCAGCGATGCGGCTCCATGTGGGGCCCGACTTTCGCCACGCCGACGGCGGCGATGCATCGCCGATACATCGGCGATGCATCGCCGATGCATCGGCGCTGCGGCGCGTTCCTTCGACCCCGTCCACTCGGACCCCATCTCGGAGGCCTCCAGGGGTGGGGAGCGGCGCCTGCCACCGCGCGCCGCCGGCCAGCCGGCTGGGGCGGTGGGAGGACGAGCCGCTGGAGGAGGACGACAGCGAGGCGGGCGGGCTGGGGGCTCGAAGCGCGAGCTCGGTCCCGAGGTCTGGGGCTCGATTTTTCTCTGACTTTGTCGTAGATGGCCGACGGCGGGGAGCCTGCAGAGTTTGATGTCTGAGCTCTCGCGCAGGAACATTGGTTTTCTAACACGAGGCAGACATCTGCGCGACGCGACGCCGAGCGCGTGGATCAGGCGAGCTCACGGTTTGAAGGCCCGCCGCCCGCATGAAACTCTCAGCGCGCCAAGGGCGCAGTCTGTGCGACTGCAGCTGCGCTGCGCCGACAGCGTTCCAGGACTGCCCGGCTCGCCCCGAAAGGCCGCCAATCAGAGCCCCAAATCAGCAGGGGGAACTCGGGTCAGGGCCAACTCGGGTTCCTGCTTCGGGAATCCCAACCCAAGTCACCCCGGACCCGACTTGCCCCGGATCACTCGGGCGCCCAGAGCCAAGGGACGCCTTCGGCCCCCCTTCGCCCCCTCCTCGCCGACGGGGGGCGCTTTATAGCCCGCCCCTGCGCAGGAGCGGGAGGGAATTCGCCTGCGGGGGCGGCCCGGGGCCGATCCACCTGCGAAGCATCGCGGATTGCAGGTCGCGGCTCCCCCCCCCCCCCGGAGCCGGTGCGCCCGCCCTATAGCGTCCGCCTGCCGCAGAGAGAGGGGGTGCGAAGTGTCAATCTCCAAGGGGGGTTTCTGGTGCAGTGTACAGCGAGCGGCCCGAAGAAGGAACACTTGCTTTTCAAAAGGGGCTCGGTCGTTCCTTCGGCTCGCATGCGTTCTTTACAGCTCCTGATGCGTCATTTGTTATGTATCGTTCCTTGTGCGCTATTCCTTGGGATAAAAAAGGGGCTTCGTTCCTTATGTATCGTTCCTTAGGTCAGGCCGATGACTGTACCCTCGGTGGCGGGTTAGGGGGCCGGTCTGGCACAGCGTCGCCGCTCTGGCCCGATGGGGTCTGGCGACGCCAGGCGCGGCTGTCTTCGTCGTCTCTACCCGCGGATCCTCGGCGGTCGGGCTCTGCCCGACTCCTCCGCGGCCGCGGCCGCCCTGCTCGTCCTGCGGCCCTTGCGCCCCGCGCCTGGCGCGGCCCCGCCGGTGCCCACCCTCGCACCTGCGTCCCCCCCGCGCTGCCGCGTGAAATTGTTCGTCGTTTCCCACCTCGGGCGTGGCGCATGTTCCCGGCATCGCTCGGACGTGTGCGTCTTTTCCTCGGCGAGGACCATCGCGGAGCACCCTTTCTCATTTCGCGGAAAAGCCACGCGCGAAGCCGGACAAGGCACAGGAAATGGACGTCCGAGCGATGGCCAGTGTTTCCCCCCGAGCTCCCCGTCCCCCCCACCCCTTGGAAACGGTAGCGCCCGAACGTCGCTTCCTCGCGGCCTTTCTTGGAGTTCCAATGCGTTTGCGCCGCAACCTTCAGCAACTTTCTGGGACGCTGTGGGTAGCGCGCCGCTTCTGAGGTATAGCCTTACGGCTCACACCAGCTCATTTTACGACTCCTCGGATCTCCCATAGGTGCCTTGTAGGATTCCAGGCGCGAGTATTCTGTGCACGTGCAGACAGTGTTTGGCGCTCGCAAGGGCAATGCAGGCGTGGTCCGACGTGCTGTTGTCCGTACGCGTGGCGCCCGCCAGCTCATAATTGTATTGCTGGCACGGTCTGGCTTCTCTCGCCGCTCGGTGGTCGCAGTCGGGCTGCTTCTCTCGCAGGCATGCTGCGTTGCTCTCGCGCCTTTTGCGAGGCTCACAGAGGGATGGCGAAGGAAGGAGAGAGGGGTGGAGCGAGCAACACCAGGGAGCTGTTCCATAGCTGGCATGACACGTTTGCAGAGACGCCACCGGCACCCCAAGGAGGGACAGCGGACCTGGCAAGGAACACTTACGTGCCAGGTCGTCCGCTCACTCGCACGTCAAACTTTCTCGGAACGGCGGTGTTCACAGGCTGCTTGTGGCGCTCGTTGGCGAGCGCATAGGCATCTCTCGAAGAAATCCTCGCGTAGCGCCAAACGTTTATGTATGCGTCTTTTTCTCATTTTAATTTCGCCCGTGTTACTCACAATATTGCTGTTGCTGCTCATGGACGTCTCGCTTTGCTTGCAGGCGACTGTGATACTTCAGGGTCCGGCGCAGTGCTGCGCGTGGGTTCCTGCTCCCTCGGGCACGGGCCTGGCAGGTATGCTGTCTTCGCTGCGGCGGCCATGATGGGCAGCGCATGCCCTGGGTCGGCAGGACCGCTTGCCGGCGCGCGTGCTGGCTTTGCTCCTCCTCGCGAACTTGCCTTGCGCTGGGGGCAGCGTGGCTGAATTCCCTTCCTTGGCTGCGCGCCGCATCGCGTAGCTGCCGAAGGCGCCCGACTGAGTCGGCACCGCGCTGGGGCGCCAGCGGCCGCGCCGTTTCTCGTTCTGTCCGCGAGTCAAAATACCACAGCACCACACAAAAGGGTACTGGCAGGGCCCAGCAGCCGCCGCTTCCGTCTCTCCTAGCCGTTGCCCGCCCTTGGTGCCATCCCCCCTTCCGAAGGGAGCAGCCAGTGTTGAAACGGCATCAACTCCACAGAAAGCAGCGACGCACCACCGACATATCTGACCCATCCCGGCCTTGGAATTTTTCGCATGCTCCTGGTCGAAGCCGAGAGGCTGCACATCCTTCCTTAGCCCGCCCAGCAAAATTTGCGCCCCCCCAGGGCACCTTCCACGGCCCAGGTCAGGGATGGCGGTGCTGCGACAGCAGCCGGTCCGAACCGGAGCCGCCGGACGCTTCTCTCAGCGGTCCCCGCCCAGATTTGTGTCTTCATGAGTGTTTCACGTTGTTGGCTTACGGAGATTTGGGCCCCGTCCGCGTGGGCTGGATGGTCCCGGTTCCCGGAACAGGGCCTTCAGAGAGAGCGCCTCTGAAGCGTTCCCATGACTTCCTCCCAATTGGCCTTTTTCAGCGGCCCCTTCGGGGACCTGTCCACGCGGCCCAGATGGTCCCAGGGCCCCCAGACGTCGAAGTCAAGATACACCGCCCGTCATGTTTCGCCCGTTCAGCGGCCGAATGGATTCAGACGCCGAAGTGACTCAAGGGGGAACCTTGAGGAACCTTAATATCCCCCGGCGGACGGTGCAATGTTTTTGTTCCACTCGTTGCGTGAGGCCTGGGCGGGTCGGCTGGCACTCCTGTATGACCCCCCATACACGACTCCATTGTTAAAAACGCCAGCCGCTCGAGATTGCGACCTCGTGCGAGACCGTTGCCTCGTCCCGAGCCTCTCTTGCTGACGGCCCCGAGACTGTCAGATTCGCAAGAGCCCGACATTTGCGACAACGTTGCTGCTTCGGGCCACCTCCCGCCCGAAAGCGCGAGGCGGGAGGCCTGAGGAGCACTGGACTCCTTAGGACCTGGCGGCTGCGGCATGCACCCGTCGCCCGTCGCGAACGAGAGGGAGGGTAGCAACCCAGGGCAGGCGGGGGGTTTCTGCTTCACACCTGACAGCCCCACCCTGTCGGGCGGGGACAAAGTTTTCGCATCTCGGTTTGCGTACACGCGTGTCGTGGGAAGTAGAGTCTGTTGAATTCCAAGTCCTAATCTATATACTTCAGGCGCCTGTGTCACTCTGCCTTTCTATTCAGGGGACGGTTTTTGTTCCAAACTACTCCGACGTCTCCCGACGTCATGATTCTGCCCACTTCCTCACCGCCCACCAGACCACCCCAACCCAATCCGAAGGCCCCGCTTTGACTCCATTTCCAGTCAGGGGGTCGGAGAACATTGAAAAACAATGTATGAAGCCCGCACGCCCCCCACAACCCGAAATTCGGATCATCGGGTTGGGTTGGGGTGGTCTGGCAGGCAGCCAATTTCTTCCGACCGAGCGGCGCGCATGGCGGGTCGACTGCGCGGACACTGGCGCGCAGGCTGCCCGTGCCACGTCGCGCGCGACAGCGCTCTCGTTTCCACGCGGCGTGATGCGCCGTCGCTCTGGTGGAGCCGCCGCGCGTGGGACCGCCGGACGGGCCCAGCCGCAGACGTCGATCCGATGCCGATTTTTGTTCCTCGCGACGTGCAAGCCCAGACAGGGTGGCGTCGCGCAAAAATCTGGACGTCGGGTTTTCGGCTGTTTTTTCGGCCTCGGGAGGCCCTCGCCAGGCCTCGGGAACGTTCAACCGTTATCCAGGATGAGGAGCTGGTCCGGTCCAGGGGAACGTGTTGGGACTGCCAGGGTCGGCGTATAGACAACATCAGGACGTCACATGTCTGGGAACGGGAGGTTTACACGTCGATCGTTGGAAGTACAGGTGTTTCTGGCTCCCCAGGTCCCAATCTGCGTTGTAGTCGCCTTCCTACCTCAAGGGTCGACCGGCCTTCCCTCTTCCCTCCTTCCGGGGACGGGCCGAAGGCCAATCTACTTCCAACGCCTTCCTGCTTCATGTTTCCAACCAAGGAGGAGGAGGAGGAGGAGGAGGAGGAGGAGGAGGAGGAGGGGAGGAGGAGGAGGAGGAGGAGGAGGGGGAGGGGGAGGGGGAGGGAGGAGGAGGAGGAGGAGGAGGAGGAGGAGGAGGAGGAGGAGGAGAGGAGGAGGAGGGGGAGGAGGGGGAGGAGGACGAGGAGGAGGCCTCTTCCTCGTCCTCTCTCCCCGAGGGCCTGCTCTTCGAGCTCGGGGCGCCGGCCGCGCCAGCGCCGCGGGGGGCCCACGCCGAGTGGGCGAGTGCGGCGTGCGGGGACAGCCCTTCCAGTGGACGGGCAAGTCGAGTGGTCCCCGGCGGACAGGCCTGTTGTAGTGGTGGGTTCGGTTTGCAGCATCTGCAGCAGGTGCAGGAGGTTCGGGGCAGGAGAAGGTACCCATACAATCGTACCGGTATCCTTGCCTCGTTTGCCCCATTTTTGGGCCTCCCGGGAGGCCCTGGCCGCCATCGCGCTAGACTCGCCCCGAAATATTGGTCTGAAGGCGCCCCCGGGAGAGGTCTGGGGAGGAGCGGTATCGGCCTCATGGGATTTCCCCCAAATGGGGTTGCAATCCATTTGCAAGGTGCCCGCAGGTGGGTTGCAAGTCCCTCTTGCTGCTCTCCGCCTGAGGGGGGCGCGGTCCCAACTTGGGGCAGCTGGGGGTTGACGTGCAGCCCACCTGCAGGTGCCATGCAGGTGGGCTGCAACCACCTTGCAGCTGTTGCAAGTCGCAGCGGTCACTGCAGTGGTCTCCGTGGAGGAAAAGACCAGGCAGGCCCGCGTCGTGAGAAGAGCAGACACGGCCGAGGCTTCTCGGCCGTGTTCGGCCCCGGGGGATGCCCCCGCCAGGCCCCCGGGCCGTCCACAACCCGGCCTGGGGGAGCGGGTCGGGTTTTCGGGGGCCCTGCGGTGCAGGATGGTGACCGAGCAATTGCCAGGGGTCGTGTGCACGCAGCGACGCCTGGAATAATGATCAGAGAAGCGGGCCCCAGACCGGAAAGCTATCGAAGACGCCTACGGCGAATCACCGCCGCCCCCTGCCTTTGTGGAAGCGCCTATGTGGCCGAACGTTGAGGCCAGACCTGCCAAGCCATCGGACCATGTGTTCCCCGAATCGGTTTGGAAAGCCTTCGGGGAACACGTGGGCGTCTTGATGGTCATCGTCGCCGTCTTGGAGGCCTCTTGGGCGATCTTTCGGCGATCTTTGGGGGCTCTTGGGCCGTCTCGGGCCGTCGGAAGGCCGAAAGAAGGGAAATGCCCAAATCCATCAAAAACCTTGGGAAAATCAGTGATTTTGGCATCTTTTGGCCTTCCTGGAGGCCCTCTTGGGGGCCTCTTGGGCCCTTTTGGGCCAGCTTCGAGCCAACTTCGGCCATCTTGGTGGGTTCCTGGCACGTCTGACGCCGTCGGGAGCCGTTTTGGGGGCCTTTCTGGGCCAACGGGGGACCCTCTTGGGGCGCTCCAGGGCCGTCTTGGAGGCCATCTTGGGCGTCTTGGAGGCCATCTTGGGCGTGTTGGAGGCCTCTTGGGCCGTCTTGGGGCCCTCTAGGGGCCATCTTGGAGGCCACTTGGGCCATCAGGGGGCTCTCTTGGGGGCCTCTTGGGCGATCTTGGGGGCTTCTTGGGCCGTCTTGAGCCGTCGGAGAGCCGAAAAGGCGCAAATGCCAAAATCCTTCAAAAACCAAGGGAAAATCAATGATTTTGCCTCTTCGGACTCTCCTGGAGGACCTCTTGGAGGCCTCTTGGGCCGTCTGGGAGGCCTCTGGGGGGCCTCTTGGGCCGTCTTGGGCCGTCTTGGACTCTCTTGGGCCGTTTTGGAGGCCGTCTTGGACCATCTCGGGCGGACTTGGAGGCCATCTTGGGCCATCTTCGCGATTTTTTGAGGATGTCCCGAGCGAAACGGCCGTTTTTGCGCACGGTGGCGGGTTCTGCCGGAGCCCACTGGGGAGTTCTTTTGGAAAAAGAACCAAAACCAAAACCTGACAGCTCGTCCAGCACGCCGTGCACCCCTGCAAGCAGGGGGCGGCGGATGTAACGGCCTTCGGCCCATCCCGCCACCGTACCTGGGCTGCTGGTCTGGAGCCTAGCTATTGGGTGTTCGTTGGGATCTCGTGGGAGGCTTCTCGGGGGCCTCTTGCAGGCATTTTGGAGCCTCTTCGAGGCCGTTCAGGAGCCTCTCGGGGCCTCTCTAAGGCTTCTTGTGGGCCTCTTAGGGGGCCTTTTGGGGGCCTCTTGGGGCCTCCTGTGCGCCTCTTGGGACCTCCTGGGGGTTTCTTTGGGCGGAAGGCTCGGCTGTTCGGTTTGTTTTTCTTCTCTTGGGTGCCTTTTGGGGCCGTCTTGGGGCCCTCTTGGGCCGTTTTGGGCACCGCTTGGGCCATCCTGGGGGGCGGCCCTCCAGGGCCGTTTTGGGGCTCTCTTGGAGGCCTCTTGGGATCGTGGGGGCCTCTAGGGCCGTCTGGGAGCGTCGGGAAGCCGAAAAGGCAAGAACGCTAAAAATCCTTCAAGTCTGAACGGAAAAACTATGATTTCGGCATCTTGGAGCCCTCTTGGGAGGCCTCTTTCGGCGTCTTGGAGGCCTCTTGGGCCGTCTGGGGGCCATCTTGAGCGTCTTGGAGCGTTCGTTCGGCGACTCAGTGCCCTCTGGGACCGTCTTGGAGGGCCCGAGAGGCTCGTCTTGGGGCCCTCTTGGGCCCAAGCAGTTTATGCGACAACACTTCCCGGAGCCCAGGGGGCCATGCTCGAACGGATTCTTTCAAGACGTCGCATGTCTGGGCACGGCTCCCGAGGGAGACGGGTCCTGGGGGTCTCGCGCCGCCTCCGGCATCCCTCGGCCCACCCCGGGCCCTGGGATTGCGGAAACGACTCGAGAGGAAGACCCCGTCCTGGGGGCGGGCCCCCGGGGTCCAGGACCCGGTCCCCATCAGGACGCGTTTGCTCCATGCCAGCCACGCAGGCCCAGGCAAAGACCGCAGGTCAGCGCAGAGCGCTCCGCAACTCCTGTCGGAGCGTTCTGGAGCGCTTTGCAACAGCCGCGGCGCCCTACATCTTCCAAGCCCGCCAGCTCTCGCTGATCTAGCTAAACTGTTCTGGTCCGATGTGCATCTTTGCCCCGGTTTCGTCTGACCCCGCGCCGCTGCTGCGCGCACTTGCGGGCGGCGCGGAGGCGACGGCCACCGGAGAGTCAAGAGAAAAGCAGGCCGCTCATGCCTTGGGTCGGCAGCGCCGGCCCGAGGTACCCGCGCCCTGCCTGCGCGCCGCGGGGTGCCCGGACTGCCGGCGCCGTGCTCTCTGTCGCAGGCGTGGGCCTCGGAGGTCTGGGCCGCCTCTCCAGGGTCCGTTCTCCACCTCGAGCTTTTTTTTTGAAGGGTCCACGCTCCAGGCTCCACCTCGAGCTTTTTTTGAAGGGTCCACCTCGAGCTTTTTGTTGAAGGGTCCGTTCTCCACCTCGAGCTTCTTGGAAGGACCCGTGGGCCGGCCGGGCAGGGGCCCCCCCAGGAGGCCGACGAGGAGCCCCGAGCCCTCCGCCTCGGCCCTGTGATGTGGCGCGAGGGGAGAGGACGTATAAGAAGGGGAGGAGGTCGGCTGCGGGCAGAGGTCGGAGGGCACCAACTGTACACCAACACCGATCCTGGCCCAGGATCGGTGTTGGTGTATAGTTGGTGCCTTCCTAAGAGGGGGCCCGCTCGCCGGAGGGGCCTCTGGTGCGGGCCCTGGGCGCGGCCCTTCTGCGGCCCGCGAGAAGCCGCCCCATCGAGGCCGCTCTTGCCCAGGGCCGCTCCTGCGTGCACCCGGCCGTCGGCCGGTCTGTGTTTTCTCCTCCGCGGCCCCAGGGGTTCCGACCCGCTCCGCGGAGCAAGGGCCCCGGATCCGTTGTTCCGTGTCTTGGGACCCCGGTAACGGGCCCAGGAATCGGCTACACCTAAGAGTGACGCTTCAACAGGAGTGACCTTTGGTGCGGGCCCAGAGGGATCCCCCCTCCAGTGCTCCCCAGTGCTGGCTTGCGCTCCCGGGACTGGCCCCACTGTCGTGGCCCCTGAAGCCGCACACCACAGGTTATTACTCGTGCCCAGGGTCCCTTCTTGGCGTGCAGCAGAAGGGAGCCCACATCGGAGACAGACGCGGCACACATCACTGCGATCTGGGCAGCTGAGGCTTCACCTGCTTGCCCGTCTGCTGTCACGCCTGAGCGAGTCCCTTCTCAGCAGCGGCGGCGCGCTCCCAGCGGAGGACGGGCGGGCGGGCAGACCCTGCGACCACGCCTAGTTCGGTCCCGATTCCAGGCTCCTTCGCGCCGCAAAGGAAACATCAGGACGGACGGTTTGGGGATGTTTTTCGGCATCCCCAGGGACCCCTGACCCCGGGCCGTCCAAGAACGGCTCGGGATGAGAAGCCCGTCCCGGGGGAAGGGCTCCAGAGCCCCGTGGGTCCCAGATACGAAAAGAACACCTCGATTCTGGGCGGGATGCTCGCATCAGAGGTTTGGGGTTCGAGACAGACCTTAAGCGGAGCTGAACCGGGAAATCGGTGTCGGTGTCGCTTCGTGTTGTGCGCGAGGTACGCGCGAGCAAAGCGAAGTGGCACAAGTTTCCGTGCTAGCCATGCCCGGGCAGGCCCAAAGAAGTCCTGTCCCCGCGGTCTGAGTCGTGTCCGGGTTTGTCTGGCGGTTGCCCCGTGGTTGGTTGTTGCGTGGTTGTTTTGTTGCTGTCCCGTGGTTGTCCTGCGGTTGTTCCGAGGTTGTCCCGTGGTCGTCCCATGAAGGCCGCGCTGTGGTCCCGCAGTTGTTCCGTGGTTGTCGTGGTTGTTCGGTGGTTGCCCCCTTGGTTGCTCCGAGACTGTCTCGTGGCTTTCGCGCGGCTGTCCCCTGCACGTCGCGCCCTGGACCCGTGCTTGCCACGTGGCTGTGCCATGCTTGTTCTGTGGTTGCCCCTTGGTCGTTGCGGGGTTGTCCAGCGGTTGCCCCGCGGTTGTCCCGTGGTCCAGCTGTTGTCCCGTGGTTGTCCCGTGGATGTGCCGTGGATGTGCCGTGGTTGTCCCGAGGTTGTCCTGAGGTTGTCCCGGGAGTGTCCCGTGGCTCTCCCGTGGGAATTCCGTGCCTGTCCCGTGGTTGTGGCGTGGTCGTCCCGTGGTTGTCCCGTGGTTGTTCCGTGATTGTGTCGCAGTTGTCCCGTGGATGTTCTGCGGTTGTCCCGTGACTGTTGTCTCGTGGTTGTCCCGTCGTTGTCTCGTAGTTTTTGTTCGTGATGTCGCGAGGTTGCCCGTGGCTGTCACCCGGGTGTCGACGTGATTGTCCCATGGTTGTCCCGTCTAGAAGTTGATATTCGACCGATGTGTCAATAGTAAGGTCGACCGATTGAAGGTAAGATCGAAGAGTGGAGAGATCTGTGAATAGCCAAACAGCAAGATAGCACGATCAATTTTTGATACGTGGCGTGGACAGGTATTTGCAGAGATCCAGATCGATAGATTTATGTGACGCCTGTCCGATCCGTCGCCAATCGCAGACCAATACACGCACTCCTTCCACCCCGACCTTCTTAACACCCGACGGCTTGTCCTGAAAGTATTATGAATCGCTTCGCTCATTCCGCCGGCCCGTGATATGGCATCGCTGGTTTTTGTCTGTGTGTTCGTTGCCCATGTTGCGCTCTTGGGGGCGGGTGTCGTTCGGACGCGTTGCGTGGGGAGTTTTGATGGTGAAGCAGTTCCCTGGGGGTCGTCTCTCGATGGGGCGAAATAGAGTCGTCGTCAAGATGCTTCTTTGGGGGGCCTCTTGGGGTCTGTTGAGAGGCCGTTCGGGGGCGCCTGGGAGACATGTTTGAAGCCTTCTGGGGCTTCTTTTGGGCCTCCTGGGAGTCTCCTGGGGCCTCTTGGCGACATCTTGGGGCCTCTTGGAGGCCTCTTGGGGCCTCTTTGGGACCTCCTGGGCGCCTTCTGGGACGGAGGGCTCCATTTTTGAGTTCTCGGTATCCCTCCTGAGTCCCTCTTGGGCCCGTCTTGGGGCCTCTTGGTCCGTCTTGGGCGGCACTTGGGCCGTCTTGAGGGCTCTCTTGGGTCGTTTCGGCGCCGTCTTGGGAGCTTCGTGGGCCGTCTTGGAGCGGTCTTGGGGGCCTCTTGGGCCGTCTTGGAGCGTCCGGAAGCCGAAAAAGCCAGAACACAAAAAACATCGAAAAAACAAATGAAAATCAACGATTTTGGCCTCTTGGGGCTCTCTTCGGAGGCCTCTTGGAAGGCTCTTGGGGCGTCTTGGAGGCCTCTTGGGCTGTCTTGGGGGCCTTTTGGGCCGTCTTGGGGTCATCTTCGGCGTCTTCGAGCGCTCTTTGGGCGTCTCGGGGGCCTCTTGGGCAGTCTTGGGGGCCTCTTGGGGCACTCTGAGCGCGCTCTGGGGAGCCTGAGAGGCCGCACCCAGAAGGAAAACCATCTCTGAGTAGACTTGGTCGGGCGGCGGCCGGGCGTTGGTCGGGGTACTTTTCGCTGGGGGACCCCCAGGGGCCGCCCCGCGCGCGCGAACTAGAAATACTGTTAATACTGTTAACCAGTTACCGGAGATCTTAGCACGCCCTGGCCCGTTGGGCCGGCGAATTGCTATGCTTAGTCCCTTATGGAGTTTTACACAGGGGTGGGAAGCTTTAGTCGGATGCGGTGGGTCAGCACAAGGGTGTGTAAATGGGCCTGCTAGCATCCAGGCCTCCCAAAAGTTGGGCCAGGGCAGATGTGCTCGGAGGATCTCCACATATGTTCCCACCCTGACGTCCCCGATGCATCGCTGGAGCGTCGCCGATGTATCGGCCAGGTAGTGACATCCCCTCACCCCGTGATCCGACGTCACCAACAAGATGTACATCACTGCGCGCCGTTTCGCGAACGAGCCTGAGACCCCACCGTTTGGCTGCGTTCTCGGGCCCCGATCGACACGTGATGGGCCAGGGGCCCGCCCGAAAAACCTGACAGAACCGCTCGTTGTGAGGAGGCGTGGCGCCTGCATCTCAGGGGGACCCCGTCCGCAATGGCCCCGCCCGGGAGACCCCCGTGGCAGGAGTGGCTGGAGCACCCGCGAAGCGTGTCGCGGGAGCTGGTCCGCGAGGCCGAGGAGTGCGCAGCCCTGCGGCAGACCTGCGTGCACACGCGCCTCACCGTCGTGTACGTCGGCTTCGCCAGCGGCTGCCCTGTGAGCCACACGATGGACATGCACTGGTTGAAACGGTTCGAAGAAGAAAACATCCTCATTATAGTTATGAATATAGGTGCACGTATGTATATATATATATATATATACATCGCTCTCTCTCTCTCTCTCTCTCTCTCTCTCTCTCTCTTTATGTATATATACACACTGTTTCGAATGTCAGCGCGGATGTGTCGGATCTGCGATGGAACACCTTTGGCGTCGCCCCTGGCGGCGCCCCTTGCACGCACCTCGCTCGAGAGTCCAGCGGCGATTCAAGAAGTCTTGTGCGGACTTCCGAACGCTTATGTTTATGTAGTTTGTCTTCCCCTGGAGGTGCTACGGGGGCTGCTTGGTTCTGGCCTACATGGAGTACTGCCACTCCCCCGAGGCGGCGGCGATGGCGCCCTGCTCTGGGCTGCTGAGCTGCAGAGGCCCGGGCCAGCGGAAAACTCCGGCGACGAAGTCGACCCCCCATCCCCCTGCGCCCTCCGAGGAGGAGGAGGAGGAGGAGGAGGGATGATGATGATGATGATGATGATGAGGAGGAGGAGGAGGAGGAGGAGGAGGAGAAGGAGGGATGAGGAGAAGGAGGAGGAGGAGGAGGAGGAGGAGGAAGGGGGAGCAGAAGGAGGGGGAGGGGGAGAGGAGGAGCAGTCGATCTGGACAGGCAAAAGTTCAGCGGGCTGGGTCGTATGGGCGGACGACGTGCGCACACGGTCTCGCGGCGCGGGGCCCGGGGCCGCGACCCCCCCTGGACAGCTGCCCCGCGCGGAGCATGTCCATGAAACTGCGCATCCGCGGGGTCGCGCTCTGAAGAAGAATGACACAAACATGAGCATAAAAATGCAGAATGGGGAGCGAAGAATTTCATAAACATCCATCAAACATAACAACTCGGAGGTCCGCTTGGATTTCTCGGATCGGCGCTGGACCCCCCTGGCGGCGTCTCCGGCGCCGCCCCTGGCGCGCTCCGCGCGCCAGGGGGTGGGGTCCAGCGCCGATCCGAGAAATCCGCGCGGGCCTCCGAGTTTTTATATTTATGTCATTCTTCATTCCCCTAAAACAAGGCCACGCGGGCGTGGATACGGACACGTTCGCAGTCCGTGAGCGGGTTCACTCCGTCGGGTGTCCGCTCGCAGTTTCTGGGCCCCGACTCGTGGGCCCCCCCCCCGCTGGATTTGGAATGGTAGGGGCAGGGTGCCTGCCGAGCACCTGCTCAACCGAGTCTGAGTTGTCCTCTCCTTCCTCCTCCCACGTGTTTTTCTTTGGAGGGATGAGTGGGAATGGTAGGGCAGCGGGCAAGGCTCATGTTTGTGGCCCCCGAGGAGAGCAGTGCGTGGGGCGGTGCGGGCCCCACCACCTCTTCACGCTGCTCGAGGTCGACGGAGGGTACTCCCACGGCAGCGTGGAGCTCTGCATCGAGGTCGTGGGTAACACGGTGGAGATGATGCTGATGCACGGCGCACGCCGCGCAGACATGCAGGATTTTGCTGCCGCGTTTCGGGCCACTGGCCGGCCTCGGCGGTCGTGCGCCCTGGCCTCTGCGGAGAGCATCGCGCTCGGCTGGGACCTGAAGATTGCCGACCTCTGCGACTGGATGTGCTTCCTGCTCGACGCGCCGGGCACGGCGCTGGGCCCCGAGCAGCTCTGGGACTTCCTGGGGCACGGCCCCGCGCGGCGGCCGCCGCCAGCACGCCCGGTGCCGCAGGCTGGCCCCGGGCAGCTAGCACACCCGGTGCCGCCGGCACTCCCTGCAGACGACGACGGTGACGCCGTGTTCGCGGAGTCTCCACCCCTGGCACCTCCAGAGCGGTCGGCGCCGTCGCGGACTGCAGACCAGGCCATGGTTCGCAGGGCCATGATGGAGGCCGTGAGGCAGGACGGCCGGGCGCTGGAGTTTGTGGGCGAGGAGCTGCAGGCGGACCGCGAGATCGTGCTGTCCGCGGTCGCCCTGGACGGGCGGGCCGTCCAGTTCGCCTCTCCGGACCTCCGGGCGGACCGCCGCGTGGCGCTGGCCGCGGTGCTGCAGGACTGGCGCGCGCTGGAGCACTTGGACGACCGGCTGCGGGCCTCGCGCGAGGTCGTCGGCGCGGCGGTGGCCCAGAGCGGGCGGGCCATGCGGTACGCGCTCGGGGACCTCTGCGCCGATCGCGGCTTCGCGCTTGAGGCCGCGTCGCGCGACGGGCTCGCCCTGGAGCACCTGGCCCCCAGCCTGAAGGCGGACGCCGAGGTCGTGACTGTGGCGGTCAGCCAGTGCGGCCGGGCCCTGCAGTTCGCGGAGGCAGGGCTGCGAGCGGACCCCGGAGTCGTCCTGGCAGCGGTGGCGCAGGACTGGCACGCGTTTGGTCACGCGGCGCCGTCTTTGCGTGCCGATCGCAGCTTCGTGCTTCGGGCCGTGGGGCTTCACTGGGCCTGCTTCCAGTACGCGGCGCTGGAGGTCCGGGCAGACGGCGGTGCGGTCACGCAGGCGTTGGACTGCGACTGGCGTGTGCTGCAGCACTCCGCGGCAGAGGTGAGGGCGGACCGCGCCGTGGTCCTCGCGGCCGTGCGCAAGAGCGGCTGGGCCCTGGAGTTCGCGGCGGAGGAGCTCAAGAAAGACATGGAGGTGGTGGCCGCCGCTGTCGGCCAGGACTGGCGCGCGCTGGGCAGCGCCGCCATGGAGCTGCGGGCCGACCGCCAGCTGGTCCTCAGCGCGGTCTCGCAGTGCGGCCGCGCCCTGCAGTTCGCAGCCCCAGAGCTCCGCTCCGACTGCGAGGTCGTCGCGGCGGCAGTGCGCCAGAGCGAGCTCGCGCTGCAGTATGCGTCGGTGCCCTCGCTGCCGCAGCTGGCCGCCGCCCCCGTGCCAGCCGACGGGGCCGCAGAAGCCGAGGCCGGGGTCGGCGAGGCGTGCCTTGCTGCCAGCGGCTGATCGTGTCGACGCCAGCGGCGGCGCTGCGGCGCCCAGGAGATGGTCGTGGGGCGCCTCGCAGAGGCCCGCGGCCCGCGCAAGAGCAGCCCTCTTACCCCAGAGCAAGAGAAGCTTGTGTGAGCATCAGCTTTCGGAGCTCCGCGCGGAGTTCCTGGATCAGCGCTGGAGCGCGGAGCGCGCCAGGGGCGGCGCCGGAGGCGCCGCCAGGTGGGTGTCCAGAGCCGATCCAAGGACTCCTTGCTATGCAGGGTAATTTTAATCTGGGGTAAGTCCAGTTTGGGTCCCCGACGTGCGAACCTGGAGTAACCCCTGATTATCCTCAGCCCCGATTATTCGGGAGGGGCCGGATGCCCGAGTTATCACCGATAACTCCAGTCCGGGGGTTCTCCGGGTTGGGCCCCCGAGGCACGCAGCAGGAGATGCCCGTGGCCGCACCCGGCCGCGACGATGCGGGGATCTGAGAGGCTGTGCTTTTAGAACAGCGTTTCCGTTCCTCGGCTCTCGCCCAGTCCGGCGTCGGGGTTCTCATCGGCAACACCCCAACATACTTATACTATATGTGCGTCGCCATCCCAGGGGCGACGCGCGCACCGAGAAATCTTATAGTATATGCGTCGTGGCGGGCGCTTTCTGGCCACACCGCTCGGGAAACGATATACTACAAGGTGGGTATACTATATGTTCGGGTCGGACGCGCGCCTCCAAGGAGGACATATAGTACTAGTATGTCCATGTGCGTCCCATTCTCAGGTGCATGCGGCGGGCCGTGCCGCCGTTCTGCTCGTCGAAGCCGTCTCGCCGGGGCCCCGCCGAGCGCCGCACGCGGCTCGCCGCGGCGGGGGGCCCCCGCGCAGGGCGGTGCTGCCCGCGCTCCGGGCGGAGCAGGGCGCCGCCCGCCGAGCCTCGCGGAGGTGGTCAGGGGTCGCCGGCCGACGCGCACGCGGAGAAGCATCGGGGGCAGCGTCAGGGGGGGGGGACTTGGCCTCCGGGGGGGAGAGCGCCTGGGCCTCCTGGAGGTAAGTCGGGCCTGTCCCTGCACAGGGGGGATGGTCAAAACGCGGCAACACATGGTACGGGGGGCGACATGTACTATTCTGGAGCATTTTGGGGGATGTTTTTTCAGGTTTCACAGATGGTTCGCCCAAGATTCCCCTGCATGTATGGGGGGCAGGCCCGACCTAAATCTGGGCCTCCTAGATGGGGTCCGAGTTGAGTCGAAGGATCGCTGCGCGTCGCCGATGCATCGGCGATGCGGCGCGATGTGGAGCCCGAGTTTCCCCACGCCGACGCGTCGCCGATGCATCGCCGACGCGTCGCCGATGCGTCGCCGATGCATCGGCGATCCAGTGCAATCCTCCGACCCCACCTGCTCGGACGCCATCTGGGAGACCTCTAGAGCATCGACCCCCGATCGCCGACGGGGGCCCGACGGCCCATGCCGCCCGGTGAGCGTGCTGAGTCGCGGGCGCTCGTCGGGGGCGTCGCCGGTTCCGGGTCGGCGCTGCCCTCCCCGGTCTGCAGGAACGAAACGGGTGCGGAAAGAATGGGTGCGGTGCCCAGCAGCAGCTCCTGTTCATTTTGAACAGGACTCGCTGTCCGCGCCGCCGCGGCCTGTGTCCACTCGGGACAGGAGGGCCGCCTGCCCAACAGGCGGCCGCTCTCGGTTTGGGGCAGCACTTGCTGTTGGGCATTGTGCCCGTTCTTTCCGTACCCAGTTGTTAGGGCGTCCAAGCCCGGGAGCTGCCCCCCCCCCCGGAGCTCTGCCCGTCGGAGAGCAGCGCGCCGCCGTGAACGCGCCGCTGTTGGGGGAGGCCCGCCCCGAGGCGGTGCGCGCGGCCCTCGCCGGCGGGGCGGCGAGGGGCCCGCTCACCACGCTGGAGGCGCGCAGCCCGCGCCTCGCTCCTGGCGCAGAGGCCGCCGCTGCTGCGGAGAGGGGGCCTGGTCGTGTCGCACGGATAGGGGGCCACGTGCGAACCCTGCCCCTACCCCCCCACGATTTCTGAGGGGGAGGGCGGGGTTCACTTCGTTCGGGAGCTTCCGAGCGACGTGAACCCCACCCTCCCCCTCAGAAATCGTGGGGAGTGTAGGGGCAGGGTTCGCATGCGCATCCGAGGGGGACGCGTAGAGACAACCAGCGGGCCCTCGTGGGGCCCCCTCGTGGCCACGGCTGGGCGCGGCTCGGGGAGCTCGCGTGTGCGGTCTGGGCCCCGGGAGAGGGCCGGGGGCAGGCTCCCGGAGCTGCCGCTGCCTCGACCCGCCCTGCTCCGAAGGGCGGCGCCGCGGGAGGCTCCGGGAGCACGTCGCGAGGCGGTGCGGTCGCGCCGGCGGAGAGCCTCGGCCGCCCAGGAGGGCGGGCCGCGCAGGACGGCCACTGCAGCGAGGGCGTGGCCGAACATCGGGCCGCCCTGGCCGCCCGTGAGAGGAGGCGGGGCGCCCGCGCGGGAAGGACCAAAGGGATTGAGGACCGGGGGGAGCGGGGGAGGGAGGGGGAAAGAAGGGGGAGGAGGAGGAGGAGGAGGAGAAGGTACAGTAGGGGGCTCGAGGAGGGGGAGGGGGAGGGGGAGGGCGAGCGGGAGGCCAAGGGGGATGATGCGGCACGTTGCCCCGGCGAGGGCGACAAGCCGCCCGCTCGCGCGGGGCCCCGAAGCTTGGCCAGTGACAAATCTACGCCGCGCTGAGGCGGGAGTGCCGCACTCGAGCGAGATCTGCGCGGCGCCGAGCTGGCAGCTGCACGTTCGCCTTCTCGCGAGCCGACGAAGCTCAGCGCGAGCCGTGTGCGCCGCGCCCCAACGGGGGAACTCCAGTCCCTGGAGAAGTGAGCGCGGCGCCGAGGCGAGAGCGACATGGCGCCCTCTCTTGCGCGGGATGCGCGCCCCATCCCATGTCTGCCGCGTTGTTTCGCTCGGCGTGAACGAAGCACCGTTCATCGGAGATTGATCGACCTCCTACCCTGACACGTCGATTAGTGAATTGGCCGTTTTCGGTTCGCGAGAGGGCGTCGCGGCCGTCATTTTTGCGGATCCAGGTCCGTCGGTTTCGGTCCCAGGCCGTTTTCACTAAAGGGGAGGTTTACTAAAGGGAGGTTTGTCCAACGCCGAGTTCATGTTGAGAGTCGACTCGCATGCTTTCTAGTGCGTTCACCGGGTGAGATGGACAGATAGGCTCACGATTCGCCCGCGGGGTGGTTGAGCTGGAACCTTTATTGATTCGCAGAAGGAGTACAGATCATGTGCGGCAGCTCGTGAGTTGTCCATTCCGATGGTCGCACAATCATCCCACCCTCCCACCAGCATCTTGGCTAGTAGAAGCCATGCGTCGGCGATTGCGATGATTGGTTGACCATGGTTGGCGCATCTCTGCGACCGCGCTGGCGCGCGCAAGCTCGCGCGCAGGGCGGCCAGCTGGCTTGGCACAGCCGATGCGGCCGTGGTTGCGCTTGCCGATGGCAGCGTCCCAGCGCGTGTCAAAGGCCGCGCTGGCGAGCGGGCGCTCCTATGCGGGTCGGTGGCTCGGGTCGGCGCCGGGTCGTGATGACGCCGACAACAGCGGCAACGAGGATTATTGTAGCAATGGTGGTGGCGATGATGACGATGACGACGGCAAGGCCAATGACGGCACCAATGTTGGTACCGCCGATGACGGTGATGCCCATGTGCCGGTGGTGGAGGTGATTGAGTGATGAGGGCGGCATTTGCGGCGGTGTCGATCATGATGACGTGATGAAGCGGCGTTGATGAGGGAGTTGGCGAGGACGTGCGCTTCTGGAAGCCCAGGAACTCCTGGCAATCATGTAGCTGGCATGGTTTCAAAGGGTGTTGGTTTGAATGTCTCTTTGTTAAAATGGCTCGGCAGCCAATCTGGTTGGATCTCGACACGCTCGCGTGGCGGCGTGCGCGTGTGGCCAGCATGACGCAATTAGACACGAGCAATGCGCGATCAACGCGGAGGTGGATGTTCCGCGTGGTGAAAGAGTTAAGAATGCATGTTCGGGGGCGGCATCGCTACGATCCTATGGTATTCGCACAGGTTCATGACTTCTCAAGGTTTGAGATGGACACGATGAAATGCTTTCCCCAGCTGAGAGGCCGGTGTCGATATGTTTCCAAACGGAACAAAACAGCCTTCCGCGCCTGACCACCCTGCATACCGCGGCCGCCAGTTCCAAGGTCCAGCGAGAATCCTTCGAGCCCCCCGTGTCGCGCCGACCCGCCCACTCTGCATACCGCGGCCGCTAGACCCCCCAGGTTAACCAAGAATCCCCCGAGACCCCGCTTCGCCCCTTGGGGCGAACACGACAGAACCTGGCAGACTCAGGCATAGCACCACACAACATAGCATAACACAACATAGCACAACACACGTTAACGTAGCACAGCGGATCAGAACGCGATATACGAAAACCGAGCAGACCATACCATACCACATCATCACCTACCGTATCAGTTCATACCGTGGCCACGTATACCATGACAGACCGCAGCATAGGATATGATGACGTTGCAGGTCATAGCGTAGCGTAATACCACCGCATACCATCTCAGACTATCACATCAAACGACGGAGCAATCCATACCACGCTATAGCAGAGCAAGCAGTGCAAATCTGGAGCATACATAACATTGAATAACCCACACAAGTGGCAACCCATACCATATCATAACATATCATACCAGGGCACACCATGACAGAGCATATCTTTTCATGGCACAGCGCTCGATGTACTATCATGCCATAGCATGACGGACTTTACCATGTCAGAGCGCGGCATGCCATAGTATAAGGTGGCAGGGCGCAGGATTTCATAACACCATCTCAGAACAGGGCATGCCATAGAACCCATCATAACATGTTTTTATTACTTCGAATCATAATAGCGCATGCAGCGATAGCTCTGAGCTTACCGGACAGAGCATACCACCACACAACGAAATATTGTATCACAGAGCAGAACAGATCAGTCCATGTCATAACCTAACAAATCATAGCCATGACAGGTTCCGAAACAGCAGAATACCAAGACGCACATGGCATGGCGGATCAGAACACAGCATCGAGTACAACGCACCGTAACAACGCATGTCATGACAGAGTGGAGCATGTGAAAGCACAACATAATATGCAATAACCGAATTTACCAGACTTTTGAAAACCAGTTCTACAACGGCGGCAGCGAAGGTCATACAACATCACATGCTTCAGCTTATCGCATGGACAATCAATGACATACCAGAACGTAGCAACACATAATGGACAGAACACGACGTAACTAGCATGGCATACCATGAGTGCTACACGACTGCTACCACTACGGCAGCGACAACGATATATCACATCATAGGTAATAACACAACTTAGGAGGTACGCCGCAACACAGCAAAACATCGTTTATACTGAACTGACCATCCCGTAAACAGCATCACTTCACAGAGCAGGTCAATAGCATAATCAGACAGTAAATTGCATATCTTATCGTGGGGTCACTGGCCAAAGCATTCCATACCACCTCAAAGCATACTGTGACAGAGGTGAGCGGACCAGAGCACATTTAAACATAAGAAGAACTCACCGTCAAGAGGGACAGTATACATAACCCAAGCATCTATCAGATAGTCTAACGCGACGTTCGAGTCAACGTCGAGCCGGCCACAGGCACCAACACGCGCAGAAGAGGGCGACTGGACGACGTAACGTAGCAAACGTGACAGGCGTCATGACTCAATGACGTCACGCCAGCCCGTCGAGAACAGCCAGGACAAACTATAGCATAACACAATCGGGCATCACTACACGGAACACAGTTTGATATTGTTGAATACAGCCAGGGCAGCATTGAAGAGGGATTTCGCGACAGAGCATAGCATAACATACCATAGCAAAGCATACCATAATATACCGTACGGAATTGAGCATGTCGTCGTCAGCATTTTTGGCAGCATAACAGAGCATACCCGGCAGACCGCAGCATGTCATAACATGGTGCAGCAGAGCAGAGCATAGCTTAACATACCACCGCGCACTGTGACATATGCGAGGCATAACAATATAACGTACGAGAAATCTCAGCACAGAGGAACCACACGTTGTCGTCTATCGTTTTATCAGTCAGTCAGATGCGACGTGCGCGCCAAGGTCAGGCTGGCCAAAGGAACGAAGAGGCGCAGCAACGAACAAACGGACGACGTATCGAACGTGACAGGCGCAAGGACGTCACGCTGCCCTGTCGAGAACATTGTTGTATATCGCTGCAGACGGCAACGACAATTTTATAGAGACACATCACGGCACAACAGGACATAGCGTCACACGGCAATGCAAATCATGGCATCAGTTGTTCCATGATCCGGGCACAACAGAACCAGGACGAATGAAAAAAAACATAGTAGAGCATAGTTTGACATCTATCATGTTCTCACCTGACGCCACATAGCGGAAACCCACGCAACATATCAACGCGTATTGTGACAGAGGTGATCAGACCAGAGTATATTCTAAGAGAAGTGACCAAACGTGAAGACGAATTTCTTCTCATCATCTTGTTGCTTTTGCTGCTGATTGTCCTACTCCCTCAACCTGAATGCATATTCTCTCTGAACAAGCTGTGGGGCCTCGCACCACGAGTTTTGGGGTATGTTCTTTCGTTCCAGGGCCTGTTCCGGTTCCTTTCGTCCGGGGCTCTGGGGCTGCTCGAGTTTAGGTCGAAGGCACCGTGCGACCTGGCCTGGCCGCCGCGCTGGCCGAGGCCACCCTGCACCGCGCGCATCGTTCCAGTATGCGCGCGCACTGCCGGCAGCAGACCCCGAAATTGGTGGTGGGGATCGCCAGAAGCGAAACCTCTGATGGGTTTACGAAGAAACGTTTGCTGCACTTGAGCTTGGTACGATTTCGGCGTGCGCTCGCGTGAGAACCCTGTGCATGTTTGTGGCGCTGGGTTTTTGACACAATGCTCTTTTAACCGAGTGCGCTCGCATAGTGTTATTTGATCGCTTCGCTCATGCCGCCGGCCCTGGAGCCCTCTTTAGGGCCTCTTGGGGGCCTCTTGGGGACCTCTTGGGAGTCTCTTGGGGCTCCTTGGCGGCGTTTTGGAGGCCCCCAGGGCCTCTTGGGGGGCTCTTGGGGGTAGTCGATTGCGGCTCCCCCCTCGGAGGCCACGATCCTCGTGAGGGGTGTCGAAAAATACCCTCCCCTGGAGTGGTCTTGACAGGGGTGGGTGGTGCGGCGATGCCCTCCTCTTTGTGGTCATATCCTATTGCTTGTCCTCGGCCTCCTCCCTTCTCCCTCGTCCCTTCTTTCTGCCCCACTTGCTCCACCTCACCTGACCCCTTCTCGTCGTTCTCGTCCCTCTCCATTCTCGTCGACATCCATATTCTCATCCACTCTCGTCTTCATCGTCGCCATCTTTCGCGTCCTCCTCCAACTCTGCCTTCACCTCAACACCATGGATGCCGATGGATGCGATTGGAGTGTGGTGTTCGAAGGACGATGTTGTGTGGAATAGCTTCAGGCGCAGTTGCCAAGTTCAGCGCCTGGCATCGTCCAGGGGCTGCTTCGCCTCTCATGGGGCACACTCTTCCAGACAACGCGTTGCGCCGTGGCTGGGTGGTCGGTCCATGTCGTCGATACTGGTCCCGATCGTGGCTGGGAGTTGGGATTTACCAGCTTGTGGGCCTAACCGAGGCGCCGTTTCAAGCTGCCCCTCCTCCATGCCATCCTTCCCTTCCACCTCCTCTTCCTCCTCGTCCTCATCCTTCCTTTCGCCTCGCTCCTCATTCTGCTCCATGCCATTGTCATAGCTTTCCTCATCCAACCTGCTTATCCTCGCGCTGCTCCTCTTCTCTTCTGCTCCTCGACCTTACTACTCCTCCTCCTCCTCAGCAGCTGGTCATCGCGCGCGGAAGTGAGTTCGAGAGGCGCGGCGCGGCCTCCTTCAATGTTCTCCTTGGTCCGCCTGTTTCCCCCCACCGTCATCGGCAGAGTGTCTCGTGGCCTCGACGTCGGCGCTTCTGCTCTCGCGGCGTCGGGCGGTTTTTAGATGGCGGCTCGGTCTGCTTGTTGCCATCGTGGTGGCTCCGTCGACAGTTGCCCGCCAGGACATCGAGACGCGGGTGTCTCCCGACATGCGCGGGCGCCGCGCCCGGGCGTGCGACACCACCTGGGAGGAGCCCCCCCCCTTTGCAGTGTCCGCTCCGATTCGCGCGGGTCGATCCGACGCGAGCGCGTCCGATTCCGTCTCGATTTCAGTCCGTTGCGGCGCAGGGGGCAGCCGAGTAGATCTCGATCCCGGCTCGATTCCGATTCCGAGCCCCGCGCTTTGGGGCAGCAGCCCCAGGGTTTGGGGCTGTTGCCGCGCCAGCCCCTGTGCGGCGACCGCGCTCCCCCAGTCTAGAAGGCCCGTCCTACTAGCAGGAGGACGAAGAGGAGGAGGAGAAGGAGGAGGAGGAGGACGACGAGGAGGTGGAGGAGGGAAAGGGCGAGGAGACGGAGGAGGAGAGGGTCAGGGGCGACCAGGAGGTGGGTGATGATTGTGGCGAGGTGGATAGGATGGCTGGGGCCGTGAGGTCTCCCTGGGTGTCATGGCCGCCTCCTTGCTTCAGTGCCCCCCTTCCCCTTCGAGGACGCCCCCCCCCCGAGGACTCCCTCGAGAGACAGAGAGAGAGAGAGAGAGCGTGAGCGTGGGAGATAGCGTGGCGCAGAGGCGGGGGTGGGGATGGGTCGGCTCTTGGGGTTGGACCCCGGGGTTGAACGAGGCGCGGGTAATGATGGTGGTGATAGGGCGGTCAGTGCTCATCACGATGTGTGTTGCCAATCGCCGCTTTGGCCGGCCTGGCCAGAGGGGCTTCACGCCGACAGCTTGAACACCCGTGCGTTCGCAGCATGTCTTGAGGCTCCCACACGTATGTTAGGCTTACGAGTTTCGAGTACCTCAGGCATGGTTGCAGAGTGAAAGGGTTCACTGCACAATCCAGTTTCCTGCGACAGATTTCGCCACCATGCTAGCCCAGCATTCTGGGTGGCGATTGTCCGAGAGGCGGGCGCGGGAGGCCGGCAGTTGTGACACTTCGTGTCCCGAAGTTTGGGGGAGCCGTGATGACGATGTTGCCGATGATGATGATGATGATGATGATGATGATGATGATGATGATGATGATGATGATGGTGATGGTGGTGATGGTGATGATGATGATGATGATGAAGATGATGATGATGATGATGATGATGATGAGGATGAGGATGAGGATGAGGATGAGGATGAGGATGAGGATGAGGATGAGGATGAGGATGAGGATGAGGATGAGGATGATGATGATGATGATGATGATGATGATGATGATGATGATGATGATGACGAGGAGTGGGAGGAGGACGAAGGGGAGGAGGGAGGAGAAAGGAGAAGGAGGAGGAGGGAGGATGAGGAGAAGGAGGAGGAGGCGGAGAAGGAAGAGGAAGAGGCCCGCATGGGTTGTGTCTTGGTGCCGTGGTGGGGTCGTCTTGGCGCCGTCTTGGGCCATCGACGGGTCTTCTAAGGCAGTCTTGGGTATCCACAGGTCCTCTTGGTCCGTGTGGCCGAAATAGAGCCCTATTTCGGCCATTCTGGGGGTATCTTGGGGACTCCGTTGGACTTTGGATGCTTCTTTGGCGGCCGTCGAGAGCTGGCGAAAGCCCGAAAGAAGGACCACCGCGATTGAGCCCCAGCGAGCAGGACAAGGAAGGCGTGGCGAGGACCGAGGAACGGGAGCGCGGCCAGCCTGGGCCGGGCCCACGCGCAGTGATTCCCGCCGCGGCTGGGGGGAGGCGCCAGTAGGCTTCTCCTCTCCTCTTCGCTCCTGCGCGCATGCCGGCAAAAGGCAGGGCCGCGTTGCCTAGGCATGTCTGCCTCCAGCCTTCGCAGGGAGCCTGCAGCACAAGAGCTGCCGAGCACGACCACGGCGGGCTCGAGATCGCCCACCGCTGTCCTGTGGGGCCTCGGCCACCTCCCGCGCCGCCCGCTCGGCCACCCGACGCGCGCCCGCGCCGACCAGCGGGAGGCCAGGCCCGGCCGCGGCCCGCCGCCCCTCGGCGCTGCAGCGGGCCAGCACCTGCCGCCGCGCACGGGCGCCCGCGGGCGGCCGCTGAGGGCTCTCCTCGCAGCCCGCCCCGGGGCGTGGTCCGAGCGCCTCGGCCTCCGCACGCATCCTGCGCCCGCGGCGCCGCGCGGCGGCGGCGGCGGCGCGCGGGGGCCCCCGCGCACCAGCCGCCCGCGCGGCCGGGTACAGCATTTTGTTCGGAGCCCGTGCCCCGCGGCTCGGGGGCGGACGCTGGCACGGGCTGCTGCCGCGCGGCGCGCGCGATCGCTCGGCACGGTGGGCTGCCAGCCCGAGCCGGAGTCGTTTTTGGGGCCCCACTGCTGGCGGCGGGGGCGGCATTCGCTGGCGGCTGCTCCTGCTGCAGTGGTCGCTGTGACCTGCAACAGTTGCAGGGTAGTTGCAGCCCAACTGCAGGGCACTTGCAAGAGGGTTGCAAGTCTGTCTGGCTGCTCCGGGTCGGGACCACGGCGCACTGAGGCTCACAGCAGTCAGGCGGACTTGCAACCCGCTTGCAGGTGCCCTGCAAGTGGGTTGCAACCACTATTCTGGAAAGGGTTGCAAGTCGAACCGACCACAGCAGTACTGATCTCAGCCGTGGGCTCGGGAATGTGACGGGCCGTGTGGGATCCCAGCCAGATGGAGGGCGCCCTGCCGCGTCCGAGATTGGGAGCTCCGCCTCGGAGACAGATCGGTGGACCCCTCGCGGCTGGAGCCCCAGACTTCCGACGGCGGCATCGGCGTCAGGTCCTCGCCAGAGGCTGCCTCGCCGTCAAAGAAGGAATCCAGGGCGCCCTCCTGCAGCGAGTCGACCAGCTGGCCCTCGTCCTCTGGGCTCCCGCCGGTGGCCCCCCAGGCGGGCAGCACCGCCGCCGGACACGATCCGTGCCTTGCTGGCGGCCCTCACGCCTCCGACGCCGTCCACGGCCTGTGGCCCGAGCTGCCCCGGAACCGTGCACAGCCGGTACGTCCGTGTGGAGCCGCAGCACGCACCGTGCTCAAAGCTCAAGTGTGCACACGCTGCGTGTTGGCTCGGCGCAGACCGGCCCACGTTTTGCCGAACGTTTCGAGCCACGCCTGCGTTGGCAGTCGGCGTGTTGAGCTCCGTATCCACACGCACCGGGCAGCTCCGCTGTGCCCACAGTGGGTGGACCACCACGCCAGATACCTCTCCAGCGCATCCAGTGCTGAGGGCGCGGGGCCAGGCTGCTCCCAGACGAGCAGCCCCTCGCTGTCGCTCACGGATCTCCAGTGCAGCTCGAAGTTGGCCTTTGCCGTTGCAGTCGTCGCCGGCACGGTGCACACGATGGTAACGCCACTGCGCGCGATACCGGATATTGTCGCTTGTGTCCACCAGTTGCTTATGGTGTACACGTTCGTTGAGAGGCGGATTGTTTAGCGGCTCTGGCACTCGGGCGGTGTTGATTCGGTAGGCTCCAGCTGACGCTTTTGTCCCTCCTCCCCCCCCACTTCCCCTCCCTTTGTCGACGTCTGATGCGTGGTTGGTCGTGTCTCCCCCTGCCCCTTCCATCTCTTTTCCCTCATCCCTGGCCGCTTCGCGTAGAGCGCGGCTCGCGTTGTGAGCGCGATTGCCTTTAGACGGTTGAGGATTGGCCTCCCTCCCCGTTTGTTTTGCCCTTTTCGTGGGGGGGATCGCGGGCGCCCCCAAAACTCTCAGTGCGGGGTCCCCGGAGCTCTGGAGCCCGGAGGTCATGTATATATTTGCTGTGCGCTCTTTTCCAGTATCCTTCTTAGGACGCTGCTGTCGGGCATCTACTTCAGCCTCCTGCCTTCATCCCCCGCCCCGGTGAGGACCGTCATAGACCCTACCAGCGAGGACCATCATATGCCTGACACTCCTCGCAGCTGCCATCGTAAGGGGCTGCTCGGGGCCCACCCTCTCCCACCAATCAACTACTACACCACGCCATCAATCGGCATTGGAGGGGGCCGCGGACTCCTTCATGGACCCCCGGCACGTGTTGCACCGTAAGCGAGTACACGAGTCAACCAATTCGTCATATTCTTCCTGGGGGTGCTGACCAGGATTTATCTTTTGCCGGCTGACGGCGTCTGTCAATGTCAGCAATCCAGTACCTTCTGGCGTCAGTTTCCCAAGCCAGCGCGCCAGCACACCAAGGGTGACGTTTCGACCCGTGCCGCTGCGGTCTCACATGTGCTGCCGTGGCGTCAGTCATGTGTTCGTGCTCGCTCCCCGCCCCTTAACCGAACTCTCCAAGGATGGGCATGTTTAACATATTACCCTGCCTGCAATCTCCGTCTGCCATTCGGGGCGCAGGTGCGTGGCGGGGCTTCTTCCCTTTCTCCCTCCTTTTTGCACCGTGCCCCCGACCTGTCTGATGGCATCCGGAGATGGTCTGCCAGAGGGGCGCTCGCGTTGGCGTGGGCTCCTGAGGGTCGGCGGTGGGGAGCTCGCGGAAGGAAGCGGATGTAATGCAACGGTCACCTGTGGCTCTTTTTGTTGCAGGTCCCCCTGGTCAGGATTGTGTTTCCCCCCGTCAGGTCTCTGCCACGACGCTCTGCCAGCAGCTCGGAGGCTCGAGGCGTCCTCCTCTTGCTGTGTCTCGCGTCGCTCGCGCAGCAGGGCTTTCGGCATTACGGACCGCAGCTTCGGAGACGCCCCCCGTTCCCTTCTCACCGTCCCTGGCCTTCCCCTCCTCTGTTGCGCCCCGCCCCTCTGCCCTTCTCTCTCTCCACCCCCCTCGCCTCTTCCCCTTCCGCCTCCCTCCTCTCCTGGGCCCCGCTTCCTGTTCCCCCTTCCGTTCCCTCCTTCCCTCCTCCTTCCCGTTGCCTTCCGCCCCGTTTCCCCGCACCCTGTTTGGGGGCCGGGGTTGACATGGAACGATATTCCAGGGCTTCAGGGGTGAAGGTCATGTATGTATGTTGTGTTCTCGTTTCAGGTATTTCCTGTGAGGACCATCATAGATCATACCAGCGAGGACCATCAGATGCCTGACGGACACTCCTCGCAGCTGCCATTATAAGGGGCCGCTTTGGGCCCGCCCTCTCCCACCAATCAACCACTACACCACGCCGTCAATCGGCATTGGAGGGGGCTGGGGACTTCTTAATGGACCCTCGGCCACTGAAAACTTCCGTCCAAACGTACCTCCACTCCATCTACACCGTAATCCAGTACACCACGCAACTACTTCCTCATTTTTCCTTTGTCGTCGTCTGATGCGTGGTTGGTCGTATCGTCCCCTCTTTCTTCCCCCCCTTCTCCCTCATCCCCGGCCGCTCCGCGTAGAGCGCGGCGCGCGTTGAGCGCGTTTGTGTGTTAGACGGTCGAGGATGAAGTTAGCATCCCTCTCCGATCGTCTTGCTCCTTACGCGGGCGCCCCCCAGACATCCGATGTCTTGATTTTCTCAGTGCGGGGTCCCCGGAGCTCTGGGCCACTTTTCCGGGGCCGGGTCTTCGTTTCGAATCGTTTTTTATCCATTGGGGACCCAGCGAGGGCCCCCAGACGCCGCAAACAACGAGACACGTCTGTTCCTTTCCCACCCATCCTGTGGTGTTGGGTCTTCATTTTGAAGAGACGGTCCCCGCATTCTCCTCCTCCTGCCTCCCTCCTTCTCCCCCTCCCCCCTCCTTGCGCTTCACCAACCCAGTACAGCGTTTCGTGGCTAGGGAGCTCCACCGAAGGCCCAGGCGCTAACGCCCGCATTCGTCCCCCCCACCCAGCACAGCGTTCCGTGGGCCCATAGGGAGCTCCACCGAAGGCCCCAGTGTTACCGCCCGCGTGCGTCCCCCCCACCCATGCAGCACAGCGCTTCGTTGCCCCAGGCGGAGCTCCACCGAAGGGCCCCCTGCTACCGCCCGCATGCGCCCCCCCCACCCAGCCCCGTACGGAGCTCCACCGACGGCCCCAGCGCTACCGCCCGCATGCGTCCCCCCACCCAGTACAACGTTCCGTGGCCCCATATGGGGGCTCCACCGACGGCCCCTGTCCGCCCGCGTGCGCCCCCCACACCCAGTACAGCGTCCCGTGGCCCCGTAGGTTGCTCCACCGAAGGTCCCAACGCCACCGCCCGCATGCGTCCCCCCCACCCAGTACACCGTGTCTTGGCCCTTAGGGGGCTCGACCGACGGCCCCAGTGCTGCCACCCGCATGCGTCCCCTCCACCCAGTACAGCGCTTCGTGGCCACATAGGGGGCTTCACCGACGGCCCCAGTGTTGCCGCCCGCATGCGTTCCCTCCCACCCAGTGCAGCGCTTCGTGATCCCAGAGGAAGCTCCACCGAAGAAGGTATTCACTATTGCGGCATCCACAACTGCATATGGTTGGGCCCTTCTCGAGGATAGTTTGCTTCAGCACGCTGGGCCCTCAGATCCTGGCGTTGCACTTGTTGCACCACGGGCGCTTCTCGCCAGGCGCCGGGCCCGGGACCCTCACAGATCGATCCAGCTCGAGAATAGGCGCAAAAGGAAGGGGTCTATGGTTGAGTCGGGCCTGTCCCTTTACAGGCGGAATGTTCAAAAAACATTGAAAACTTGTCAGGGGCGTCTTTTTGTTGTTTAAGTTTGGTTTGACTAGTTGGGAATATGTGTTAAGTATTTTAGATATGTCGCCCAAACTTCGTCTGTAGAGGGACACGCCCGGGCCAAGAATTTGCGCAGAAAGATTGGGTCTATGGCTCTGGCCCTGACTCCTTGCAGTGTTGCAGCTGTTGCCTGGCAGGGTCAGAACCGAGGGCTCGGCGTATGAGCCCCTTCGGCGGCCGAGGGGGCTCGAGAGCAAGCCCACTCGGCGGCTGCAGAGGCTGAGACGCCGAGCGGACTCGGGAGGGACCCCTGTGGTGGGCAGGGAAGCGAGCGGGGGGGCCCAGGACGACGGCGACGACGACGCCGGCGACGACGGCACGGCGACGACGACGGCGACGACGGCGACGACGACAGGCCCACGACGACGACGACGACGACGACGACGACGCCAACGACGACGGCGACGACGGCGTCGACGACGACGGCGACGACGGCAACGGCGACGGCGGCGACGGCGACGACGACGACGGCGGCGGCGACGACGGCGACGACGGCGGCGACGACGCCGCTCCGCCCCGAGGAGCCCACGGTGCTGGAGGGCCTGTCCCCGCAGGCCGAGGAGGCGCCCGCCGGCCCTCGTCGTTGCCTTCGTCGTCGCCGTCGCCGTCGCCGACGCCGCCGTCGTTGTCGTCGTCGTCGTCGTCGTCGTCGTCGTGGCCGTCGTCGTCGTCGTGGCCGTCGTCGTCGTCGTGGTCGTCGTCGTCGTCGCCGGCGTGGCGATGGCGTCGTCGTCGGCGTCGTCAACGTCGGCGTCGGCGTCGGCGTCAGCGCCGTCGTCGTCTCGGCCATGCGTTGAGGGGGGTACGGGGAGGGGGGAAGGCCTCTTGGAAGCACCCCTAGTTCTTCGAATGCGCGGGCCTTACTTATTGGTGCAGGGCGGGCGCCTTCAAAGAAGCAGCCTCCTTCTAAGAAGCCTTCCCCCCTCCCTCTCCCCCCCTGTGCGTGCCGCCAATCGTTTCGGCCTCATGGGGCCCTCGCTGGGCCTTGGAGGCAGTGAAATACCGACCAGGGATCAAACGCCGGCCCTGAGGAAAGTGTTCGGATTCCCTGGGGGCCAGTATTGAAATTAGCTTGACTAAGGACCCAACCATATGCAGCTGCGAGTGCCGCATTGTGACTACCGCTTTCGGTGGAGCCCCCTATGGGGCCCCGAAACAAAGTCCTGGGTGGCGGTGACGCATGAAGACCCTGTCACTGGAGCCTTCGGTGGAGCTCCCATGGGACCACAAACGCTGTCCTGGGTGGCGGTGACGCACGCGGACCCTGCTACTGGAGCTTTTGGTGGAGTTCCCTACGGGCCACGAAGCACTGTCCTGGGTGGCGGTGACGCACGCGGACCCTGCCACTGGAGTATTCGGTGGAGCTCCCCATGGGGCCACGAAGCGCTGTCCTTGGCGGTGACGCATGCGGACCCTGCCACTGGAGCCCTCGGTGGAGCTCCCTAGGGGGCCACGAAGCGCTGTCCTCGGCGGTGACGCATGCGGACCCTGCCACTTGAGCCTTCGGTGGAACTCCCTATGGGGCCACGAAGCGCTGTCCTGGGTGGCGGTGACGCATGCGGACCCTGCCACTGGAGCCCTCGGTAGAGCTCCCTATGGGGCCACGGAAGCGCTGTCCTGGGCGGTGACGCATGCGGACCCCGCCACTGGAGCCTTTGGTGGGGCTCCCTAGGGGGCCACGAAGCGCTGTCCTGGGCGGTGACGTATGCGGACCCTGCCACTGGAGCCCTCGGCGGAGCTCCCTATGGTGACGCATGTGGACCCTGCCACTGGAGCTTTCGGTGGAACTCCCTATGGGGCGCTGTCCTTGGCGGTGACGCACGCGGACCCTGCCACTTGAGCCCTCGGTAGAGCTCCCTATGGGGCCACGAAGCGCTGTCCTGGGTGGCGGTGACGCATGCGGACCCTGCCACTGGAGCCTTCGGTGGAGCTCCCTACGGGGCCACGAAGCGCTGTCCTGGGGGGGGTGAAACGCAGGGAGGTGATGAGGCGGATGGGAGGAGACAGGAGGGGGGGGAGGAGGAGGAGAGGAGAGAAGAGGATAGAATCGCGGGGCGCTGCCTTGTCAAAACGAGGACCCCACACCAGAGGATGGCTGGGAACAAAAATTGTTGGTAACAAAAAACAAATGGTTGTCCCAGGGCCCCATGGCGGGCCCAGGAGGGCGACATCGAGGCTTCACGCCCATATCCGTCTCTGATGGTCTCGGCGGGGCCGTCGGGGGGAAAAAAAAGCGAATGGTCTCGGGGCCGTTTAGGAAAAGATGATGGTCCCGGAGCCCCATGGGGGGCCCAGGAGGCCGGCATCGAGGACAGCACCGCTAAGAATCAAATGCAGCCGCGAGTACCGCGAAGGAGATGAGACGGAGGAGGGGGGTCCGCGGTGGTCCAAGCCCCGAGCGCTGCCGTTTTTGTCTTCATGTTTTTCCCAGCGTATTCTCCTCTCTATGGGTTTCCGGTGCGTGTTGCACGTTTGTTTTATTGATTGGCCTGAGCCCCTTGGGCGGCCGTTTTGTCTTCATTTTCTCCCCAGCTTATCCTCTCTCTCCCTGTTTCCGTTGCGCGTTGCATTATTGTTTTCCTGCTTTAGTTTGGGCCCCGTGAGCGGCCGTTTTGTATCCATTGTCTTTCTAACTCACGCTCCTCTCTCCCTGTTTCCGTTGCGCGGGCATTTTTGGTTTCTTGCTTTGGCCTGAGCCCCGTGCGCCGTTGTGTCTCCATTTTCGTCTCGTCTCTTTATGATCTCTCCCTGTTTCCTCAGCGCGCTGCCGTCCTAACCACCTAGCCCGCGGTGGCCCAAGCCCCGTGCGCGGCTTTTTTGTCTCCATGTTCTTCCCAGCTCATTCTCCTCTCTCTCTCTCTCGTTCTGTTTTCGTCGCGCGTTGGACTGCCTGGCCTGAACTGATGCGAGCCCCCTGCGCCGCCACTTTGTCTCCTTTTTCTTCCCGCCTTCGTCCTTGTCTCCCCCTCTCTCTCTTTTTCTGCCCCTGTCTCTCTTTCTTGCCATGGCTGAAACAAGGCGAGCCCCCTGCGCCACCATGTTGTCTCAATGTTCTGCCCGTCTCATCTCTCTCTTTCTTTCTTTCTTTTTGTTGTTCTCTCTCTCTCTCAGTCTGTTTCCGCTGCACGTTTGCGTGCTTGGCCTGAGATGAGGCGAGCCCCCCTGCGCCGCCATTTTGTCGCCATGTTCTTCCCGCCTGCATCTCTTTCTGTCTCTCTCTCTCTCTCTCTCTCTGTCCCTCTCTGCCTTCGTGCGTGTATCCTCCAGCGTCTGACGTTTCAATGTCTCACGGTCTCACAGTACAGCGCACATGCACGGCCTCTCCGTGCGCGAAGCGCACTACGGAGCCGTCCCGCCGGACGGATTATTGGCCGCTTCGCTCCGCTCCGCTCTCTCTCTGTTTTCGTCGGGCGTTTGCCTGACAGGCCTGAAATGACGCGAGCCCCCTGCGCCGCCATTGTCTCCTTTTTCTTCCCGCCTTCATCCTTCTCTCACTGTCTCTCTCTCTCTCTCTCTGTCTGTTGCTCTCTCTCTCTCTCTGCCCCTGTCGCGCGCAAGCCTGCCAGGCCTGAAACAAGGCAAGCCCCTTGCGCCACCACTTTGTCTCCATGTGTTTCCCGTCTCATCATCTCTCTCTCTCTCTCTCTTTGTCTCTCGTCCCTCTCTCCATGTTTCCGTTGCGTGGGCATTTTCTCAGGGTTTAAAGTTTTTTCTTGGTTTCCTCACCCCTGCCCCCGATTCAGTCGAGGATGGGTTACAACCCCCAGACCTGACGCAAGAGGCTAACCCTGCGCCCGATTCGGCCGCCGATGGGTTACCACCGGCGGCCTGGAGACAAGGGGTTACCCCTGCCTCCGATTCGGCCGAGGATGGATTACCACCGCTGGCCCAGACACAAGAGGTTACGCCTGCGCCCGGCCGTTGTCTCGTCGTCGTCGTCGTCGCTAGCTCCTGAGTCGCCTTTTCGGGCACGCGGGCACCATGACAGTAACAAGTATTCCGGCGACCAGCTCGGACGAGGTGATCCGCAATTCACTCACTGGAGAGGCTCCCGCCTCAGACTTCCCCAATATTCAGACCTCAAGCGGCCCGAAAGCGATGCGAGTTACAGGGACTTCCTCGCAATTCACTCAGAGACGAGGCTCCCGCCGGATACTTCCCCCCAAATCGGGCCTGAGGGAACTAAAGATGACGACAGTTACAAGTATTAGGATGACCTGTTCGGATTAGTACCATGATCTTCAGTTCCCATGGGTTCTGGGGCTTTGCAGGCGGAGCGGATATTTGCCTGATGTTTCGCGCAGCTGTCCTTATTGACGGGACTCGTTTGGGCGGCTGCAGTGGCACCTCGCACGTCGAGCCTCCCCATACCGTGCGTGGGGTGTGCCAAAGTGGGCGGGGGGACGCATGCGGACCCTGCCACTGGGGCCTTCAGTGAGGCTCCCCAGTGGGCCACGAACCGTGTGAGGGGTGTGCCAAAGTGGGCGGGGGGACGCATGCGGACACTGCCACTGGGGCCTTCGGTGGAGCTCCCTATGGAGCCACGAACCTTGTGAATGGTGTGCCAACGTGAGCGGGAGGACGCTTGCGGACCCTGCCATTGGGGCCTTCGGTGGAGTCCTTTGTGGGGCCACGATCCTCGTGAGGGGTGTGCCGAAATGAACGGGGGGACGCATGCGGACCCTGCCGCGGGGGCCTTCGGTGGAGCTCCTTGTTGGGCCACGATCCTCGTGAGGGGTGTGCCAAAATGCGCGGGGGGACGCATGCGGACCCTGCCACCGGTGGAGCTCACTAGGGGGCCACGATCCTTGTGAGGTTCGTACCGAATGAGCGGGCGGACGCATGCGGACCCTGCCGCTGGGGCCCTCAGTGGAGCTTCCTATGGGGGCACGATCACTGTGAGGGGTGTGCCGAAATGAACGGGAGACGCATGCGGGCCCTGCCGCTTGGGCCTCTGTCGGGGCCCCCTACGGGCCACGATCCTCGTGAGGGGTGTGCCGAAATGGGCGGGGGAACGCATGCGGACCCTGCTGTTGGGGCCTTCGGTGGAGCTCCCTATGGGGCAACGAAACGTGTGAGGGGTGTGCCGAAATGGGTGGTGGGGAGGCATGAGGACCCTGTCACTAGGGCCTTCGGTGGATCTCCCTATGGGGCCACGAAACGTGTGAGGGGTGTGCCGAAATGGGTGGTGGGGAGGCATGCGGACCCTGCCGTTGGGGCCTTCGGTGGAGCTCCCTATGGAGCCACGAACCTTGTGAATGGTGTGCCAACGTGAGCGGGAGGACGCTTGCGGACCCTGCCATTGGGGCCTTCGGTGGAGTCCTTTGTGGGGCCACGATCCTCGTGAGGGGTGTGCCGAAATGAACGGGGGGACGCATGCGGACCCTGCCACTGGGGCCGATCGGTGGAGCTCCTTGTGGGGCCACGATCCTCGTGAGGGGTGTGCCGAAATGGGCGGGGGGACGCATGCGGACCCTGCCGTTGGGCCTTCGGTGGAGCTCCCTGTGGGGCCACGATCTTCGTGAAGGGGGGTGCCGAAATGGGCGGGGGGACGCATGCGGACCCTGCCGTGCGGGCCTTCGGTGGAGCTCTCGAGTGGGCCACGATCCTCGTGAGGGGTGTGCCGAAATGGGTGGTGGGGAACGCATGCAGACCCTGCAGTTGGGGCCTTTGGTGAAGCTCCCTATGGGGCCGCGATCCTCGTGAGGGGTATGCCAAAGTGGGCGGGGGGACGCATGCGGACACTGCCGTTTGGGCCTTCGGTGGAATTCCCTATGGGGCCACGATCCTCGTGAGGGGTGTGCCGAAATGGGCGGGGGGACGCATGCGGACCCTGCCTCTGGGGCCTTCGGTGGAGCTCCCCATGGGGCCACGATCCTCGTGAAGGGTGTGCCGAAATGGGCGTTGGGACGCATGCGGACCCTGCCGTTGGGGCCTTCGGTGGAGCTCCCTGTGGGGCCACGAAACGTTATCCTGGGTGGTGGTGACGCATGCGGACCCTGCCACTGGGGCCGATCGGTGGAGCTCGCTATTGGGCCACGATGCGCTGTCCTGGGTGGCGGTGATGCATGCGGACCCTGCCACTAGAGCGTTTGGTGGAGCTCCCTACGGGGACACGAAATGCTGTCCTGGGTGGGTGACACGCAGAGAGGTGACGAGGCGGATGGGAGGAGGGAGGAGGAGGGCGAGGAGGAGGAGGAGAGGAGAGGAGAGGAGAGAAGAGGAACGCGGGGCGCTGTCTCTTCAAACCGAGGACCCAAAACCACAGGATGGTTGGGAAAAAACGAGGCGTCGCGTGTCCGGGAGAGTATCAATGACACGCCGCTGTTGGGCGCCCGTCAACGTTTTGTTCCTCCGCCTTTGTCCGAAGGCCACGTGTGTCACGTGTTCCATCAACAATGGCACGCTGAGCTGCTTCACGGCTTCGTGTCGCTGATGCTGTTCCTGCTCCCCCAGTCGTCGCGCACCGTGTGTTAAGGGCCGTCGCCCTCGTCGATCAGTGTTCCCCGCTGCTGTTTCGGAGGGGGCCTCTCTTTGTGGTCTCTGGAGGGGGGCGGGGCGCCCTCTCCTCCTCCTCCTCCTCCTCCTCCTCGTCCTCGTCCTCCTCCTCCTCCTCCTCCTCCTCCTCCTCCTCCCCTCCTCCTCCTCCTCCTCCCCTCCCCCCCCTCCCCTCCTCCTCCTCCACCTCCTCCTCCTCCCTCCTCCTCCCCTCCTCCTCCTCCTCCTCCTCCCTCCTCCTCCTCCTCCTCCTCCTCCTCCTCCTCCTCCTCCTCCTCCTCCTCTTGCTCTTCCTCCGGAGCTTTGCTCAGCGTGTTGCGCCCGCCGGCTCTGGCTCGCCACGCCTCGGCGCGACGCGCTGGCCGCGTCCCCGCCCAGGGCGCCGGCGCCCCGACCGCTGGCGGGCCGCGCGCCCCGCGCCGCGGAGCGCCGCGGTGCCTTCTCGCAGGGCGTGCAGCGCGTCGCCGGGAAGGCCGCCGCGACACGCTGAGCAAAAGGGTCTCTGGCCGCAAGGAGTGCCCAGGCAGGATCGCGTCGTGCAGGGACAGAAAACGCAGGCTTCTGGCCGTTTGCGGCCTCGGGGGGCCCTCGACGGGCCTCTGGGCCCCCAGAAAACGGCTCAGGATGAGGAGCCGGTCCCGGGGAAAGGGTCGGGACTTTCAGGGAGCCCGTATTGAAAACATCAGCATGTCGCACGTCTAGGTAGGCAAGTTCGCGCGGGCTGGCAGACCTTCAACGCCGTGGTTCTTTCAGTGCACAGGTGCCCAGACCTAGGCATCCTCCGATAGCATGATTTCTGTCCGCGGTCCCCAAGGTCCCGACAACTTCCCGGGGGTAGTTGTCCGCCCCAGATATAGGGTTGATTGCCCCGCAGGGCCCGACAACCTCCCCGGGGGGACCTCAACCGATCAAAAAAAACAAATTGGAAACATGATACCCCCGACGTCATGCTTTGTTCATTCATACGCCGAGCCCCTCGACCCATGCCACGGGACTGGCTCTTCGTCCTGCGTCGCTTCTCGACGGCCCCGAGGCCCGGCGCGGGCCCCCCGAGGCGGACACCGGGGAAAGGCCCTCCGTCGTGATGCTGTTAGTTGTGCCTCGAGGGGGTCTGGGGATGCGGGGAGGCCTCGACCCTCGCTTGGGAGAGGAAGCCACCTCAGCGAGGGCGGCCTCTCCTCCGACGCATTGAAACATTCAGTGCGGAGAAAAGTGAGGAGGAGGAGGAGGAGGAGGAGCAGGATGAATACTAATAATGATAATAGCACTGTGAAGAAGAATCAACATAATAATAATCATAATAGTAACAAGAAGGAGAGGAGGAGGAGGAGGAGGAGGAGGAGGAGGAGGAGGAGGAGGAGGAGGAGGAGGAGGAGGAGGAGGAGGAGGAGGAGGAGGGGGAAGGGGGATGGGGAGGAGGTGGAGGAGTGAGGAGGAGGAGGAGGAGGGCGGAGAGGGAGAGGAGAAGGAGGGACATGAGACAGGAGGAGGAGGAGGAGGAGGAGAAGGAGGAAGGAGGAATAGGAGGAGGGGGAGGAGGAGGGAGGAAGGAGGAAGGAGGGGAGGAAGGAGGAGGAGGAGGAGGAGGGAGGGATGGAGGAGGAAGGAGGAGGAGGAAGAGGATGAGATGATGAAGGAGGAGGAGGAGGAGGAGGGATGGAGGAGGAGAGGAGGAGGAGGAGGAGGAGGAGGAGGAGGTAGGAGTAGGAGGAGTGGAGGAGGGGGACGGGGGTCGGGGGAGGGGGTGGGGGCATAAGCGAGGGGGAAGGAAGGGGGAAACTTTAGATATCCGAGGGTAGCGGAGTGAGGAGGAGGTCTCGGCAGGTAGGAAGGAGGCTCAAGGCCAGGCGTGGACATGAACGATGATCAGAGTAATAATCATAATACTAATAATACTAATAGTCATAGGAGTAATACTAATACTGATCATGATACTCATACGAATACGAATAGAAAAAAACAGTACTATTAATAAAAATATTTTTAGTATCACTATTATTATTAGTATCAGTATTAATAATAATAATAATAAGAAGAAGAAGAAGAAGAATCATAATAATAAGAAGAAGAATCATAATAATAAGAAGAAGAATAACTAGCCTGGCGAAGGACCCAACCATATGCAGTTGTGAGTAATGCTGGTGTGAGTACCGTCTTCGGTGGATCTCCCTATGGGGCCACGAACCGTTTGATGGGTGTGCTGGAATGGGTGTGGGGGCGGCATGTGAACGTTGCCACTGGGGCCTTCGGTGGAGCTCCTTATGGGGCCACGAAACGTGTGAGGGGTGCACCGAAGTTGGTGTGGGGGCGGCATGCGAACGCAGCCACTGGGGCCTTCGGTGGAGCTCCCTGTGGGGCCACGAAACGTGTAAGGGGTGTGCCGAAATTGGTGTGGGGGCGGCATGCGAACGCAGCCACTGGGGCTTTCGGTGGAGCTCCCTATGGTGCCACGAAACGTGTGAGGGGTGTGCCGAAATGGGTGTGGGGGCGCATGCGAACCCAGTCACTGGGGCCTTCAGTGGAAATCCCCATGGGGCCACGAAACGTGTGAGGGATGTGCCGAAATGGGTGTTGGGGAGGTATACGAACCACGCCACTGGGGCCTTCGGTGGAGCTCCCTATGGGGCCACGAAACGTGTGAGGGGTGTGCCGAAATGGGTGGTGGGGAGGCATGCGGACCCTGCCACTGGGGCCTTCGGTGGAGCTCCCTAGGGGGCCACGAAACGTGTGAGGGGTGTGCCGAAATGGGTGGGGGGGAGGCATGCGGACCCTGCCACTGGGGCCTTCGGTGGAGCTCCCTATGGGGCCACGAAACGTCAAAACAACGATGAGGAGGGCAGATACGTGAGATTGGTGGGAGGCATGCGGACCCTGCCACTGGGGCCTTCGGTGGAGCTCCCTATGGGGCCACGAAACGTGTGAGGGGTGTGCCGAAATGGGGGGTGGGGAGGCATGCGGACCCTGCCACTGGGGCCTTCGGTGGAGCTCCCTATGGGGCCACGAAACGTGTGAGGGGTTTGCCGAATTGGGTGTGGCTGACGCATGCGGGCGGCGGCACTGGGGCCTTCGGTGGAGCTCCCTATGGGGCCACGAAACGTGTGAGGGGTGTGCCGAAATGGGTGGTGGGGAAGCATGCGGACCCTGCCGCTGGGGCCCCCACTTCTACTATTCGGTGAGTAGTACCTCCCGCTGCCACGAAAACGTGGTAGCAGCCGCTCTGTTTTTCTGGGTGTGGGGAGGCATGGGACCCTGCCACTGGGGCTGCGGTGGATGCTCCTCTGGGGCAACGAAACGTGTGTAGGGGTGTGCCGAAACAAATGGGTGGTGGGAGGCATGCGGACCATGTCACTGGGGCCTTCGCCGGCGATGGCCGCTCACCGCCCCTCGACCGCC
>CAUYUJ010000936.1:80000-127500 GCA_963575745.1 Prorocentrum cordatum
CGCTTGCGGTTGTCGTGCGCTTCTTCTGCCTGCCGGCCTGCCTGCCTGACTGCCAGCTGCGGCTTCTTAGTCTTCGCTCTGCTGCCGACACTGGCGGAGGGTCTCAGGACTCGGTTGGGGACAGAGCTCATTTCGACACCTCCGATCCGATTCGATTAGGTTTCGATGGCTTCCGATTCCGATTCGATTCGACCTCGGGCTCCCATTTGGACTCCGATTTCTTTTTGGAGGCCTACTTACCTATCGATTTCCGTCGAGTCGACTTCTCCTGCCTCGGCTTACGATTTCCGTTGATCCGATTCTGCTCGATCGCCCATACGACTTATCGCTTCGGTTCTTGGCTCTGTTGGGGCAGGGCCGTCGCGGGGCTCCATCGGGCTGCCGGGACCTCTCGCGGTACCCTCTTGATGGACGGAGTCCTGGGAGGATGAGAAGGGTGCCGGGAGGAGGGAGAAGCACGGGGGGGGTCAGAGAGGAGGTAACTGCCAGGAGCCTTCCCGGAATGCTGCTTTCTTTGCTCTCGAGGCCATTTCGGAGCTCATTCTGGCATTTCCGAGCCTGGGCCTCTGCAGTGAGCTCTCTGCGGCGTCTCGGATCCCTCCTGGGGCCACCTCGGAGCCTCTCGCGCAGGAGCCCTGGGTTCTGTCCGGTGCTGACTTCCAGCAGCGATGGCGGGATCGTGGACGCACGCGGCCCGCTGGAATCTTTGGTAGGGACCCTATCTCAGGTCAGGAGGCGAAAACACGCAGACACAATGAACCGTGGACTCCCAGGAAAAGGTGGGAGGAAAATCTGGGAAGTGGGAGGGGGGGAACGAGCAAAACCCGGAAAGCATGGGCAGAAATGGGGAATCCTGGGATCTGTGTGTATTCATTTGTGTGTCCCTGGGCACCCGCTCAAGGCCGCCCACGATCCACTCCGGTGCGCTTCAGTCCCCGGGCCAGGCCCGCCATGTTCCGATGCGATCCGACCCGACGCGATCCAAATTGGCAGCGGCAGGGGCCAGCTGGAGGCTGGGCGCGCCGATCCGAGTTTCGAGGGGCCCATCTTCCACCACCACTGCCAGAGGTAGGAGAGGGAGGAGGGGGAGGAGGAGGAGGAGGAGGAGGAGGCGGAGGAGGAGGAGGAGGAGGAGGAGGAGGAGGCGGAGGCGGAGGCGGAGGAGGAGGAGGAGGAGGAGGAGGAGGAGGAGGAGAAGGAGGAGGAGGACTATTCCCAAGGGCTATTTCCTGCTGCGCTCGGGGTCTCACGTGTGAGGGGCCCTGACGATGGTGCACGCTGGCTATACACGGCCTGTCCGAGCTATAGGGCGTGCTGCACTAGAGGGGGTGGCCTGTAGTCGGGTGACGGCTGTCCCACAACCTTGTTCCTTGCCTGCTGGATCGTCGGGTGACGTCGTCCCCAACCCACGGATCACCATATGATGGCCCATGCTCCTTGCCTGATTTATGAGGGAGTCCCGCGGGTCACCATCCACTTCTTCGACCAGGAGAGGAAGGCTCCGAGGAGGAGGAGGAGGTGGTGGTGGTGGGACCTCGTCAGGCGGACCTTCGGGCTCTGGGGGTGTCTGGGCATTCTCTCTAGACGTGCCCTTAATTTCATGGGAGTCCCCCCCGACACGCGCCGCGAATTCGAGAATGTCAAAGCCTTCCTCTGCCAATCAGCGTGCTACAAATCTGAGCTCCTAGCTTGGCGTGCTTATCTGCCGCCGTGCTCCCTACCGAGAGCCTGGCCCCCATCTCGGCGCGTTGTGCCCGAGTCGCGTGAGCCTTGACTTTGGGCATGGTGACCGTGGAACGCCCGAAACCCCCGAGCTCCGCGATCAGGTGCCAACACTTCTGCCAGAGACAAGACATTGCTACATCTGGCCTGTGACCCCATGCAACGCCTCCAGCGAAGCCCTCAACGACTGCCTGGCAGTCTGAATATATCCCGACCGGCACAAGAGCTACAACGAGTACTTGATACTTTGCCCAGAGCTCGGCCGCGACAATCGTTTGCTGCCACTGCTCGAGGGGAAGGGGCCCGAATGTAGCAAAAAGACCCCTCCTCGTCCAGCGTGGCAAATGCCCACCCCGCTCGCTTGATGCCCTCGTAGGCTCCATAGAGCAGGGAGCCGTCTACAAAAACCTCTCCAGTCACCCAGCCGTCCCACTGGCCTTCGGCGGCGGCCTCGTGGGAGGGCGGGAGGTGGGGAAGGGTGAAGCTGGGGTCCTCGCAAATGCCTCTCCCCCACAAATGCTCATGGCCAGGCCAGGGATTCGCACCTCGCTGATTGATGTGGCGCCCCCCGACCCTGTTCCGAATTTCGGCACGCTTGGGGCAGGAGAAAGTTCGATGACGCTCCGTGCCCACCGCCCCGAAACAAGCCTGACACACATTGTTTTCACCGATTCCCTTGGCGAACAGACGGTCCTGGGTCCAAGAAACCCCACAGAAAACCTGACGCCCGCGAGTCTGATGGTCTTGGGTCCAGGACCTGGTGAGCTGGCGCCGCAAGAGGGCGCGCACTGGCGCGAGAAACGGGCCACGTCCTGCGCCCAACTCTTCGCCCCACCTGGCCAGCCAGGCCTGCAGGAGCTCTCGTTGGGTGGCCGCCTTGACCAGATGAAAAAGGTCCCGCAAAGGAAACTGCCTCACGTCGAGATCAGCTTGTCCAGTGAAAACCGACCATGGCGAGCGCGAGCACCAGCCGATCCTCGGCAGCGTGACGGTGAACGCGGCAGCAGGGCCTGTTACGATTTGCCACGGGTGTATGGTCCGCGACACTTTGATACTCCATCTTTCCCAGGGCGTGGTTAACCTCTCCTCCATGTTTGGGTCGTGGTCGATCTCTTGCCATGCTCGAGCCCACTCCAGAATGGGGCCCGCCGTCGCCAGCACTCCTGGGTCGATGTCGTCTACCAGGAGCACCATGTGCGTGGAGCGCCAGCCGTGCGTGCCGGGCATCGCGGCGGCGACAGAGTGCCCGAGGTTGGTCAGGCGGGCGTCGCTGATGCCCTGGACGCGCGACCAGGAGGAGGAGGAGGAGGAGGATGAGGAGGAGGAGGAGGAGGAGGAGGAGGAGGAGGAGAAACTCCTCATCCTCCCTTCTCCCCCGTCCTACATCTGGTAGCGGTGGTGCAACATTTGCCCCTCAGATGCTGATCCGGTGCGGGTCGCTTGTGATGCGACCAGTTTCCGAGGCGATCCGACCTTGCGGTTCGATCCAGCTCAGGTCTGCCTCTCCCCACTCCCTTGCGGGGCCCTCCAGGCATTGGCCACGCGCTGGGGTCGGCCAAGGGCCGTCCCCGCACGATGTCGCCGGTGCGCGTACCGCGTTCCAGGTCAGCGCAGGCCGTGGGCAATTCTTGTTATATCCTCGGTATCGTTCAACCAATCCCCATCCCAAACAATTCCCATCCCCATCCTCATCCCCTTCGAGACCCCCACCAAGTTACCACCCCAGTTGGGGGTGCACCCCTCGAAGCCCGGAGGGAACGACCTATATCCCAATCTAGCGGGGTAAGTCGGCCAGGGGGGCCAAGGCCACGCCGCTGGGGATGGGGATGGGTTGAACGAAACTCAATATCCATACCCTCGGCATCTTGGATTTTGCTGAGAAAAGGACGCCGGAAACCCGAGACGCAGTGGGTATTGTCCAAGATTAGGGTCATTCTTTGCTTTTGTTCATGTCCACGGCGTCTCGGGCTTTTAGAGGAGGGAATCCAAGAGTCCGAGACGCACTGGATAGGGATTGAGGCCTTGCCCGCAAAGGCCCCGAATGCTGCAGGTTCAAGACGGGCTCCACGTCGTGGTCCAGGAGCGGCGAATGTTCGCCCTGCAACGGCAAGGTCGAGATGAGGGCGCCGGTGCCGAAGGGCTGCGACCACAGGGAACCTGACTTCCTGGGCACGCACCAGCGCGTCAGGAAGTGCAAGGCCGCCCTTGCCAAGGCCAAGGGTGGCGACGAGGACGCTGGTGCCGCGGCGGGCAAGGGCAAGAAGGCGGAGAACGACGAGGATGCCAGCGGCGCAGAGGCGGGCAAGGCCAAGAAGGGCGAGGGCGAGGAGGAGGACGCCGGTGCCAAAGCGGGCAAGGATAAGGAGGGCGAGGGCGAGGAGGCGGGCAAGGCTAAGGAGGCTGAGGGGGACGAGGACGCTGGCACCGAGGCGGGCAAGGCCAAGAAGGGCGAGGGCGACGAGTCGGGCAAGGCCGAGGATGCCAGCGGCGTGGCGGGCGAGCCCAAGGCGAGCGAGGGAGAGGACGGCGTCTCCAAGTGCTGCAAGTGCGAGGATGGCTCCATCGCGTGGTCTGCGAGCGGTACTTGTCGGCCCTGCGGCGGGGAGGTCGAGGTGAAGGTTCCTGTTCCCTCGGGGTGCAACCTCAAAGACGATAAGTTCCTCGGCAACGAAAAGTGCGCCGAGAAGTGCGAGGGCGCCATTGCCGAAGCGACAGGCGGCAGGGTAGCCAAGCACTCGGCCGCAACCAAGAAGGGCGAGGGCGTCGAGTACGCCGGCGCCGAGACGGGCAAGGCCAATAAGGGTGAGGGCGACGAGGACGCCGGCGCAGAGGCTGGCAAGGCCAAGAAGGGCGAGGGCGACGAGGACGCCAGTGTCGAGGCGGGCAAGGCTAAGAAGGGTGAGGGAGACGAGGACGCCAGCGTCGAGGCGGGCAAGGGAAAGAAGGCCGGGGGCGACGAGGACGCCAGCGCAGAGGCGGGCAAGGCCAAGAAGGACGATGGCGAGGAGGAGGACGCCAGTGCCAAAGCGGGCAAGGCTAAGAGGGGCGAGGGCGAGGAGGCGGGCAAGGCTAAGGAGGCTGAGGGGGACGAGGACGCCGGCACCGAGGCGGGCAAGGCCAAGAAGGGCGAGGGCGACGAGTCGGGCAAGGCCGAGGCAGGCAAGGGCAAGAAGGGCGAGATCAGCGACGATGGCGACGATGGCGCCAGTGCCGAGGCAGGCAAGGGCAAGAAGGGCGAGGGCGACGAAGACGCCGGCGCCGAGGAAGGCAAGGCCAAGAAGGGCGAGGGCGACGAGGACGCCGGTGTCGAGGCGGGCAAGGCTAAGACGGGTGAGGGAGACGAGGACGCCAGCGTCGAGGCGGGCAAGGGCAAGAAGGCGGGGGGCGACGAGGACGCCAGCGCAGAGGCGGGCAAGGCCAAGAAGGGCGAGGGCGAGGAGGAGGACGCCGGTGCCAAAGCGGGCAAGGCTAAGGAGGGCGAGGGCGAGGAGGCGGGCAAGGCTAAGGAGGCCGAGGGGGACGAGGACGCTGGCACCGAGGCGGGCAAGGCCAAGAAGGGCGAGGGCGACGAGTCGGGCAAGGCCGAGGATGCCAGCGGCGTGGCGGGCGAGCCCAAGGCGAGCGAGGGAGAGGACGGCGTCTCCAAGTGCTGCAAGTGCGAGGATGGCTCCATCGCGTGGTCTGCGAGCGGTACTTGTCGGCCCTGCGGCGGGGAGGTCGAGGTGAAGGTTCCTGTTCCCTCGGGGTGCAACCTCAAAGACGATAAGTTCCTCGGCAACGAAAAGTGCGCCGAGAAGTGCGAGGGCGCCATTGCCGAAGCGACAGGCGGCAGGGTAGCCAAGCACTCGGCCGCAACCAAGAAGGGCGAGGGCGTCGAGTACGCCGGCGCCGAGACGGGCAAGGCCAATAAGGGTGAGGGCGACGAGGATGCCGGCGCAGAGGCTGGCAAGGCCAAGAAGGGCGAGGGCGACGAGGACGCCAGTGTCGAGGCGGGCAAGGCTAAGAAGGGTGAGGGAGACGAGGACGCCAGCGTCGAGGCGGGCAAGGGAAAGAAGGCCGGGGGCGACGAGGACGCCAGCGCAGAGGCGGGCAAGGCCAAGAAGGGCGATGGCGAGGAGGAGGACGCCAGTGCCAAAGCGGGCAAGGCTAAGAGGGGCGAGGGCGAGGAGGCGGGCAAGGCTAAGGAGGCTGAGGGGGACGAGGACGCCGGCACCGAGGCGGGCAAGGCCAAGAAGGGCGAGGGCGACGAGTCGGGCAAGGCCGAGGCAGGCAAGGGCAAGAAGGGCGAGATCAGCGACGATGGCGACGATGACGCCAGTGCCGAGGCAGGCAAGGGCAAGAAGGGCGAGGGCGACGAAGACGCCGGCGCCGAGGAAGGCAAGGCCAAGAAGGGCGAGGGCGACGAGGACGCCGGTGTCGAGGCGGGCAAGGCTAAGACGGGTGAGGGAGACGAGGACGCCAGCGTCGAGGCGGGCAAGGGCAAGAAGGCGGGGGGCGACGAGGACGCCAGCGCAGAGGCGGGCAAGGCCAAGAAGGGCGAGGAGGGTGACTATGGTACCATCGCCGTGCTGGGGAGACCAAAGGATGCCAAGGGCGACGAGGAGGCTGGCGCCGAGGTGGGTAAGGTCAAGAAGGGCGAGGGCGACGAGGACGCCGTCGCCAAGGCAGGGAAGGGCAAGAAGGCTGAGGTCGATGAGGACGCCGGCGCCGAGGCGGGCAAGGCCAAGAAGGGCGAGGGCGACGAGGACGCGGGCGCCGAGGCGGGCAAGGCCAAGAAGGGCGAGGGCGACGAGGACGCCAGCGCCGCGGCGGGCAAGGTCAAGAATGCCGAGGGCGACGAGGACGCCAGCGCCGAGGCGGGAGTGGCGAAGAAGGGCGAGGGCGAGGGCGTCGACGCCACGATGGAGGACGAAGCCAGTGCGGCCGACGGCGGGGACGTCGATGCCGCGCCGGTCAGTGCCAAGGCAGGCAAGGGGGGCGACGGCGAGGGTGCCGTAGAGGCAGCCATGGTCAAGGAGGAGGCGGCGCAGGCGAAGGTCGTTGCCCAGGCGGACCTGGAGGCCGCACCGTCTCCCGAGTCGGCGGCCAGCGGTGAGCCTGGTCCGTGTGTGAAGAGGTTCGAGGCGTTTTGGTGTGAAGCCTTTTTCTGTGTTGGGCGCTGGGCAGGTTGGAAGCGCGAGAAGCGCATTTCAAGTATTGTTGCCAAGCCTCATTGGCTGGGCATTCGTTCTGATGAATAAGGAAGTGTGGTCTCCACCTTCCTTCCTCCCGCCTCCCTGCCTCCTCCTGCGTCCTGCTTCCTGCTTTATTCCCAACCCTCGTTGGTTGGGTATTCGTTTTGAATGCAGCACTGCTCGCGCGTCTCCTCCCGCCTCCCTCCTGCCTCCTGCCTGCCTCCTCATGTCTTGCCTGCGGGGGGCTGCGATCTATGACACTGTCGCTACTTTCGAGGCCTGCCGGGGGGGCCCAGCACAGTGACGCCACGCGCGGACCCAAATTGGACCTCGCCATCCCTGGGGGGCTGCGATCTGCCAAACTGTCGCCACTTTCGAGGCCTGCCGGGGGGCCAAGCACAGTGACGCCACGCGCGGACCCAAATTACACCTCGCCATCCCTGGGGGGCTGCGATCTGTGAAACTTTCGCCACTTTCGAGGCCTGCTGGGGGGCCCAGCACAGTGACGCCACGCGCGGACCCAAATTAGACCTCGCCATCCCTGGGGGGCTGCGATCTGTGAAACTGTCGCCACTTTCGAGGCCTGCTGGGGGGCCCAGCACAGAGGGCGACGCGGCGGATTCAAATTAGACCTCGCCATCCCTGGGGGGCTGCGATCTGTGAAACTGTCGCCACTTTCGAGGCCTGCTGGGGGGCCCAGCACAGTGGGTACCCACCGCAGATTCAAATTAGACCTCGCCATCCCTGGGGGGCTGCGATCTGTGAAACTGTCGCCACTTTCGAGGCCTGCTGGGGGGCCCAGCACAGTGACGCCACGGGCGGACCCAAATTAGACCTCGCCATCCCTGGGGGGCTGCGATCTGTGAAACTGTCGCCACTTTCGAGGCCTGCTGGGGGGCCCAGCACAGTGACGCCACGCGCGGATCCAAATTAGACCTCGCCATCCCTGGGGGGCTGCGATCTGTGAAACTGTCGCCACTTTCGAGGCCTGCTGGGGGGCCCAGCACAGTGACGCCACGCGCGGATTCAAATTAGACCTCGCCATCCCTGGGGGGCTGCGATCTGTGAAACTGTCGCCACTTTCGAGGCCTGCTGGGGGGCCCAGCACAGTGACGCCACGCGCGGACCCGAATTAGACCTCGCCATCCCTGGGGGGCTGCGATCTGCCAAACTGTCGCCACTTTCGCGGCCTGCTGGTGGGTCCTGCGGAGTGAGGCACCTCGCAGACCTGAGCGGGACCTCGCCGTCCCTGGGGGGCTGCGATCTGTGAAACTGTCGCCACTTTCGAGGGCTGCTGGTGGGTCCTGCGGAGTGAGGCACCGCGCGGACCTGAGCGGAACCTCGCCGTCCCCGGGGGGCTGCGGTCTGCGAAAATGTCGCCACTTTCGAGGGCTGCTGGTTGGTCCTGCGGAGTGAGGCACCGCGCGGACCTGAGCGGGACCTCGCCGTCCTTGGGGGGCTGCGATCTGTGAAATTGTCGCCACTTTCGAGGCCTGCTGGGGGGTCCTGCGGAGTGACGCCACGCGCGGACCCAAATTGGACCTCGCCATCCCTGGGGGGCTGCGATCTGTGAAACTGTCACCACTTCGAGGGCTGCTGGGGGGCCCAGCACAGCTACGCCACGCGCGGACCCAGATTGGACCTCGCCATCCCTGGGGAGCTGCGATCTGTGAAACTGTCGCCACTTTCGAGGCCTGCTGGGGGGCCAAGCACAGTGACGCCACGCGCGGACCCAAATTAGACCTCGCCGTCCCTGGGGGGCTGCGATCTGTGAAACTGTCGCCACTTTCGAGGCCTGCTGGGGGGCCCAGCACAGTGACGCCACACGCAGATTCAAATTAGACCTCGCCATCCCTGGGGGGCTGCGATCTGCCAAACTGTCGCCACTTTCGAGGGCTGCTGGGGGGCCCAGCGGAGTGAGGCACCGCGCGGACCTGAGCGGGACCTCGCCGTCCCTGGGGGGCTGCGACCTGCGAAATTGTCGCCACTTTCGAGGGCTGCTGGTGGGTCCTGCGGAGCGAGGCGCTGCGCGGACCTGAGCGGAACCTCGCCGTCCCTGGGGGGCTGCGATCTGCCAAACTGTCGCCACTTTCGAGGGCTGCTGGTGGGTCCTGCGGAGCGAGGCACCGCGCGGACCTGAGCGGGACCTCGCCGTCCCTGGGGGGCTGCGATCTGCGAAACTGTCGCCACTTTCGGGGGCGGCTGGTGGGTCCTGCGGAGCGAGGCCCCCGCGGGACCTGCGGGACCTCGTCGTCCCTGGGGGGCTGCGATCTGCGAAACGTCGCCACTTTCGAGGGCTGCTGGGGTGCGGAGTGACGCCGCGGACCTTCTCGCCGTCCCTGGGGGGCTGCGATCTGCGAAATTGTCGCCACGTTCGAAGGCTGCGGTGGGTCCTGCGGGGTCAGGCACTGCGCGGACCTGAGCGGGACGGCGCCGTCCCTGGGGTGCTGCGATCTGCGAAACTGTCGCCATTTTTGAAGGCTGCTGGTGGGTCCTGCGGGGTGAAGCACTGCGCGGACCTGAGCGGGACCTCGCCGTCCCTGGGGGGCTGCGATTTGCGAAACTGTCGCCACTTTCGAAGGCTGCTGGTGGGTCCTGCGGAGCGAGGCACCGCGCGGACCTGAGCGGGACCTCGCCGTCCCTGGAGTGCTGCGGTCTGCGAAACTGTCGCCACTTTCGAGGGCTGCTGGTGGGTCCTGCGGAGCGAGGCACCGCGCGGACCTGAGCGGGACCTCGCCGTCCCTGGGGGGCTGCGATCTGCGAAGTTGTCGCCACTTTCGAGGGCTGCTGGTGGGTCCTGCGGAGTGAGGCGCCGCGTGGACTTGAGCGGGACCTCGCCGTCCCCGGGGGGCTGCGATCTGCGAAACTGTCGCCACTTTCGAGGCCTGCTGGTGGGTCCTGCGGAGTGAGGCACCGCGCGGACCTGAGCGGGACCTCGCCGTCCCTGGGGGGCTTCGATCTGCGAAACTGTCGCCACTTTCGAGGGCTGCTGGTGGGTCCTGCGGAGTGAGGCACCGCGCGGACCTGAGCGGGACCTCGCCGTCCCTGGGGGGCTGCGATCTGCGAAACTGTCGCCACTTTCGAGGGCTGCTGGTGGGTCCTGCGGAGTGAGGCACCGCGCGGACCTGAGCGGGACCTCGCCGTCCCTGGGGGGCTGCGATCTGCGCCATTTTCGAGGGCTGCTGGTGGGTCCTGCGGAGTGAGGCACCGCGCGGACCTGAGCGGGACCTCGCCGTCCCTGGGTGGCTGCGATCTGCGAAACTGTCGCCACTTTCGAGGGCTGCTGGTGGGTCCTGCGAGTGAGGCACCGCGCGGACCTGAGCGGACCTCGCCGTCCTGGGGGGCTGCGTGCGGTCGCCACTTTCGAGGGCTGCTGGTGGGCCCTGCGGAGTGAGGCACCGCGCGGGCCTGAGCGGGACCTCGCAGTTCCTGGGGGGCTGCGGTCTGCGAATATGTCGCCACTTTCGAGGGCTGCTGGTGGGTCCTGCGGAGTGAGGCACCGCGCGGACCTGAGCGGGACCTCGCCGTCCTTGGGGGGCTGCGATCTACGAAGTTGTCGCCACTTTCGAGGCCTGCTGGGGGGTCCTGCGGAGTGAGGCACCGCGTGGACCTGAGCGGGACCTCGCCGTCCCTGGGGTGGCTGCGATCTGCGAAGCTGTCGCCACTTTCGAGGGCTGCTGGTGGGTCCGAGGGCTGCTGGTGGGTCCTGCGGAGTGAGGCACCGCGCGGACCTGAGCGGGACCTCGCCGTCCCTGGGCGGCTGCGATTTGCGAAGCTGTCGCCACTTTCGAGGGCTGCTGGTGGGTCCTGCGGAGTGAGGCACCAGGCAGAGCTGAGCGGGACATCGCAATCCTTGGGGGGGCTGCGAGCCTCACGAATGCAGCTCGCAGAAGTATCTGCGCCCATGTCACGTCATCACCTCCGTATAACGTCTCCCAATCTACTCATGCGCCGCATTGCGCAGGGGTTGGGTACGTCGCCAGGGTATTTTTTCTGTTGCGTTTGCACTTGCATCGTAAGATCCATCGTACAGGCGGGGGCGAAGATTGGTTTCCGCACGCAGAGCTTGAAACGGCAAAGCAAACAAGCGCAATGGCACCGTTGTGACACCAGTGCGAAACAAGCCGGGAAGCGCACGGCCCGTCTGCGGTGGGCTCCAACGACGGGAAACGACACATTTGAAAACGCCAGCCAAACATCTAACACTTGTTGTTTGTGTGGGTGTTATTGTTTTCTGTTGAGGCTGAAGACAACTTCATTATAATGGTGCCCATAACGCCGAATTGAAAATGCTGAAACGCCCATGGAACATGTAAGATGTGCCGAGCCGAGGAGGATGTCGCAGACGCGTCCGCCGGCGGTGAGACCGACGGGGTGGCAGCGAAGTCCGGGGCAAGCGGCAAGGGCTTGTTGGCTGAACTTGGGAACATCGAGGGGCGGTTGCAGGACATCTCCGAGGAGGTGAAGCGGATGCGCCAGCAGAGCCGCGGAGCCTCGGCGTCGATGCTCTCCCGCGCGGAGCCCGGGGCCTTCGTGGAGGCGTCGGGGGAGGCCAGGCGGAAGGGGGCCAGCAGCAGGGAGCCCAGGGAGGGAGGCGGTGAGCTCGAGGGCGGCGAGGGGCCGGCGAGCGACGGCCCCAGCCTGGCGGACGGGCTGCGCGGCGTGCAGGAGAAGCTGGGGGACGCGCGCGGGGCGATGGACATGTACAAGATCACGAGGGCGGAGGGGTCGCAGGTGATGGATCAGCTGGTGCGCACCCCGCGGCGCCAGCCTGGTGGCACCGCCTGGGCGTCCGCGCTGTCCAGCGGGAGGCGGCTCGAGGAAGAGGAGGACTACCCCAACCAGGAGTTCGACGGTGTCCTGGAGAATGTGCACGAGGCCCAGGTGGCGATGGACACGGAGTTGCGGCGCTACGTCATGCGCCGCCAGCGCAGCTCCGATGCGGCGAGGCAGGCCCTGCAAGAAGCGGCGGAGGCTGCCGGGAGGGCCCAGACCTCTGGCGTCGTAGTTTGTTCGGAATGTAGGTCTCGGAGGTCACAGGACCAGATTTTGTGTCCCAGTGCCTTTTGAGGGTCCCGGTGCCCGGCAGGGGCAGGTCCCGGCAGGGATCCTTGGGCCCTAGGGGCCAAAGATGGACCCCCGAGAATTCATCCTTGATTATTCTCTGGCCCGAACCTCGAGGCAGCCGGGGCCACGAGGGCGCCCTGGGAGGCGCAAGCCCCGAGGGCAGCCGAGGCCACGAGGGCCACGAGGGGCCACGAGGGCCACGAGGGCAGCCGAGGCCACGAGGACGACCGAACCTTCGAAAGCCTCGGGTCAGAGGAGCGAGGCGTCATGGTGATGATGCGTTCCAGGTCTCCGCTGGTTCCGCACGGGCTCCAGGGACGGGGGCCGATGGATGCTCCAGAAATCCTGGGATGTGTCCTGAGCCGCTCGTATCATTTAGAGTGCAGTGCCTGTGGTGTTACAATCCGCATCGGCGCATGTGTGGTTGAACACTGGCCCAACCAGGCCAATCAGGCATAATTCTATGTAATCCAGCTTTGGCTGAATTCCAGGCTTACTCTGGTCTGGCTTAGCGGCCCCTCGTCGTTCTTTCGACGACGGACATTTGAAGGATTTGGGCACATGCTTCTTTTCGGTCTTCGGACGGCCCAAAACGGCCCAAGAGCCCCGAAAGATCGCCCCAATATCGCCCAAGGGGCCCCCAATATGGTCGCAAAACAACACAAGAGGCCCCCAAGACGGCCCTCAGAGGACCCCAAGATGGCGCAAGAGGCTTCGAAGACGCCCAAGGTGGCCTCCAAGACCCTGGAGCACCCCAAGCAGACCCTAAGTCGGCCCAGAGAGGCCCCCAAGACGGCCTGCGATGGCGTCAGACGGGCCAGGAATGCCCCAAGACGGCCACAGAGGCTCCCGAGGACCCCAAAAGGCTCCCAAGAGGCCCAAGGAGGCCCCCAAGATGCTCCCAAGAGGCTCCCAGGAAGCTTCCACGAGGCCCCAAGAGTGCCCGCAGAGACTCCCGAGATGCCCCCTCCTCCTCCTCCTCCTCCTCCTCCTCCTCCTCCTCCTCCTCCTGATCTTCCCCGCCATCCTCCTCCAAAGTGTTCCCCGGAGGGGTTTCCACAGCGGCTGGGGCAACACATGTCCCGGCAGCCTGGCAGAGCTCTTGCCGCAACGCTCGGCCACATTGGCGATTCCAAAAAAGGCAGGGGGCGCCGGGGGGATTCGCCGCGGGCGTCTTCGATATCCGCCGCGCCCCGTGGGCTCCTCACAGGGGGTGCCCAACGTGCCGAACTGTTCGCTGGCGTCGCTTCTTCCCTCCTCCCTCCTCCCTCCTCCCTCCTCCCTCCTCCTCCTCCCTCCTCCCTCCTCCCTCCCTCCTCCTCCTCCTCCTCCCTCCTCCTCCCTCCTCCTCCCTCCTCCTCCTCCCTCCTCCTCCTCCTCCTCCTCCTCCTCCTCCTCCTCGCACTCCCCTCTGGGACTTTGGCCTAACCCGCCGGCCACCCGGGAAGCTCTTCCAGGCGCGTCTTCCACTGGCTGTTCTGTTCGAGACGGCTTCCGAGGCGCTGCCAGGATGGCCTCCCAGACGGCCAAGACGGCCTCGGGTGAGAGCAAGAGAGACCCAGGACGGCGGACAAGGTGGTCCCAGGATGCTTCCACGACCGCCAAGAGACCCCCAAGACAGCCAAGGAGGCCTTCAAGAGGTCCTCCAGGACGGCCCGAAGAGGCCCATATCATTGATTTCCCGTGATGTTTGAAGAGGTTCAACATTTGCTTCAAAATAGCCTTCGACGGACCAAGACGATCCAAGAGGCCCCCAAGCTCGCCCAAGAGGCCTCCGAGATGGCCCCACGACTGCCCAAGAGGCCCCCACGACGGCCCCCAGAGGGCGCTCCCAAGACACCTTCTGACGGTGTCAGACGGGCCAAGAAAGCCGTAAGACGGCCAAGGCGGCCCCCGAAGCACCCCCAAAGGCCCTCCAAGAAACCAGAAACCCCCAGGAAGTTCCCAGGAGGCCCCAATTATGACCCCAGAAACTCCCAACAGGTCTCCCCATCCTTTTCCTCATCCTTCTGTTCCCCAGAGGGCCTCCACACCGGCTGGGGGGCCGCATGGTCCAATAGCGCGGCCGCATGTTGCCCAAACATTTGGCCACGGCCACATGGGCGTATCCTAAACGGCTGGGGGCAGCGGTGATTCGCCGTGGGCGTCTTCGATCCGCCGCCCCTTAGGGTGCCTGGCGTGCTGAACTTGTAGTTGTTTTTGGTTCTTTTTAAGGTCGAAGACGCCTGCGGCGAATCACCGCCGCCCCCTGCCTTTTTGGAAGTGCCTGCGTGGCCGAAAGTTGGGTTTGGGCTTGGCCAAACTATCGGGCCACGCGTTCCCCGACTGGGTTTCGAAAGCTTTCGGGGAACACGGAGTCGGGCGAGCTATCGGACCAGATGGTTTCCGAGCTTTCGGGCCTCCTGGAGGACGTCTTCGAGCGGTTTTGGGCCATCTTGGAGGCCTTTTGCGGGCGTTTTGGGCAGTCTAAGGCCATCTTGAGGCTATGTGGGGCCGTCTTGGGTGCATCTTGGGGCCATCTTCGCCGTCTTGAAGGCCTTCTTGGTCGTCTTGGAGGCATTGTGGAGGCTATCTTGGCCGTCTTGGAGGCCATCTTCGGCGTTTTGGGGGCCATCTTGGGCGGTCTTGGGCTCTTCATGGGGCTCTCTTGGGGGCCTCTTGGGCTGTCACGGGGCCATCTTGGAGACCTCTTTGGCGCTCTCGGGACGATGTTTGGGGCCTTCTTGGGCCGTCGGAGAGCTGATCTGAAGAACATGCCAAAATCCTTCAAACACCTCAAGAACATCAATGAATTTTGCCCTTTCGGGTCTTCCTGGTGGAGCTCTTGGAGGCCTCTTGGGAGCCTCTTGGCCAGTCTTAGGCCATCTTGGAGCCATCTTGGGCCGTCTTGGAGGCTTCTTGGACGAACTTGAAGGCATCTTGGACTCTCTCGGGCCGTCTGAGAATCCATCTTGGACCATCTTGGGCGACTAGGAGGCCATCTTGGGCCATCTTGGGGGCCATCTTGGGCCAACGTGACCACGTGATCATGTCAGAGGCCATCTTGAGCCATCTTGGAGAATGTTTTGCGGTCGTTAAGGTCGTTTCTGGGCTTTTCCAGGACCCTGGCGGGATCGGCCGAAGCCCCAGTTGGAGTTCTTTTCTGGAGAAGAACCAAAACCAAAATCGAAAGGATCTAGCACGCCGGGCACCCCAGTCATTCATCACCAGGGGCGGCGGACTCTCCTGGAAGCTTCGGCCGATCCCGCCGGGCACCGGAACACTCTTCCAGGCGCATCTTCCGTCGGCTTTCCCGCTCAGTGTGGCCTCCAAGACGGCCCAGATAGCCTCCCAGACGGCCAAGATGGCGCCAAGTGGGCCCAAGATAGAGGTAGGCCCAAGATGGCCTCCAAGATGGTCCAAAGATGCCTCCAAGACCGCCCAGATGGTCCAAGAGAGCCCAAGACGGCCCAAGACGCGCCCAAGAGGCCCCCCAGACGGCCCAAGTTGCTTCCAAGAGGTCCTCCAGAATGGCGCGAAGATGCCAAATAATTGATTTCCCTGCGAGTTTTGGTGGATTCTGGCATTTGCTAAAAAATTGTCACCGGACAGCCCAAGACGACGAGGCCACCACGATCGCCCGAGAGAACTCCAAGATGGCCCCAGGAAGGGCCAAGGGGCCCCCAAGAGGGCCCCAAGGCGCCCCAAGAGGCGTCCAAGACGCCCAAGATGGCCTCCACGACGGCTGTTCAGCGCTCCAAGAGAGCTTCAGATGGCAGCACAATGCATTCAAGACGGCCCATGATGCAGCCAACTCGGAATAAGTTGGCCTCCAGATGGCCCAAGACTGCCCAAGATGCCTCCAAGACGGCCCAAGAGCCCTCCGAGAGGACATGCGGGAAGGCCCGGAAAGGCAAACATCATTGTTTGTTTAGGTTTTCCATTTTAGTTGTTGCTCCTTTTCGGCCGTCCCACGACCCAGAACGACCCAGCAGACACCCAAGATGGCCCGAGATCGCCTAAGAGAGCTGCCAGGAAGGCCGATGTCGGCCCAAGGGGCCCCCGAGACAGCCCTGAGAGGGCCCAACGACTGCTCAAGAGGCCCCCGAGACGGCCTCCAAGACGGCCAAGATGGTTCCAAGAAGGATTGCCAAGAGGACCCAAGATGGCCTCCCAGACGGTCCCAAGGACGCTTCCAAGGCAGCACAGATGGCCTCAAGATGGCCCAGTATGTCCCCCCGACGGCCCATCAGGCCAAGAGGACGCCCCGAGTGGGCTCCAAGAGGATTTCCAGGAGGCCAGACACCTTGAGATTCCTCGTGTGTCTCAATGACGGTAACGCTCTGGCGCTCCAAGGCAGCCCAAGAGGCCCCAAGACGGCCACAGGGACCCGCCAACACGGCCCTCGAGCCCGACGGCCAGGAGGCCCTCAAGAGGCCAAGAGGCCCCAGGAGGCTTCCAGGGCGCCCCTGAAGGCTTCCAGGCAGTCCCCAAGAGCCCCAAGAGGGCCTCAAGAGGCCTCCTCGTCTTCCTCCTGCGCATTCTCCCCCCTCTCCTCCTCCTTTCTCGTCCTCTCCCCATTGCCACCCCGAGGGATTCCACAACGGCTGGGAGATCACACAGTCCAATAGCGTGCCTGACTTCGGCCAAACGGTTGGCCGCATAGGGCGTGTCCAAAGCGCAGGGGGCGGCGGTGATTCGCCGTAGGCGCCTTGGAAATGTGCATATTTGCACATCCACACACACACCTATACCTACATGTGTGTACGCCTCCCGATGTCATGTGCGCCAGAAGTCATACATGGATTTGTGCATTTGGCTGTTCATGTTGAGTTGTGCGTACACATGTACACATCATTCGCATGATACGTGCATGCGCATGCGTGTCGGAAGTAGGACTCCCTTCGGGAATCAACCGTCAACATTTGAACGGCGCAACGAAGATTAGCATGGCTCCCGCGCAAGGATGACACGCACAAATCGCGAAGTGCATCGGAGGTTGGGGGGTGAGATCGATGTGAAAAGGGGAGCCCTCCACTGGGAAATCGGTGTCGGGTTCGTGTCGTGCGTGCGGGCGAGGAATGCTTCCGATGTGATTAGGTCCGTTCGAGACTGAGGACCGCCCCTCAAGTGGGCCGGCGTGGCCAGGGGTGTCCCGCTGTGGTGTCCCGCCGTGGTGTCCCGTCGGTGTCCGGTCGGTGGCGTCTCAGTGCCATCACGCATTGTCGTCATCATCGTCGTCCTGCATCGTCGCCAACTGGGTGGGCGCATCACCCGCATCGGCACCATCCTCACTTGGTTCTTCCCCTCCCAGCCTCCTTATCACCCTAAGGGTGGTCGTAAAGGTGAATGTCTTTGGGACTTCGAGTAACATGTGTGTCGGAGGCAAGGGGGTGAGACCACAGCGAAAAGGAGAGCCCCACATTGGGAAATCGGTGTCGGTTTCATGGTCGAGTCGTGTGTGCGGGCGAGGCGAGGCTGTGTGGGCGGGAGAGAGGATGAACCCTACAGTGGCTAGGGCACCGCTGGGCCAAACAAAATGCCGTTCCCTCTGGGTTTCCGGCGGTGGCCTGGGGTGTCCCGCCGTGGTGTCCCGCCGTGGTGTCCCGATGGTGTCCCGTGGTGTCCCGTGTTGTCCCGCGGTGGCCTGTGCTGTCCTGTGGCGCGGTGTCCCCTGGTGTCCCGTGGTGTCCCGTGGAGTCCTGTGAGGTCGATAGTGAGATCGATGGTGCGATCGGAAATGAGGTCGATAGTACGATCCATAGTGAGATCAGTAGTGAGATCGATCGTAACGTCGACAGTGTTATCGATAATGAGATCGATAGTGAGATCAATTGCGAGATCGATAGTCAGATCGATTGTGTAACAAAAGTACTTGGGATAGCGACATCGTCGAATATACTATCGATAGTGACATAAGTTGCGAGATCGATTGTGAGAGGGTTAATGAGATCGCTTGTGAGAGGGATCGTGATATTGATACTAAGCTCGATAGTGAGATCGATTGTGAGATCGATTGCGAGATCGGCAGTGAGATCTATCCAGTGAGATCGATCGTGAGATCAACTGAGTGTGACCGATTGAGTGAGACGTGGGTTACTCGCCCCCGAACCTCCTGATCACCCGAAGGGTAGTCATATAGGTGTACACACGTATGTACCCGAAAGCCGAATGAACCCATAATGGACTGAATGCGCTTCAGGGAAAATCCTGGATCAGAAAATATAAGCCCTAAGGGGCACAACATCTTCTTCTTCATGGGCCTCCCGACGCAGTTCACGTCCGATCGAGAGAGTCGACCCCAGGCCGTGGAGGACGCGTCGCAGCTGCTCCAGGGCAGGGCCAGTCCGTTTGGCAAGTCGGCCAATATGGCCTAGGCCACTCCAGTGCGGATTTATAGAGACCGTGCCTTTCTTCCACGACGATAGCGGCCGTGACCCAGGGCGGGGAGGGGGTGAGGGGGCTGGTCACGCCACGAGTCGCGCCACCGCAGTCCGCGACTGCTTGGCGCATGCAGGCGGCGCCGGCGCGCATCGTGACGTGGCCAGGGTGTGGAGGGCGTGGGGGGGGCGGGGCCGGCCACGGGGGATGTCGCGAAGCTCGGGCGGGTGGAAATGGGCGGTGACCCAAGTGGGCCAAAGAGGCCAAAGAGGGCCATGAATGGCCCCTTGAGGGCCCAAAGAGGGCCATGAATGGCCCAAAGAGGGCCATGAATGGCCCCTTGAGGCCCAAAGAGGGCCATGAATGGCCCCCTCGTGGGGGTGAAGACAATGGCCCAAAGAGGGCCATGAATGGCCCCTTGAGGGCCCCTTCCTGCACCCCCCATGCAGGTGACTCCCCAGGACCACCCGCCCGAGAGCCATGCCAGAGACGGGCTTTGTGGGGATCGCTTCCACGAGCCTCGGCTTCCACGCGGCAGGGGGCCCACCAGGGGCCAGGGCCCTCTTCCTGCACCCCCCATGCAGGTACCCCTTCGCCCCCCTTTCCCACCCGCCCGAGAACCACACGAGCAGCGGGCCCGGAGGAGGAGGAGGAGGAGGAGGAGGACTCGCAGGGATCGGTTCCGCGAGCCTCGGCTGCCAGGCCGTGCAGGGCGCGTCGCAGCTGCTGCGCGGCAGGGCCAGCGCCGCCCCGCTCCCGCTCGCCCTCGCGGCGCCGCCGCGGCGGTGCCGTCGCCTCCCTGGCGCGGCGCGACGCTCGCCGACCTCGGCGCGCGCGTGGCGGCCGGGGGCGGGGCAGAAAGCAGACCCTGCACGAACGAAATGGGTACGGAAAGAATGGGTACAATGCCCAACTCGAAAGCTGGGCAAGGGCTGGTAACACCGTGGCTGCTAAAACGGCCCTCCCGGAAGGAAAAAGCAACTTCCCGGAAGGAGGCGCGGCACGCGGAACAGTCAACGGGAGTCTTCCCGGAAGGAGGAAGACAACTTCCCGGAGGTCGATCTTAGCAGCCACGGATTTAGCAGCCCTTACCCGGCTTCCGACCAACACCAGTTTCTGTTGATTTTGATCAGGACTCGCCGTCCGCGCCGCCGCGGCGCGCCCGCTGCTGGTTTGGGACCACATGTGTTGTTGGGCATTGTACCCGTGTTTTCCGTACCCATCGCGGGCGACCAAGCAGACAGTCGGGTCGGTATCGTTTATCAAGCAGTGGCGGAGCGTGTTAGCTCGCCTGTAGGCCTGCCGCCGAAGAATGCTCTGAGAACCTTGTTGTGGTCGGCTCGGGATGTTCTCAGAGCAGTTCTGGCTGAGGCTGCCTTGTGTTAACACGTCGGGCTCACGTGCTAAGAGCACTGCTTCTGTTCTTCGAACATTGCTGGGTTCTAAAAACATGCCGTGGTAGGCCTGTAGGAATGACGGGACTGTCGGTCCCTGATCAAGTTTCACCAGTTCTCATCCCCATCCCCATCTCCTTCGAGACCCCCACCAAATTACCACCCCTCGAGACCCGAAGGGAACGACCTAGATCCCCATCTAGGGGGGTACATCGGCCAGTGGGGCCCAGGCCACGCCGCTGGGGGATGGGGATCGGTTAAACGATACTCAGTCGGGGTGCTGAAACGGGAGCCCTTCTCGTTGGGCAGGGGCTCGGTGTTCCTTGATTGTTTCGCAGCTTGCCTGATGTTGTCCTTTGGATTTTTCGATGGGAGATCGAAGCTGAGCTTGTAGACAAAAGGGGGCCTCGTTCCTTATTTCGGTTTCCTTGGGTCAGCGCCCCGACGTTACTTCGGACAGGGCCACCTGGGCCTCTCAGAGGGGGTGCGAGTAGATGGGGCCGGAGGATAACCACGCGTCGCCGAGGCATCGGCGATGCGGCTCGCTGTGGTGCCCGTTTTTCTTCACGCCGACGTCGCCGATCCATCGCCGACGTGGCTGATGCATCGCCGACGCATTGCCGATGCATTGGCGATGCATCGGCGATGCGGCGCGATCCTCCGACCCCGTCTGCCCGGACCCTAGCTAGGAGGCCTCTGTACCTCGGGCAGGGCTGGGACGATGCTAGGTCCGTGCAGGAGCGTCCTGGAACGCTTCCAGAGCGTCCCTGGACGCCTTGCGGAGCCCGCGGCGCCCGAGACCTCCCCCAGCGCCGCGGGATCTTGGAGGTTCGCGGTGGATCCTCGCCCGATGTCGTCCTCGTCCTGGCTTCGTTTGGGTACCAGGGCGTCTCGGAGGAGCGCCCCCTGCTCGAAGAAGAAGCAGCAGCTTCTGCCGGTGCTCGGGGTTCGAGGATGTCATGCGTTTTCGTCGGTCTGTGGGGGCTTTCCCTGCCTCGAGATTGTGTCCAGCAGCTGCCTGCCCCTCGTCGCCAGCTGTCCGGAGGTGCCAGCGCCGTCCCGAATGGTCCCGCCGAACTCTGGCCCGAGAACCCAGGTTTCCGACGGTATGATTTTCGTTCAACCGCCGGTGGAAGAGAGAAAACATACCCAGATGTCCTACGGTACTTGGATCGGCGCAGGGGTTGCTAAGGGCATATGGTGGTTATGTGCAGGCCACGGTGATTTATACATCTGGCCAAACCTAGCTTATACGTGAACAACAGGTGCCTGAAGTGGCTGAGGGGGGTAAAGATCCGGTCAAAATGGAGTCCTCCCACTCATTGGAGATATTTAACCCCCCAGCCACTTTCTTGGCGCTTGTATCCGACATGTAATCTAGGCCAGTCCAGATATTATTAGCTTTGGCATCCACAGGTAACTCCCTATCCACTTAGCAACCTCCGCGCCATCCGAGTATGATTGTTTCAACGGCTGTGTTTGCCTCGATATAGGTCTTTCGGGCCCGACATTGGGCCCTGGGACCATCAAATACGGATCTTCAGCGAAAGGCTAGTGTCGGGGAGGGGGTCGGGAGCACCGGGGCTGGGGCCGCGCTTTGAACCACCACATCATATCGGATGATGTCTAGGTGCGGGGTCAAGTGCATCAAACAGTTGCAATGTTAGCCACCTGCTGGGTCTTAGGTCCATAGTGCAGTGGGCATTTGCAAGGATGTCTGATCCACTGAGGTTTGTGTGCCGACGTTGGCTACCCCAGAGCACGCACGGAGGAGAAAACGTTCGGCAGACCTGTGTCGTGTCGACGCGGTTGTGACCCCAGCGCGGTCGTTTAATGTTGAACTCCGCCAGTGGCCCAGAATTGGTTATTACCCAACAGTCTGGCGATCAAAGCGCCGCCGATCGTTCAAGGCTGAACGATCCACTCATTGTCAGAAGCCAGCGCCCAAACCAGCTGTTATTCCGTATGTTCACGCTGTTGCGCATCCGAATGACCCAGGCAATAGTCCAATGCTTGAGGCTAGGGCTAGATCTAAGGACTGCCACCACGGTGTTCCAGCTAAGGCGAGGCATCTGAAAAAGGTTGGGCGACTCTTGGAAGGGGACCCTGACGGAAAGCATCACCGAAAGCGCGCCCGGAGTTCTGACCGAAAACATTATGTGACCGAAAGTGTGCCCGAAATTGAACATCGTATTGACTTCGAACCACAAGCTTGCGTCACACTCGTGCGCGTTCGGAACAGGTCGGACCTCGGTTTCGCTCAAGCTCTGGCAGGATTTCGTGGACAGTTTCGGCAATACGTGCCCCCTTCATAGAGACGAGGCTACGTGACCCTATGGTCCTAGGTATTTTGGCTGGCGGAGGTGGGGAAACCCAAAGGTATCGATACCGCCTGTAGGAGGACATGCCCGACCCAAGCGTAGCCGTACGCGGCGCTCCGGAGAGGGCCCCATGCCCCACAGGGATCGCAAGAGTTGGCGTTTGGAGCCGGTGTTGGGGGCCCGACATGGCCCAGCACTCAAGCAGTGGCGAAGCGTCCTGGCTCGCCTATAGGCCCACCAAATGATTCTTCTAAAAATCTTTGGTGGTCTGCACGAAATATTATTCGAGCATTTTTGGCTCGGACTGCTTTGTTTTTAAACATCGGGGTTACGCAAAACCAACCTAGTCCCCTGATTTTTTCTTGGTAACTATTTATGACTACTCCTCTTGTAGAGGGACACGCCCGACTTAACACTAGGGGGGTGTCGGCTCCAAGGGGGGATGGGTCGACTCCCAATCGCCCATTCATCGCAGATAGAGGGGCCCGACAGCTGAGCTCCGCCCCAGGACCTTACGGATTCGCAATCGGGGGCCCATCCCCGCCGTATCAGCGCTGTCCGGGTCGGGGGCTCACAGGCCCGCCTCCCCCCGAGATTGGACGGGTCCCCGGGTTCCACGGCCCCCCTCTCTCCAGACGGGGTGGGGGGGGTCACGGGAACGGGACGACGACTACGACGATTACGACGACGGCGACGACGACGACGACAACGACGACGCCGACGCCGACGCCGACGCCGACACAGGCGACGACGACAGACGACAGACGACAGACGACAGACGACGACGACGATGACAGACGACGACGACGAACCATCCCACGCCCCCATCCACAAGTGTTGCGGGGGGACATCGGCACCCACCACCACGCCATGCCCACTGTGCCACGCCCACAGGGAGGGGGGGACGATCCCATTCGCGAGACTTTCGCGAGGCTCACGGGCGCAACCATCTCGCGGGGGTGGGGACGCAATCCCATTAGCATTGGAGGGGAGGCGGAGCCCAGGATCATGCATCGCCCATTTCAAGTCGACGTCCCCTCCGTGGTTCCCCCCCTTGTCGCTCAGCCTAAGGAAGTGACCAACAAAACGTCTGCATTGTTGGGTTCAGGGTTTCTGCGGCCGGCCAAACTTATGTGTCCTGCGCCGACAGGTGGGCCGTGATCGCTAGGCCGCGCGCGGCCGCGCACCGCGAGTTCCTGTGGCCTGCAGCTGTCACGCGTTGAGGAAAAAATGGATGCCCCTCATCCTTCCCCCTCCTTCTCCCTTGCTAGAGCCTGATCGCCACGCCCCGCTAGGAAGACCACCCCTGGACTCGTCGAGCACTTCGGGCGTGAGTGCCTTCTCCAGAGGTTCGGCGCCCGACTGGCGGGCAGGTTGGCAGCGGGTTTCCGCGTCTCGCCCCCGCCTGCTCGCACGGCTAGTTGCGGCTAGGTTCCCAGTGTGAGTATCTCCTCTGCTGGCCTGGCGCCTCGTCCTCGGAGACCCTCGTCGCCAGCAGGAGCCTCTGGAGCCTCGCGCTCCCCCGTGGAGAGCTCGGCGGTGGCAGCCTGCGGGCCCGGCGCCGCCCAGATCTGGGCGTCGCGGACAGCAAATGCGGCCAGCGATTTCGCCCCGGGCCTTCCCCCCTGATGGGCCTGGTTCCCACCACCACCACCATAAGTTGGAGGGGAGGGGTTCTTCCTCCCCCTCCTCCTCCTCCTCTTCTTCCTCCTCCTCCTGCTCCTTCCTCCTCCTCCTTCCTCCCTCCAACTTATGGTGGTGGTGGTGGTGGTGGAAAACAGGCCCATCACCCCCACCCCCGCTCCCACTCCTCGGGCCCCCCCCCCCCCGCGCGGGGGCGGCGGCGACCGCGCCGCGCGGTGAGGCCGTCGGGACTCGGGGCCAACCCGCGCGCTCTTCGGAAGGCTTCGGGCCGCTCCCGGCGGGGCCGTCGCGTTCGCCCCGGGCCCTTTCCCCCACCCCCCCGCTATTTCCGCTATTTGACGCGCCGTAAGGGTCACAGCCCTGAAGCGCAGCGCGGCGGCCGTCGGCCGCCGACAGAGGGGGGAGAGGGAGGCCCGTTTCAATCCTGGAAAGGGGAAGGGAAAAAGACGGGCCCGTTGGGCCCAACACCGGTCGGCGAAGGGCCCGAGGGGGGGGCGAGGGCCCGCGGGGCCCTGGCCTTTGGCTCGGCGAGGGCCCACCCACCTCGGTGGGACCTAGCTGAGCTCGTCCGCATGGTCGGGGGCGGCGGGGCCCTCAGATCGCGTCGAGGGCGGCGACCCCGCCCGCCCCTGGCCTCCGTGATGGCCCCCAGCGCGAGGAGCTCCATGGTGCCCAGCGCGAGGAGCTCCATGGTGCCGTCGGCCTCCGCGATGGCCCCCAGCGCGAGGAGCTCCGCGATGCCGTCGGCTTCCGCATTTTCTCCTTCTGGCCCAGCGCGAGGCGCTCCGCGTCGCGGTCGGCCTCCTCGACGTGCCAGTGAGCCTGCCTCGTTGCTGGTGGGCTCTTCGTCTTGTCACAGTCACCTTGGTCATGAACTGGTTGACTGCGTTGGGCTCTTCTCCTGGTACGGTTCCCAGCCGATGAAGTAGTGGTCGTACTGGTTAAGGTCGATGGGGGTCGGCTTGTTGCTGGTAGGTGGAATAGATTGCGGGCGCACTCTGGCCTCCATGCACCGACTTCAAGCAGGGTTCATGGCGGCCCTGCCTCGTCCCGCTATGGCTAGGGGTCACAGTGCCCTCGGTGGGGGCGAACCCCAGGCCGGTGATTCTTCTGCTGTCGATGAGGAAGGTCAACGCTGCCCTATGCTACGCCCTTGGGCGCTCGGGAGCTCCGTCTCCGCCATGGGAATGGTGGGGGTGGCGAGCTAGGGCGGACCGCGGGGGCGCGGGCAGTACTCGTCCTGCCCCCCCCCTGCCCCTCACCATCCCCCCTGGTGGGCGCGGGCAGTCCTCGTCCTGCCCCCCCGCCCTTCGAGCCCGTCTCGAAGTTTGATCCTTGCCTCACCAGGGCAACGTTGACTGATACTTGGTGCAGTTGGGGTCATCGGACTGGTACTTCTGAGCCCTGGCTGTACGGCGGCCGTGTCCGTCACTATGCAAAACGTGGCGACATGAACCTGGGGTGTTCCCTCGCATTCGGGGCTTCCCCATGTCTTGCGTCCTGACAACTTGTGCAAAACTTGGCGACGTAGCCTGAGGTGTTCCCACGCCTTCGGGGCTTCCTCAGGACTTGCGTTCTGATTCTTTTGTACATGTCGTCAAGGCGCTTCATCACGATCCTCGTAGTCAGCCTGTGCCCGAACAGCTCCTGTCGAGGTGGCGGCCCTGCCGATTGCCTTGTCGGGTCGGTCCTGCCGGGCCCACTCCCTTGCCTCTTCCAGCCAGGTCGGTGAGCCGTTCCGCCTGCTGCCTCGATAGTAGTCCTGACCCATCTCCCTGGTCTTGTAGTGGTCGAGCGGCTGGAAGAAGTGGGCCACGTCGTCGTCGATGTGCCACCCCTGGACGTCGTTGGGCGACTCGCCAAAGCGCCACCTGATCTGCTTCACCAGTGCGGTCGCGATGGCCTGGCACATCCTGTTCGGGTACTCCTTGGCCGGCGCGGTGCGCCACTGGCCTTCATCGTTGATGCCTGCCAGCTCCGCATGGTAGGAGGCCGTGTGAAAGCACCTTCCACTTCCAGGCAGTCTCCTGATTTCTGCTCGGAGGGTTGGTAGTGATACCGCCATCAGGCTTGTGGATTTCCTTGAGCGCGCTCCACAGGTGCACTGGTCGAAGGTGATCAGCTCGGCTCCCTGCTGGTTCAGGAGATGGCGCGTCTCGGGAAGCTTCCAGGAGCTGGCAAAGTGCTCCTCGATGGGCTCAGACGGGTGCTCGAGCATGCCTGGGACTCCCAGATTGAGGCACATGTACATAAGTTCCAGCTGTGTCCTGTATAGGCGGTTGCCTGTCGCTACTTGCTCCATCTCTGGGCGGGAAAGGTAGCGAAAGCCCCACAGGCTGTTGCCGCCCCTTAGGGGTCTTGGTGGCCGACCCCTGCAGCCATTGGGGGGCAAGTGGCGCGCTCGGCTCCAGGTCTCGCACGGCGGTCCGCCAGCTTGTGCCATGTCTCCAGCTTGTGCCATGTCTCGCCACTTGCTGACTGCGACCTCAGATGTCAGGTCGCCGAAGGTCGGGTCGTTGGCGATGTCCAGGCTGAGCATGAGTATGTCGCAAGCAGCCCGACTGCTGAGGCGGTCAAACCAGTCCTGAACATCTCCGTCTCGGCGACGGCCGCTGAATAGATGCAGCACATATAACGTCCGAGCTGGTCTGGGCCTCGGTACAGCGGCTGGCGGCGGTGGCTGCTCCTCAATGAAGGGCAGCTCAAGGCTCTCGTAGTGGCCGCCGTTGCTGTCGTCGCTGTCCTCGTCCGTATGTATTTCTGGAGGGCGAGCAGGGACTGCAGGCTTCTCTGCCCAGTCGATAGGCCTGCCTGCCCTTCGGTTCGCCTGCTGCTGGTCGCGGACAATTTGCTGGTTGTGCTGCAGCTCGTCTCTACTTAGGATTGCTGGGCGCGTCTTTCTCCAATGTCGAACGCACTTGCGCACTCTCAGCAAGTGTTTGACCAGCCTGTTTGTAGTATGATAATCCATGCCGCATCCGTAGCATACCGAACCAGTTGCCCACGAAATCGGATGCCCCGACGAGGTGTGGTCCTTGGTGATATGTGCTCGTAGCACTGCTGCGCTGGCTTCAGTACGTCCACAGTGGTAGCATAAGTACTTGCGCTGATGCTCGAAATGCTGGTCTGGGAAGGACGAGATGGCTTCCGTGTTGGTCCACCGTTGGAGTCGCAGCCTCCATCGAGCATGGTGGTCGTGGTCGTACTGGCGAGCTTTGCCACGTTGGCAAGCTTTCTTTACTGCGCTGAGGTAGCTTTGGTAGTCGTTCCTGGCCCAGTCCTTCCAGTCCTCGAGCGTGTATGCTCCACCACGCTCGTCAGGTCCTGTGTGGTCGCGGACCCAATCCAGGTCTCGGCGGAGCAGTGCCACCCAGCCGTAACTACCGTCCCATGCTTGGCTAAGTAGCCGGCGGAGGTGCAGGGGTCCCCAGTTGAGGCACCTGCCAAATAGCCGTAACCTCTCAAGTCGCAGGACTATCTCTGGGGGCAGCTTGTCGACTCCTTCGAGGATCTGGGTGTTCGTTACTTCCTTTTTCTGTCGTACTTTCCAAGTGATCCTCTGCGCCGCAGCGTAGTTGACGATGTACTGGTTGTTGAAATTCCTGGCCTGGCCTGCGGTGAGTTCAGGCCAGGTAGACGCATTGTATAATAGCTGGGATAGCACCACGCTGTCGGCTAAATAGGCCTTGTCTTTGATTGCCAGCTCTGATCGCCTGTGGACTTCGCGATGGAGAGGCCTCGTGGATGTCGCTGCAGTGGCTACCTTCACTGCGACATCCACCCCAGGGGATGCATTGTCGGTCACGTAGGTCCCGAGGAGCTTGTGGTGACGAACCACCTCGACGTAACTCCCTGCGAGGGGGACCTCGATCCTCGGCACTCCCTCGGCGTAGAAACTGGCCCGCGCTTGCCGGCTCCCAGGCCCACTGAAGTCAATCATCACCTTGGTCTTGGTGAGTTGCAGCTGGAGGCCGAAGGTGCTGGCGGCGCAGTAGACGGCTTCGCAGAACTCGGTGGCCTCATGCTGAATGTGGTCGGGGCTGGTGAACACGTGCATGCCCGTTAGGTCATCGACAAACGATAGGCCGTGTGGTTCTTGCTCCTGGAGTGGCCCATCTGTGGGGTCGTTGTCGCATGCGAAGCTGCTGTCAAGAGGCTTGCCCTGAGGTCGTAGTCCTCGCTGCGCCAGGTAGTTGTCAATCATGCGGTGGACTCGGCCGAATAGCAGATTGAAGTCCGCGTCGGCCAGGGGCACGCCAGGCCTCGTGCCCTTGTGCGGTGCCATAAGGTTCTGGGAAAACCTGTGTGATGTCCACCTGTTGCGATATCCTTCTGCAATGAGGGCGGCCAGGTGGGAGCCGTCCAACACTGTGTCGAGTATCCCTGGGTTGGCCACGAGGTGTTCCAGCTGCGGCTGGGCCCACAGGGGAACCTCGAGGTTCTCTAGCACCTCCTGGACTTCGTCCTCTTCACCTGGGATACCATGTACCAGTTGGACTACAACCGAGTAGAAGGCCTCCTTTAAGTCGTAGCAGCTTATCATGGAGCACTTCCCTTGGGCCTGACTTCTCTCGGTGAAGAGGCGTGCTGCAAGGACCGCCATGTCCGCCCCTCGCTTGGGCCGGCTGCCAACCTGGATGTCCTCCAGCGCTATGGCGAGGGTAGTGTTGAGCATGGTCCTTAGGTATTTGTGGTGGTGCTTGCCCAGAACGTTGTTCAAGAGGATCTCGCGGTAGGCTTGGAGGTACCTTGGGTCGCCTTTTCCTTTGGGAATTGCGACCAGGTCTCCACCCTTGAAGCTCAGCGGCTCTCGCACGGTGGTCGCCACCTTGGTGAAGAGGGGGTGCAGTAGCCTCGCTGCCTCCGTGGGGGCCGCCCTGAGGACAGCGTTCGTGAGCCCGTCGGGGCCTCCTTGCGTCCCAGCCTTGGCCACAGCGAACTGGGCCTGACAGACGGCCAGGGGCATCACCATGGAGAGATCCAGCATGCCGTCGAAAGGCCTGATCTTGCTGTCGTGATTGTACTTGTCAGCAAGGTCATCCGCTGTCACGATCTTCCCCGCCTGTATCTTCGCGAAATGGTTGAGCTCCTGGTCGGCCATTTCCTGGGAGTTGTGGATCACCTCTTCATTATTGTCGAGCCGCATGGGCTTTCCTGCTGGGAATTTCGCCTTCCTCCCTCCGTACCTTAGTAGGTCTCGGTAAGCCTTCCACTGGGCCGCAGCGTCGTTCGCAGCTGAGGCGGAGGACGCTGTCGAGGCAAGCCGACTGAGGAATGCGCTTCGGTCCTTCTCGACGGCCGCGGCAACTATGGGCCCAGACCTGGTGAGGAAGGAAAGGATGGCCATGGCATAGTCCATGGGCGAGATTGTCCAGTTCAGGAGGAGGTGCGCGTAGTGGTGGATGTCGTGAATGGTGCCGTCGTCGTCGCCACGCTCTCTGCTCCAAAGAGAGAGTGAGTCCCCTACTTCGCCTGCACAAAGAGAGTGGGCGTGGGCTACTAGTCGTCCAGGTTGGCCGTCGTGGGCTTCTCTTCTGAGTACTGCACGGTGGACTCTAAGTGTGAGGCGCCTGGCTCGGATCAGGCCCATGGTAGTCTTGGTGACATAGGGCTTCCTCGTTGCCCTGGAGGCCTTGCCGAAGGCCTGGATGGCCGCGTCGTTAATGACCCTGGTGGCCTCCTCGCAGTGGGTGTTGACGTCCACCTCCCACGGGATGATCGGGGCCTGCTTGAGTATCTCCTTGAAGCTGGCCTTGGCGACGTCGTTGTTCAAGTTGGTCAGGTCGGGCCTCGGTCCTGAGGCCTTGGTGGTCTTGCAGACGGCCCACTTGAGGCTGGCTAGCACTGGTATGTGGTCTTGTGCAGCTGTGCCTCGGTCCAGACCTGGCTCCGTGCTGCAGCTCGCGACGTATGGGGCGATCGAGGAGTTCAGCAGGATGTAGTCTATCCTGTGGCGCTGCCCCTTCGATCCGACGTGCGTATATGAGTTGCTGCCTGGATCCCTCGTGGTGTTGATGACCTCCATGTTAGTGTCGGCAGCGAAGCTGATGATGTGCTTGCCGTTGCCGTTGGTCACTTCTGGGTACCCGCTGGTGCCAACTCCTGGGGACTCGTAGTCGCCAAGACGCCCGTTCAGGTCCCCCATGAAGATGTCCACTCGGTACTTGTCGGACAATCGCTGAGCAGACTCCCAGAATTCTCTCTTCTCCGCCGCGTGGGAGTCTTCGTGGGGTGCGTATGCAGATGCGATAACCATATCTGTGCCTGCAACGCGGGTCTTGATGATCAAGAGCCTGTCGTGCTGGTGGAGGACGAGGGTGTCTTTGGCACTTAGGTACTTCGCTGCCCCACTCGTGCTGATTGGTTGGGAGACGTTGAGCCAGATGTCGCACCCTCTGTTCTGCTGCATGTGGCCTGATGAGTAGCAGACGTATTCACCTACATTGCGGACGTCTCCTTCGCTCTGGGTCTCCTGCAGGGCGATGACGTGCAGGCCCATGTCAGCAAACTGTGCTGCTAGGTGCGTGGCCTTGGAGAGGCTCTGCTTGCTTTTGCCGGCCGCCTTGCCTTTGCCCGGCTTAAAGCTCACGGTGGCCTTGAGTGACCTGCAGTTGTACGTGCACAGGTTCACGTTGAGGTCGGCCTTGATGGTGATAGTGCTGATGGGCCTCTGGATCGCTCCTGGGGCTGCCTGCGGCTGAGTGGCCTCAATGATGAAGTCTTTATGCCGCAGGGGCGGGTATGCGGCCTTGACTGCGTCTGGCGCTGATCGCAGCCATTCCCAGGAGAGGAACTTGTTGTGGGCGATCACCTGTACGGCTGCAATGTTCGGGTCCATCAGGTCGCTGGCCGAGGCTTGATCTGCTATCCCATCAGCGAGCTCGTTCCAAGGGTGCCCGATGTGCGAATTAATATGGTGCCACTGGGTGGGTCGGGCTTGTTGGAGGAGGCCTGCAAGTATGCGAATGACTGCCCCCAACCTCGGATGTACGTGGCATTGGGCTTCGCCTTTGGCCAGGTTGATGACGTTGAGGGCGTCAGGCGTGATCTCGATGGGCGCGTCGGTATCTTGACCAAGGGCCCACATCAACGCCCAAAGTACTGCCGTGAGCTCCGCTGTGTATGCCGTCACCTTCTCGTTGTTGACCATATCGTCTAGGGTTTCGGTGACTTTGCCAGCAATGAAACCCCGAAAGCCGAACGGGCCTCGCAGGTTGCTCCCGTCTTCGTACTCGTCGACAATGACAACTGCCCAGGCGGCTGAGTGTGGGATGCCGTTGTAGCTGCCGTCCGTGTAGATGTGTGTCCGCCTGGTCGGCAGCTCTCGTGATGGGCACATCTCCAACGCCAACCTTGCCATGCTGTGCAGGGTCGTAGTGTCGACGTCGTCGCAGACGTTGACTCGGCCTCGGCCACGAAGTGCCTCGGCTACTGGTTCCTGGCTGAGAACTGGCAGCACTGTCGCTTGGCCTCTTTCTCGTGCTGTCGTGGTGGGGATCTGCGGTCGCCTTCGGCCACGCCTGGCCCTCTCTGCATTGATATACTCGGGAGAGTACTCGATGCCGTGGTCTGGCGCCGGCCCCATGCCCTGTGGAACTGGACTTGGTGTAGTGGTGATGTGTGCTGGAGGTGGCCGTGGCGTCGGAGAACGCGTTGGGGATGCTGGTGATATGGCTCCAGCCTGAGACGCACTCCGCTTCACGGGTTGTTGTGATGGCATTTGGCTCCCCTCATCGTAGTTCAAGTTGTCCGATCCAGCCCGCGCGGCCTGACTGAACAGGGGCTCGCGTGATTGGGCGTGGAGCATGCTGTCACGTAGACGATGAGGTTCGCCATCCAGGGCGTCTGGGTGACTGGTAGCACCCGTGCCGTGGTGGGAGCGCGCTGATGCCGAGGGGAGCGTCGGCTTCCAACTGCTGGACAGCGGTGAGCTGCTTGGGCCCGTCGGGACTGGGGGCACAGGTGCTGCTGGTTGAGCTGCTGAGCCCGACGGGTGTGGATCCACCGCCAGGTCGTGGTATCTGTTGTGGCTGCTGCTGTTGTCCCGACGACTGTGGCTCTCCGCAGCACGCCGTGCGCGGCGTGCACTCCGCTGGGCTGTTCGGAAGGCTGCAACTGCGCGCGCTTGCCTCCAGTTCTCGTAGCACTGCTCCATGCCATCCTCTGCCTCGCTGCCAGCCGAGCTTTGACCGTCGAGAAAGGTCCTTTCCACGTTCTCGATCTCATGGACTCGAATGGCGGAGGGTTGCACACTGATTGCAAGGGCAGCCGGTAACGCATCCTTGCAGCCATCTTGGTGGCTTGTGACCTGGAGTGCTGACAGATTGGCGGATGCCTCACTCCTCCCTGGTAGTGGGCCGCCTTGGTTGCCGCCTAGCGCCCCTCGAGACGCGGCGGGCGGCCCTCGTGTCGGCCGTGGTGGTGTCACATTGGCCCCTCGAGACCCAGGTGACTTATACCGCTGCTGATGCTGGCTGCTGCGATTGGGAGTGGCAACCCCACTGCCAATGCCCGCTGCGGTATCACATCTGTTTGGAGTCGTGGCCCCTCGAGACCCTGGACTCCTTGGAGTACCTGATCTGGTGCGCGAGATTGTCGGAATCTCCGCTGGTCCATTTGTTACAAGACGGCTGTCGCGATTACCTCCAGGGCCCGCCGTGCTGTCAAGCCTCTGGTGGTGGGTAGGTCGAGCATCGTAGTGGAGGACCCCACTGCCGTGCTGCGGGCTTTGGGCCCCAGCTGCTCTCCCCGATGCTGCCCAGGAGATCGATGCTGTCGAACTGATCGGAGAGCGTGACGAAGTCCCACATCCGTCGTGCTCTGCCCTGTTGGACTCATCGGCCGCCTCCTGGCGCTGAATTCTGTCATGCATAACCTGAAGCCTGGCGGCGCTGCTAGGCCCCCTCCCCCCCTCGGGGGGATTCGGCGGGCGCTGCTGCTGCCTGCACCTCGGCTCCAGGAGTTGCAGGAGGGGAGGGGGTTGCTGTGCCCCGTGTCTCATCCCTCCTGCGGGCCACTCGGCCACGAAAACGGGCTATGCCTGACTCTCCAGAGTCTACCCGCTGACCCTTGTGGGCCTGGCTGATGTCTTCTCCTGGAAATGCGGGCACTGGACCGAACGCCTCTTCGAGGGCTGCAGCTGCGGCGGCGGCCGAGGTGTGCTGGCGCGTCATGATGTCGATGCCCTCATACTGCCTCTCGATGCTGGCCCCTGCCGCCTCCGCGTTCTGCTGGGACGCAGGGGGGGGGGTCAATACGAAGCTGCCGGCTCCCTCTCCACCACCGTGGACGCGCTGCTCCTCATGCCCGAATGGAACTGTGGGCGTGAGTGACCTCTCGCTGAGTGGCGCTGGCGATGCTGGAATGAGGATTACCTGAGATGCTGTCGGGGTGGGAGGGTCTCCTTGCTCTGCTGGTATCGAGCTAGCCCTTGACGTGGATGCCAGGTCTGTGTCTGCCTCGTGCTGCGTGATCCCCCTCATCTCATCGCCCTCATCGGGTGTGGGGTGATCCTGGCTCCAGGGCGGCCACCTGGCGGGGTAGATCATCGGCGCGTGCTCCGAGCCGTCGTCCTCCGCTCGTGAGTCCTGCGTGCCCGCTGTGCCGAACTGGGTCAGGGGGGCCTCCTCGTAGTAGCGCCTTTGGATCTCCTTCGCCTCGTGGTCCCTCACTACGGACTCCAGCTCCTCCTCCATCTGTACGGCTTCCCATTGTGCTTTCTCCTCAGCAGCTTGTCTGTGCAACTCATCTTGTTCGCGCTCGTATCTTTCTGCCTCCTCGTGCGGGTCTGGCCTGTCGGGGCTCCTGGACCTGTCACGCTCTGTGAGGAGGGCCTCGCCTTCGTCGGTCTGGCGGGTTGCTGACCTGGCTGACCTATTTGATGCGGGCCTCCGAGGGGAGGGGCTGCCCTGCCTGCGGCCCCGGTTGGCTGGGCGCTCTTCAGTTGCACCAATTTGGAAGGTCGCAACAGGGGGCTCGACTGTGGCGGCCGCTGCCTCGGCTGCTCCTCTGGCTTCCTCGTACAGGTCGGCGGCCTCCTGGTAGTCGTCCATGGGCTCTTGGGACGTTGGGAGGTGGCCCCCTTGGACGAGATGGTGAGCTGCCCTCTTGGTGAAGTCGTAGCCCTCCTGTCCGTATTGCCTCATCTCGGCGTACAGGTTGACCATGGCCTTGCGTTCGCGTTCCCTGCTGGCTGCGATGGCTTCCAGGCTCTGCATCCTCAGCTTAAGCTCCTCTGTCTCCGACGCGCCCTGCTGCTCCTTCTTTGCGATGGCGTCTAGCTCGGTGTGCAGCATGCTGGAGCGCTGGAGGCTTTCGTGCAGCGCAAGGTGGATCGCCTCCTCCCTGCCCGTCCTCTGCTGACTGGCGAAGTCTTCCATGGCGGAGGCCTCCTCCATGCTGGCGATCCTGAAGGTGAGGGCCTGGGCGAGCTCCTCCTCGAGCGCCTGCTCCTGCACCTCTGCGTTGGACTTTTGCTCGCTCAGCTGCACCGCGTAGCTGCTCAGTTCCTGTCGCAGGCTCTCTGTGTGCAGCTGCAAGTCATGTGCGTTCACCTCTTCTATCATGACTTGGCGGGTGAGACTCGCCCTTATTCCCTCAACACTGCCTTCGAGCTCTGCCCGCATTGCCTCCTTGTCCTTCAGGCTGGCCTTCGCGATCTCCTCCTCCTCTGCTCTGGTCCTTAGCAGGGCGAACTGCAAAGCCTGCACCTCATGCGGGACTTGCCGCTCCTTGTTGGCGCTTCTCAGCTCCGCTGCTTCATGATATGCCACCTGTGCTGCCCGCTGCGCAGCGCCCGCCTCAAGCTTGGAGTACTGCTGTAGCTCGTGTATGCGGGCTTCAGCTGCCTCGAGCTCGTTTTTGGTCTGCTTGAGCCTCTCCTGCTGCCGTGCTGCTGTCTGGACGATCCCTTGCAGCCTGGCCGCCTCTGCCGGCGGGAGGGCCCCTTTTCCCTTGGCGTTGGCAACCACTTGAGCCTGGTCGATTGCCTGGGTCCTGGCTGCTTCGGCGGCAGCTTCGATCTCGAGGGCGTGGTTCTTTTTGGCCTCCTGGAGCTTCTCTTCCATGACCAGCTCCTGCCTGGCGAGCTGCTGCTTGAGATTACCCACTGCAGCTGTCGCTTGGGCGCTCTCATGCTGGGCCCGTCGCAGTGACTCTTGTGCCTCGGCTCTTGCCCTCATCAGGTCTTGGTAGGCGCCGTCCTGGGGTTGCGGCTTCTCCAGGTGCTCCGCTCGTACTTGCTCGAGCTGCTCATGCAGGTGATTTGCCCGGTGTGTCGCGGCTTCCGCCTCTGCCTTGGCATGAGTGAAGGCTGTGTCATGGCTGATTATTCTGGCCTCCATCTGCGTCGCGAACTCGAGCTGCTCGTATTGTTGCCTCTTGATCTCATGTCGGAGGGCCTTGTGCTGCTGCTGTTGCTGCTGCTGGGCTGCGCTCTCCGCTGCGGTGATGCGCTGCAGCTGCTCTGACTCCTCCTTGAGTGCCAGCCTCAGTTTCGCCTGCTCGCCATTGTGGCGTAGTGCTTGTTCGCGAGCAACCCTCCTTACTTCCGCCAGTTCGGCAGCGAACTCTTGCTCGGCTTCGGCATGGCGCTGCTGCTGGTGGGCCCGCTCTGCATTTGCCTTGGCCACCTGATCTGCGAAGCCTCTGGTTGCGCTGCCTGCCGAGCTGGCTCTTGGTCGTGGCGATTGCCCTACCACTCCTGATGGCCAAGCTGGGAGTCCGTCACCAGGTGCTTCGCTGTTCAGGCGCCTGTCGATCACAGCCTTGTGGAAAGCATCCCAGCTCGGTGCCAAGCCGAACCCGTCCGTGTCCCAGTCGCCCTCGTCGTCCGCCGCGCCGCCGTCGGCAAGCACAGCCCTCACGTCGGCGATGTTGGACTCGAGCTGCCTCAACTCCTGCTGCTTGGCCTTGAGGTCGTCCCGCAGCTCGTTCGACTTGGCTTCTAGGGCGATGACTTCGAGTTTGACGGCCTTGCGCCTCTTGCTGAGCACCTGCAGCTGGTCGTTCGGCCTTCTCGTGACCAGCTTCTGATACTTGATGACCGCGATCTCCCGTAACTGCTCTTCAGTGCTGTCCCCCGCGGCCTGCTTGGCAATGATCAGGTCGCCCAGCTTCCTCAGCCTCTGATCGGCGGTGCTCAAGAACTTCTGGATGCATGCGCGGTCGGCCGGGGGCGCCTGCCACTTTGGGTGGGTGGTGGCCTGGTCCAGCGTGCAGGCCGCCACTGAGTCGATTACCTTCTGTGCTCGTTGATCTGCTTTGCTGGAGCTGGCCTGGCCGCCCTTGCTCGCCCTGGGCTGCTGCTGCTGCTGCTGCTGCCAGGGGTGCTGACTGGGCTGCTGCTGCTGCTGCTGCTGCTGCCAGGGGTGAGGACTGGCCTGGCCAGCACGGCGTGGCCGCGACGGCTCCCTGCGCCAGGGCGCGTCCTCTCCTGCCGGCGCAGCGCTCCAGTGCTGATCTCGCCAGCTCGCGCCTTGCCAGCGCTCCTGGCGCCATGGTGGCTCCGATGCCGATGCTGCCTCCTCCTGAGCCTGGCCCTTGCCGCTGCGGCCACCACTGCCTCTGCCCTTCCCGTCACGAGCCATCGTTGGCTGGGCAGAGTGGTGGGTGGCCAGGCGCTCGGCCGCGGCTCGCAAGCGGAGCAGGAGCCTGTCCTGGGCTCTCTGCTGCCTCTCGCGGCGGTGGGCAGCTCCCTCTGGAACTCCTCCTCGACGGTGTCGCGGCGTCCCGCCGCTGGGGGGGTGGGCCGCAGCGCGGCCGCAAGCGCCGCGGCCTGCGGCAGGGAGCAGGGAGGCACGGGTGGTTCCCTGCCGCAGATGATGGCGCGCGGCGCGCGTAAGCCCGGCCTCGGGGGCTGGCCGATGCGCGATGCGCCCTGCCACCGCGATCGATCGGGCGGCAGGCGCCGACCGACCCCGATGGATCGATCGGGATCGGCTGGCCCGCAAGAGGCCAAATGGCTTCCCCACCCCCCCTCCTCCTCCTCCTCCTCCTCCTCCTCCTCCTCCTCCTCCTCCTCCCCTCCTCCTCCTCCTCCTCCTCCTCCTCCTCTCCTCCTCCTCCTCCCTCCTCCTCCTCCTCCTCCTCCTCCTCCTCCTCCTCCTCTCCTCTCCTCCTCCTCCTCCTCCTCCTCCTCCTCCTCCTCCTCCTCCTCTCCCTCCTCCTCCTCCTCGCGGCGAGGAGGACCATGGCGCTCCCTTTCCTCGGGGGCCCCCGCGCGGTGGCGGCGACCGCGCCCGCGCGGCGAGGCCGTCGGGGGGCTCGAGGGGCCAACCCGCGCGCTCTGCTGAAGGGCCCCGGGCCGCGCTCCGAGGGCGCCTCGGGGGACTGGGGCCTCCTGGGCCCCAGGACCGCGCGACGACGACGACGACGACGACGACGACGACGACGACGACGACGACGACGACGACGACGACATTCGGCCGCCCTCCTCGGCAGGACCCTCCACGGCAGGCGGGCGACGCACGGCCTGCCGCCACGCGGGCCCGGGCCCCCCCCCCGAGCTCCGCCCGACGAGGGAGGGGCCTCGGCGCTTGGCCGGGCGCGCGGCCCCGCGCGCGCGCGGCGGCGCGCGCCTCGGGGCGCCGCCGGGCGGTGCCGTGTTGGCCGGCGAGTGGGCCTCTCGGCCCAGACCCCCTCGAGTCATGAAGAAATCACGACGGGAGGTTTTTCGCTATTTTCGGCCTCCGGGGGCCCTTACCGGCCCTCGGGACCGTCACAAAACGACTCGGGATGAAAAGCCGGTCCCGGGGAAGGGGTCCGGACCTTTGGGGGTCCGGACCCCTTCTTCGGGACCGGCTTTTCATCCTGAATCGTTTTTTGACGGTCCTGAGGGCCGGTAAGGGCCCCCACAGGCCGAAAATTAGGAAAATCCTCCTGTCGTGATTTTTTCATTACTCGAGGGGGTCTGGGGTCTGGGGGGGGGGGAGGGCCTCGTCGCCACGGCCGGGCGCGGCCCAGGAATCCGAAGTCGGGGGGCCGATCTTGTGCCGCCGCCGCCGCAGCCCGCCCTGCTCCGGGCACCGGCCGTCCCCCCAGGCTGCGAGCACGTGCTCCGTGTCAGTTAAGCGGGAGAGCACGTGGGGGCGGGGACGTCACTTAGCGCCTTCGCGTGCCCATCGCGCGTCTGGTGCCCATCTTTCTGGTGCAGCCTGTGCTGCGCAACCTGGGCGTCGGAATAGTGCTGTTGCGATCTCGGTGTTGTGCCGGAGGCTCGCAGGGCCGGTAGGAATCAACAAGTGGCGGCACCGCGGAGAAGTGTTGCGACAGGGGTTGTCCGGGGGGAGGGGAGCCACAGCAACACAAAGGAGCCCATGGGGATCCAACCGGCCACCACTGAATAACTGCCACGATCACGGCCAGTCGGGCGAGCAAGATGAGCCCAAGAGGAGCTCGCCCAGCTCGTTCTCCTCTTCGTCCTTGTCCTCTGCCTTCTGGTCCTCCTCCTCCTCCTCCTCCTCCTCCTCCTCCTCCTCCTCCTCTCTCCTCTCTCCTCCTCCTCTCTCCTCCTCCTCCGCGCTGGAGAAGGGCGGATGGCCCATCCGACGTGCGCAGTGCCTCCGCCCGCACGGGTCGGGATTCCAAGGGGCGGGTGCTCTGAGGTTCCTTGACTTGGTTCAGCTCCTCGCTGCGGGCGGCCCCTCTGGGAGCTCTTACAGCGGAGACCCATGACAAGAAACACCCTGCTCGCCTCCAGGGTGCCCTGGGTCTCCTGGGCTCCGATGGTTTCTCTAGGGGAAGCGTGATGCCCCACATCAGCAGAAATCCATGGACGTCCTGTGGGGTCTCAGGGTGGGGCTTATTGCAGAAGGTTTCTTGTGGACGGGCCTCCGCTGCACCCGGCCCCAGATGGGGAGGGAAGCCTGTGACGGCGGAATCCCCCCGGGGTCCAGGGCCAGTCTCCCTCGGAGGCCGTGTCCCTCGCACTGGCTCAGAGCCGGGCACGTCCCTCTACACGAGGAGCGCTCGAACATGATCAAGACATAATTAGTCTGGGGACGCTTCCCCATAATTGGTGGATCATTATCGTAAGTGTTTTATTTCATCGTCTGCTTCTTTTCAGTGTTAGGTTAAGTGTTATGTTAAGTGTTATGTTAAGTGTTATGTTAATGTAAGCGTTATTTGAAGTGTCATTTTGATCAAGGCCTGTAGGTGGAGCTGCCCGACCTACCACCAGCTGTCGGGTGTTGCCAGGAGCGCCCCTGGCCCAGGCCGTTCCCAGGATCCCCGGGGAGGCCCCAGCGAGTCTCGGAGCACCCCGCACGAGGCACGGAGAGCCCCGGGGGCTCCAACACAGAGCGAACAGCAAGGCCGACCTGGGGCAGGGACCATTTCTGGCAGCAGGTCGGGACTGTCCCCCTACAGGGGGCTTTCAATCCAGTGCAAAACAAGATTTGCAAACATGCTCGCACAATCGCCCCCCTGGATTATGTTTTGACTAGTTTTGAACATTCTTCCTGTAGAGGGACTGGCCCGACTTCATTCTGGCAGGGCCCGAAGCTGGGTCGGCCAGGCCTCTTCAGGCCCTGATCGTAGCGGCTCGCCCTCCGTTCCTGATTTTGGCTGTCGCCCTGCAGGGGCTTGCCCTGATTCAGGAGGTGGAGAACACACACAGACACAGTGAATCGTCGATCCCCAGGAGAAGATGGGAACATCTGGGAAGTGGGGCGGGGGGGGGGGAGACGCACACCCAGAACCCGCGAGCAAGCATGGGGACTCTTGGGATGCGTGTGCACTCGTCTGCGTGCCCCTGGCCCCGTCCACGGACTGCTCCTCCCCGCCGCCGAGGGCGGGGGGAGGCGCGGGAGCACGTGCGGCCACGACGCCGAGCCCCCTCCTTGGGCCTGGGAGGGGGCTCCGGTGCCCAAGGGCCTGTCCCACGGAGCGCGTGTCCGGGAGGCCCGCTCGTGGTGGAGCCTCGCCGAGGCCAGCAGTGCCCCACGCGCTCCGTATACGGTCCGCCCGCCTGGCAGGGATGGGCTTATAAGGGGAACAACAAGTGGCATAGACATCAAAGCTCGGAGGTCCGCGCGGATTTCTCGGATCGGCGCTGGGGCCCCCCCGGCGGCGCCTCCGGCGCCGCCCCTGGCGCGCTCCGCGCGCCAGGGAGGGGGGTTCCCAGCGCCGATCCGAGAACTCCGCGCGGGCCTCCGAGCTTTGACGTTTGTGCACCATGACACTTGTGGTTCCCCCAGGGCAACCTTTCCAAGGGTGCCCCCTTGCACCCTTGCCTCGGCGGCCCATCCCTGGCCACTTTTGTTGGCCGCGCCCCGCCCGAGAAGCTTCGGCATGGGCGCCCGAGGCCCTGGCGTGCTTCTGATACGGGCCGGCTGTGTTCAGCGTTCCTTTTAGCAGCATGTCTGCAGGCCGCCCAGGTGGAGCTGGAGCAGACAGGGTCGGAGGACGGCGCCGCATGACCGATGCATCACTGATGCGGCACGATCTCAGGCCCGAGTTTCTCCAGCCCTGCGTCGCCGATGCACCGGCAATGCCGTGCGATCCTCCGACCGCGTCTGCTCTGCACCGCGGAGCGGTTTCTGCTTCAGTGAGGCTGCCCCACTGCACCCCTGGTCTGCTCATAGCTTGCCGACGCCCCGTCCATACCAGAAGGGACCCTTCCCCAGAGCGCCGCCCACCCGCGAAGACGGCCAGGGGTGATTTCTTTCTTGTGGAGGTAGAGCGTGCAGAGCAGGCACATGCGATGAGGTGCTTTGGTGGGCCGCGCGGCAGGCAGGAAGAGGCTGGAGGGGGAGAAGGAGGAGAAGGAGGAGGAGGAGGAGGACTTCCTCATCCTCCCTTCTCCCCCGTCCCATTTTATGGCGCGCCTTGAGCGTACAGCAGGCACCTACGATGCGGCCGAGCTTCGCCGACCCTGAGCTTCGCAGTGTGCCCGAGGGCTCTTCGGGCCAATCGGGGAGGCAAGATCTCATCGCCGGGCACGCGTTGGCGGGCCAGGCCTGCTGTGCGGCGTGCTTCCCGCCTTCTCGGGGGCGCACCCTGCGCGTGCCTCATAGCACGGCGCGCCCCGCCTGCCTATGCGGACACTCGCCTGCGCCCGCCGGCGCTGCCGACGCGCAGTGTGCTCGGCGGGGCTGTCGGGCCGCATCCGCTGTCCGTCCAGGACCAGTGCAGTGGAGGCCCATGCCAGGAAAGACTCTGCTTGCCTCCAGGGTGCCCTGGGTGTCTTGGGTTTCCAAGGTTTTGCTCTGGAAAGCGTGACGTTCCCACACCAAACATCGATGTACGTCCTGGGGTCTCCGGGTGGGTTTCTTGTGGAAGGATTCTTGTGGTCGGGCCCCCGTTGTATCGTTCAACCGGTCCCTGTCACGATCCGCATCTCGATCCCAAGCCGGTTGCAGCAAGCTAGCCAGCATTGTGGATTAGAATAGAGAAGTGATTTGCCATTCGACCGAGAAATACTTAGGAATTCGGTCAACATGCTTCGTTGCTGACAGGAATTCGTCAGTTCAGCGTCGACCTGATGCATGCTCCAATGCCAGGTAATTCGAGCGGCGCAGATGGATAAGCCAATGCAGCTAAACGTGAGAGGACTCGTGCGACTTGCCAAAAAAAAAAAAAAAAACGATCCGCATCTCGATCCCCACCGTCCCACCGCCTCGGCAGAGAATCTGCACCTCGAAGCCCGAAGGGAGCAGTCTGTTCTCCCCTCCCCTCTTCCTCGTCCGCTCTCTTTCTTCCCCACCTTCCCTCCCCCCCTGGTCGCTGGCACGCTTCGCGGGTGAATCCGTTCCGCTTCCTGTCCTGTGCCCCGCGCTGACCACGCAGACGAGAGCATCGGCAGGTCCATCGCCGCGAGAGTACCTATCGATATTAATATATACATATATATATGTATATATATATATATATATATATTCATTTCAAGTGATGTATATGGTCATACATCTATGTATTTACTTATTCATTTATAGATATAAATATATGTGGATATATATGTATATATATGGATACATATAGGCATAATGCATATGTATATGTATATGTATATGTATATATATATATATACACATGTCCCATACAGGGGAACAGATCGGCCAGTGGGGCCCAGGCCACGCCCGTGGGCCCCCGGGGGGCCTACACAAAGCCTCCCCGGCCTCCCGCAGAAAAGAAGAGCTTCCGCGGGCCTCGCGGCGCCGCCCCGCGCACGGCCGGGCAGGTGCTGGAGCTCGGCGAGCACGGCGCCATGACGGGGCAGGGCGACGTGGTCCGCCTTCTCCCCCCCCACGCCCCCCAGGGTGGGTGGAGGAAGGAGGAGGGAGGAGGAGGAGGAGGAGGAGGGAGGAGGAGGAGGGAGCAGGGGGGAGGAGGAGGGGAGGAGGAGGAGGAGGAGGAGGAGGAGGGAGGAGGAGGAGGAGGAGGAGCAGGAGGAGCAGGAGGAGGAGGAGGAGGAGGAGGAGGAGCAGGAGGCGGAGGCGGAGGAGGAGGAGGAGGAGGAGGAGGAGGAGGAGGAGGAGGAGCAGGAGGAGCAGGAGGCGGAGGCGGAGGAGGAGAAGGAGGAGGAGGAGGAGGAGGAGGACGAGGAGGAAGGGTCCCGCCGCTCTCCTCGGCGAGTCTGCTGCCCCGGGCGCGTCGCCCAGGGGCCGTGGCACTTCGTGCGGGCACCTCGCGCAAGAGCCGAAGGAGAAGGGAGCACGGCGTGCGGTCGCGGACTTCTGCTCGACGCGTCGCGCCGCCGGGTCTGGCCCACCAGCGCTTCGGCGCGACACGCTGGCCACGTCCGAGTTCGGGAGCGTCCACGCATCGAGCTTGCCCTGGCCTCCCGTCACGAGAAGCGGAGCGACACGCCATCCGTCTGTAAGGCACAGCGTGTCGCCGGGGCCGCCGCCGCGACACGCCGAGCAGAAGTTTCTTACCGACGACATGACCCTTGGGAGTTCCGCGCAGATGTTCTAGGTCTGCGCAGGGCCGCGCCGCCACTGGCGCGCTCCGCGCGCCAGTGAGGAGGCCCAGCGCAGATACAAGAAATCCGCGCGGGCCCCTTGACATTTTTATGTTCATGCAGTTCGTTGCTCCTGTATTACTGCCTCGGGAACGTCGCCCAGAAGCCATGGCAATTCAATCAAACACGTCACACAAGAACCCCCCCCGCCATCAGGGGCCCGACCGACACTTGTGATCCCCCGATGGTCCCAAGGGAACCTCGAAGAAGTCGAATTGCCGACGGCAGGTGTGCCCTGCAAACGCCTTGTGGCGAGGCTTCTGGTCGCACGCACCTGCCGCGAGGCCTCAGAACGTGCCGGCGCGGCCTTCCATGGGGAGACACACAGGCATCGATACCACCTCTCCACGGACACCTCCCAGGGTGCGTTCCGACCAGAATTCCGAGGCGAATCCAGCACTTGCGACGAGGGCCCCCCCGGGAGGCCCAAAAAGGCGAAAACAAGGCTAGGGCAGCAATGATCGGTGCCTTGTCCTCCTGTGATTCTCGCCACGTTGGAGGCTTGGCTGTGCCCTTGCGGCGCTTGCGCTCAGGATCCCTTCTCTGCGCCCTCCCCCCCTGGCAGGTCTCGCTCGGGCCCGCCGAGGAGGAGCCGCTCCCCTGGGGCAGCTCCTGGGGGAGGCTCCAGGCAGAAGGCAGCGGGGGGAGGGTGGGGGAGAGAGGGGAAGGGGGAGGAGGAGGGGCAGGAGGAGGAGGAGGAGGAGGAGGAGGAGGAGGAGGAGGAGGAGGAGGAGGAGGAGGAGGAGGAGGAGGAGGGGGGAGGAGGGAGGAGGAGGGGAGGAGGAGGAGGAGGAGGGGGAGGAGGAGGAGGAGGAGGGGAGGAGGAGGAGGAGGAGGAGGAGGAGTGGGAGGAGGAGGAGGAGGAGGAGGAGGAGGAGGAGGAGGAGGAGTGGAGGAGGAGGGAGGACGTGGAGGATGAGGAGGAGGAGGAGGAGGAAGAGGAGGAGGAGGAGGACAAGAAGGAGGAGGAGGAGGGGGAAGAGGGGGAGGAAAGGGGAGGAGGAGCAGGAGGGTGGGGATCATGTTCCAGGTATTGCTTGAGGAGCATGAAGAGTTGTTTGAGAGGGTGATCGGCGGCTTGCTGTCCTTCTGTCCGAGACTGCCGTGCTGCCTAGCATTGCATTTGTCTCGGGCGATTTCGCCCTCCCGAGCTCGTGCACCAGGCCGTGTCTTGCTAGCCTGCGCTCGGCCGCGCTCTGCGCGGGCCAACTGACGCCGCAGGCGCGTCGCCCCCCTTTGCTTGGCAGAGAAAGAGAGAGAGAGAGAGAGAGAGAGATGGAGCTGTTTCGACGCGGGCCGTGCCCGCCATGTCACGGCACTGGGCAGAAGCGAGGGTGCGCTCGTCGGGTCTTTCGCACCGTGGCCAGCCTTTCTTTGAACACAGCGTTCAACGCTAGTCAGGCGCAGACTTGCAGAGCGTTGCCAACGTGTTGAAGGCAGCGGAGAGACGGCACCGGAAGGGCAAGCGCTAGAACGTGCCAAACCACACATTTAATCAGCAGGGTTGCTTAGCGGCAGAACTGCGCGTCTTGAATTTCGTGCAACACAGAAGTCTGAGCTGGACCACAGCACACGCTACGCCCAGAGAGGGGAAGCGAGAGCCACATAGTGTCACAGGAAGTGGAGAAGCCGCAGAATCGAGCAGGTGGCTCAAAACGAACAGCACGATACGTGTTCAAAATCGAGCGCATTCAGGCGCAAGGGACAAACTCACTGCACATGGAGGAGGCGAACTCCCCGTCCAAGCCTCCAACCACGGCCTATATTGTGGACAGCATTTGAACTAGAGCAGACAAGAGGGCGAAAATGGATGTCAACTAGTCTGGCGGTAGGCATGGATGGGCCCTGCTCGTCAGAGGTGTCGGTGACTTGGGCTTGCAGCTCCTCAGACCAATCTGCCCAAGCGGGGATCGCCTCATGAGGCTTGCACCACCCTGCGAGAAAATGCGCGCGCGAAATCGAACGCTGCATGGGCGCCCGAGCGATGGCCACAGCCGGGGGGACACGAAGGCAACCGCGCCTCGCTCCTCGCGGCGCCCGTGCCAGGGAGGTGCCCTTTCCTTTGTGGGCCCCGGAAACGGCAGGGCCGTTTTTTCACCGATTACCAAAAAATGCCCCTTGAAAATGGAAACGGCAAAATAACGGCGACCGGAAACGGCAACAAAAACGGCTCCAGGATTGGAACCGGAGCCGGAACCGGTCAAACAACACGGCGACGGAGCCGGTCAAAAAGCGGCGTCGGGGCCGGGAACAAAAACGGCAGAACGGGACCGGTAAACAAACGGCCCTGTCGTTTCCAGGGCCCACTAAGGTCGGGGGTGGACAGAACCCCCACCAGTGACACGTCGATCAGTGACTTGTCCGTTTTCGGTTCTCGAGATGGCGCCGCGGCCGTGATTTTCCAGGCTTGCGCCCGCCAGGTTTGGGCCTCAGGTCGTTTTCACTGTCCATCCCCGACAGACACGCTAAACGGCGGCAGAGGTAACGGGGATGTAGGTTTCGGCTCTGCAGGTGGGTGTGGTTCGTAGCCAACCCGATCGGGGGAAAGGCTCGCTCGCGTTGTCCTGCAACTTGTGCTGTGCGAGTTCGGCGTCGCAAAAATCTAGGCCTCCTAGAAGGGGTCGGAGTAGATTTGCTTCACGTCGACGGCGCTGGTGCATCGCCCACGTCGACGATGCATCGCTGGTGCATTGCCGATGCGTCGCCGAGGCTTCGCCGATGCATCGCCGATGCGGCGCGATCCTCCGACCCCACCTACTCCAACCCCATCTAGGAGGCCTCAACAGAACAAACAACAACACCAGAGAAAAGCCCCAATCAGTGGATGGTTTTCGCTGAGGAGATCGACTGGGAACCCGGGAGCCCAGGAACCCAGAACCCACCGAAATCGGCCCGGAACCAATCACCGGGAACCCGGGAGCCCGGAACCGGGAACCCGGGAACCCTGCTTGCTGACACCATCGGCGGGCAACTTGCGCCACATCTTCCAACTTCCGCTCGGACTCCTCCAGTGCAAGCCCCGATGGGGGAATCTGCCCCACGTCCTCGCGACCCAACGTCGCCGTGAGCGCGGCCCTGGTCCCAGGGCAGCCCCGCCGCCAGGAGGTCCGGCTGACCCCGCTGATGCGCGCGGCGGGGCGGGCGCACCACGAGGCCCGCCGGCACCTCGCCGAGGGCCCTCTGGCGGGCTCGTGCGGCGTCCCCAGACCCCCGTGCGGCAACTTGCTCCACATCTTCCAACTTCCGCTCGGACTCCTCCAGTGCGGCCTCCTAGAAGGGGTCGTTTTCACTAAACCACGTTTTACTAAAGGGAGGTCTGTCCATCCCCGAAGGGCCCTCTCCCCCAGGCGCCCCCCCTCGGGCGGCGGCGCGGTCGCGCGGAGAGGCTGCCCGCGCGCCGAGCCGCACGGGGCGAAGGCTGCGCGAGGCCAGGCGGCCCATGCAGAGCGCGTCGGGAGCCACGGCGAGCCCCCCGTTCGGGAAGCTGGCCCGCAGATGAGACTCCAGAGGAGGAGGAGGAGGAGGAGGAGGAGGAGGAGGAGGCGGCTCCTCCTCCTCCCCCTCCCCTCCTCCTCCTCCCCCCCCCTCCCCCTCCTCCTCTTCCCCTCCTCCTCCTCCTTCTCTTTTTCCTCCCCATCCTCCTCCTTCTCCTCCTCATCGTCCTCCTCCTCCTCCTTCTCCTCCTCCTCCTCCTCCTTCTCCTCTTCTCGCCCTGAGATCCGACGTTGCGGCGAAAAAGCATGCAGCATCGCGACAAATGGGGACCAGAGCATGCAATCTCTTAGTAATCGTCCCCCTAAAGAACCGGGCCCCCTTCAACGGCAACCTCATTTTCTGGACCCCCTTGTCAACGGGGGGCCTGAATATTCCGGCCCCCTCCGTCTTCGGTTTGCAGAAACCACCCTGATGAACCGGACCCCCCCGCTTCCAAAAACAGCGCTTTCAAAATCCGGACCCAGGGGACGATTATTGGGGGATAGACCCCATCTCCCAGGTGACGAAGTAATAAGGGACCGCTTTCAAAGCACCGCTTTCCAAAACCGCTCCCCCGCTCCCCCCCAGGTGACGATTATTAGGGGATCGACCCCACCTCTCTGCGCCGTGTTCCGCGCCGGATCGATCGGCGATGGCCCCCCCGAGGCCGAGATTCGTGCGGAGACGCCTCGTGCGAAGAGTTGCCGCGCCCAGATCTCACCGCAGACACGCCAGACGGCGACAGAGGCAATTTACCAGCCTGGAGCATATCCCTATCCCTATGTTTGACATCACCTCACCTCGATGCCGATCTTCAGGATCCCCTCAGTTTTGAGGGCCTATCCCTAAGATTGTCCTCGCTTTTTGTTCGCCCATCTTAGGGATAGGGATACGTTCGAGGCTGGCTGGTAACGGGGATGTAGGTTTCGGCTCTGCAGGTCGGTGTGCTTCGTGGCCAACCCGATTGGGGGAAAGGCTTGCTCGCGTTGTCATGCAGTTTGTGCTGTGCGAGTTCGGCGTCGCAAAAATCTAGGCCTCCTAGACATGGTCGGAGTAGATTTGCTTCACGTCGACGGCGCTGGTGCATCGCCCACGTCGACGATGCATCGCTGGTGCATTGCCGATGCGTCGCCGATGCTTCGCCGATGCATCGCCGATGCGGCGCGATCCTCCGACCCCACCTACTCCAACCCCATCTAGGGGGCCTCAACAGAAAAACAATACACTAGAGAAAAGCCCCAATCAGTGGATGGTTTTCGCTGAGGAGATCGACCGGGAACCCGGGAGCTCAGGAACCCAGAACCCACCGAAATCGACCCGGAACCAATCACCGGGAACCCAGGAACCCGGAACCGGGAACCCGGGAACCCAGCTTGCTGACAC
>CAUYUJ010000936.1:132500-187500 GCA_963575745.1 Prorocentrum cordatum
TGCCGACGCCTATTGCTAGCATCGCCGGCGATGATGGCACAAAGCGGACTTCCAAGGAAGATATCGCAAAAGGTTTTCGCGAAGTTTTGCGAGAAGCTGCATTCCACGAGGTGCCAGAACAGCACCGATGACACAAAGGACGCCCCTACTCCAGCTGTGCTGGCTGTTCCTTCTCTGGAATTCGACCGAGCACTGGCCAACGCGAAGAATGGCAAATGCAGTGACGAAGTTGGGGGTGGAAGCTGAGATGCTAAGATACAGTGGGCTGCCTTTTCGTGATCTTGTATTGCGCATGTTCAACAACGTGTTGCGTGCCAAGGCAAAGCCGCCGGCCAGCTGGAGGAGAACACGTTTGGTCGTTTTGTTCACGAAGGGGCGCCCGCCACTCCCGAAAATTTGCCGGCCAATCGCTAGATTACCAATCCTGTACAATCTATTCGCCAGAATGCTATGTGACCGCCTTCAGCCCCTCACTATGTCATCGCAGTCGCCAGATTAAGCGGCACACCGAAAAGAGTATTCGACGTCTGACCACATGCTCGCAGTCACGTTGTTCGTGGAAGGCTGCTCAAAGTGGAACCAGGACTCGTGGATCGGCTCGTGGATTTCGACCAGGCTTTTGACACAGAGGAGCATTTTTCGTTATGGACGGCGTTCCGTTCCGTTCGTTGGGCGCGAGGAGATGGGTACACAGGACGATTGTAAAAGTTGTACAGGCACCAGACAGCGACGGTCATAGCAGGCGCGGAGTCGAGGGCATTCAATTTATCCAGAGGCGTGAAACAAGACGACCCGGTAAGTGCGCTTTCGTGCATCGCAGTGATGGAAGTGTGCTTCCGCAGCCTGAAGGAAAGGTGACAATGAATCAATAAACGCCGCTTGGGGCAGTATTACGGCATGGTCGTCGACGAGCCTGGAGACACACTCGCCAGCCTTGGTTTTGCAGGCGACGTGCTTTTGATTGCACAACATAAGGGGGACGTGATGCAGAGGCTCACAGACTTGAAAAAGGAAACTGCTTTAGACGGCCTGGTGGTGCACCTGGAGAAGACCAAGGTGTTGACAAATGTGACCGCCAATGTGCCCACAACTGCGCGGGTGGCTGAGGACTGTCGAGGTGGATCCGAAGATGAGCAAGGAGAAGTATTTCGGGCGAGTTGCGTACTCTGGCGAATACCACAAATCAGAGCTGTCAGGTTGGATGCTTTGCAAAGTTCAAATGCGTACTGTGTTCTTGCTCGTACTCGCCGCGGTCGCGCTGCAGGCTGCGCGAGGCAGTCGTCACGCCCGCGGCCCTTTACGGTGGCGGATGCTGGACCCTCGGCGCCGTCGACAGGCGTCAATTGAGAGTAGTTCGGCGCAAGATGGCCAGGAAGATCTTCCGCGCGACCCGTGGCGCAGAGGAGTCATGGGTGGATTAGACCAAGAGAGCCACAATCCGGGTGGAATCCGCTTGCGCGGAGCGGGGCTTTCAGTATTGGGCAATTGCGCTGGTTTCTCGGATGCTTACTTTCGCGACCAAGGCGCCCTTGGCGCCGCCGACACTTGACGCGGAGGCCCTGGTTTCGCTGCGCCGCTGTTCGTCGCCCGGGCAGGCGTCGTTTAAGAAAGGGAGATTCATTGTCATGCCGATTCGAGTGAATGTTGCTTCTTGTCTCGTTAGTTGATTGTCTCCTGCTGCAATCCACGCGCCAACTCGTCTGTCGCCTTCTAACAGTCGCGAGCGACGCGCGCTGCAGTTTTCGCCAAGACACGTTTCGCCATGTTTTGACGCCGCCTGCCCTTTGGACGGGGCCGCTCCTCTGGAGCCGGCATGCAGGCTGCGCTTGCACCTTCCGACCGACGCGCGCGGGCGCGCACCCCACCCCGCCAGAACCCGCCCGCCGCCGGGCTCATGGGAGAGAAGCTTGCCATGTCGTGGCTTGGTCAGCAGCGACGCGATCCCAGCGCTGGAGCTTGCCCCCCCCGCCCCCGGAGGGGGTCGTCGTCGCTCGCGTGCCCTGCGCCGCCGCGCGGGAGGCGGGGGCGGGCAGAACCTCGCGCGGCATGGGGCGCGGAGGCCGCAGCGCCCGCGCAATGTGCCCAGCAGCCGGCGGGGCAGGTATCAAACGGACGCAAGCCTGGGGGGGGGAGGAGAGAAGGGGCGGGCCTTCTCAGAAGGGTCGGAAGTCCTTCGGCCTCCTGAGAAGTGTTCCACGCCTTCCTCGAAGACGCAGAAGACTTTTCAGAGGGCGCGAGGGCTTTTGAGCAGTCCCGCCGCCATCTGAGCAGGCCTTCCCCTTCGCACTTCCCCACCATCGCTCGCCGCCAAAGAAAGGTCGGCCGGGCGGCGGCCAGCCCCGTCCAGCCCGGCGACCGGCTGATCTTCGCCACTGGGGCCCCTCTCCGGCGCGCGCGCGCGCGGCGGGGGGTGCCCCGCTCGCCCTCGCTACCAGCGCGTCCGCGAGGCGTTTCACCTGGGCCCATGTTGGCACACCCGTCACTCGCGTCGAGGCCGCCGAACGAGGTTCACCGAGGACGATACCCACCACTGCGTTCCTCACCGCTGCACACGGTTGCGCCCTTTCGCCAGGATCATTATTCTGACTGCGTCAGCTGGCCCGTGCCGTTGGACCCGGGATATATATATATATATATATATATATATATATATATATATATATATATACATATACATATGCATGCATGTATATATATATATATGTGTATATGTGTATGAGAAAGTATGTACACATATACGTATATGTGTATATATATAATGAGTAGTCATGTCTATAGGTATTTGAACTTGCTTTGCTTGGGCCTTCCAACGACCGATACTCGTCGTCGGCGAAGGGGGGGTCACGCCAGTGACCCGCGCTCTCGCGGCCACGTGACGGCTGCATTCCTTGTGCTTCTCTCCAGACTCTGCCTCTCAGTCGTCCCTTAAGTCGGGCCTGTCCCTCTACAGGAGGGATCTTCAAAAATAAGACTAAAATAGTCGGGGGACGATTTTAAACTATTTTCTATCGTTTATACTATTTTCTTATTTGTCGTCCAAAATCTGCCTGTAGGGGGACACGCCCGGCCTAAGGTTAGCCCTGATGCATCCCCTTCGGCTCATCCTTGGCCGCTTTCGCTGGCCGCGCCACGCTCGCAGAGTGTCGGCCTGGCCTTCCAAGGCCCTTGCATTTATTGTGCGTTTTTTTTTCTACGGGTTGACTGGATCCTGCTTGCTATCCTTTCCTTCCACGAGCCTCATCCCACCCGAGTGTCCAACTCGCGGGAGGTCATCTTCCACATCGGCGTTGGTATATCCAGGGTCGAACTCGAGCCTGATGCAACCGAGTCCCGCTCAACTCAGTTAGATCCCGCTTAGTTCTGTTTCATCCCCTCGCTGAATATGGCCGGATCTGGCTTGGTGGCCCCTTGATCTGGCTCAGTGGCTCTTGGTCGCTCTCAGGAACACCTCCAATTAGTTACTTCCTAACCTCCGAGGCGTGAATTTATCCACCACCACCACTACGGCATCGGGGATCGGTCTTCAGGATCGTCAGCAGGCGGCGCATATGGATATACATTCGACAGTCCACAATGCATCCACATCCACCGCCCGCTGGGGTCCTAGAACGTGGGCTTTCCAGGCGATGGACAGCCTGCTAGACGTTAGCGTGACCCTTTGCCAGAGTGATCCTTGGTGCGTGGATACAGTCAACGCGCCTAGTAAGGACGCGCGCCTTCGTCTACGGTGCCCTTGTGTCCATGCCTCTGCGGCCCGTCCTCTGTCGTTTTCACTGGTCGCCGGAAAAATGCCAACTTCGGCCTCCAAGGGTCTTGCGCCCCCACCGCTCGTCCTCGATACACGCTTTTTGGCTGTACTTGGGGGTGCGGGAGCCGAACCCAGGCACGCAGGTCGCTGCAGTCGCACCGCACGTGCAGCGATCGGCACGCCTCGCACCGCACGCCACGCTCTTACAGGGTCGCTGCCTTCGGTCGGGGACTTCTGCTCAGCGATTTCTTGCTCTGCCCGTGCTGGCCCACCAAGCTGCGGGGCCAGGCGCCATCCACGTCGCAGTCCCTGGGGCCCCCCAGGGCGCCCACGTCTCGAGCCGTTTCCAGGCCTCCCGCCCCGCGGGGCGGAGCGACACGCTGTCCGCTCGCAGGGCATCGCGCGTCGCCGGGGCCGCCGCCGCGATACGCTGAGCAGAACAGTTTCCAGCTATATGCGTGCGGTGGCGACGCGGCGACGACCCAGCGCGAGCGTTCAAGATCGAATGCCGCCAGTGGCCCAGAATCGTCCAACAGAGAACGATCTGGCGACCTGAACAAACGCCGATCGCTCAAAGTCAGAAACCAGCGCGGAGGAGGAGGAGGAGGAGGAGGAGGACCTGGAGGAAGAGGAGGAGGAGGAGGAGAAAGAGGAGTCCGAGGGGGAGGAAGAGGAGAAGGAGGAGGAGGAGAAAGAGGAGGACGAGGGGGAGGAGGAGGAGGAGGAGGAGGAGGAGGAGGAGGAGGAGGAGGAGGAGGAGGAGGAGGAAGGCCACGACACGAACCGCCAGGGCCTCTCTCGCGACGCGTTGTGCAAAGGTTCCCGGCCGCACGCTTCCGCCGTGGCCCTCGCGTGCCAAGGCCGTCGGGTTGCTGCTCCGTCTCGGCGCCGACGTGGGCGCGCGCGACGACGCCGGCATGACGCCCGTGCACCACGCCGCGGCGGCGGGCTGCCTGCAGAGCTGCGAGGGCCGTCGGGTTGCTGCTCCGTCTCGGCGCCGACGTGGGCGCGCGCGACGACGCCGGCATGACGCCCGTGCACCACGCCGCGGCGGCGGGCTGCCTGCAGAGCTGCGAGGCCTGCCGCAGTTGCCCGCGGGGCGTCGAGTGCACAGTCATGCTGGAGTCGTACAAAATCCTTCTCCTCGATCCTCCTCGCACCCCTCCTTCCCACTCCCTCCCTCCACCTCCCCCCCCCTCCTCTTCGTCCTCCTCCTCCTCCTCCTTCTCCTCCTCGTCCTCCCCCTCCTCATCCTCCTCCTCCTCCTGATCCTCCTCCTCCCCCTCCGTTTCCTCCTCCTCCTCCTCCCCCTCCTTCTCCTAGACCAGGCACCAGGCCTGGGCGGTTTGAGCGGTGTTGTTTTTGTAAGACATATCGAAATACAGACACACACCTACATATATATATATATATATATGTATATGTGCAATCCGCCACCCATAGGAATCTTGTAAGAGCCCACCACAAACGGAATGGTCCTGTGACACTCAAGTTCCTTTTGAGGCGGAATTCAAGATTGCAGAAAGGATTGCATAACTAATCCCATTTAATAATGGAAGACGGGGCTCCCGTTGTGTAGGATTGCGTAAAGAATCCCCCCCCCCCTGGCGGACTATAGAAGAATTCCCTTCGCGGCCGAATGCAACACCATTCTTAGTTGCTGCAGAGTACAAACAACACTATTCCTTGTGTGGCGGAATGAAAAAGGAATCATGTTTGTGGCGGTCCATACATTGATTCCTTCGGTGAGCGGGAAGGGGGAGGAAAACCATTGAACACACACAACAACAACAACAACAAACACATGCCTGCAGGCATGCGGCGATGATCCAAGGAAATCTGCTCGACATAATGATTCTTGCTTTTTGTCCACGTGGTCCCCCCCTCTTCCACGCTCACAACAGGAATCCGTTGGTATTCCGCCTTCGGAGAAAACGTTTTGACTTGCGCCGAAGAAGGATGGCTTTGCTATTCCGCAACGCAACGAATCCGTGCGTAGTATGCCACAACGGGAATCCTCATGTATCTGGCAATAAATGGATTCGCTTTGCGGTCCGCCACATGAGGGGCCCCTCCGCAGTCAACAGCACAAGGATTCCCTTTATATTCTGCCACACAAGAAATCTCGTTGCATTTCGCCGCGCAAGAAAAACTTCCAGGATTTTGTTGCCAAGGGGATCTGTTTTGCTTTCGGCCACAAACGGGTTCGATTTGCATTCCGCCGCGCAGGGGATCCTTGGATAATCACACACAGAAGGCTTCCCCTTGCATTCTGCCACAAACAAAACCCTTCAGTAATCAACAACAAAAAGAATCCCCTGTATTCTGCCACACAAAGAATCCTTTAGTATTCTGCCACAAGATGAAGTCCTTTTTGTGTTCCGCCACAGACGGGAGTTGTTTGTATGCGGCCGCAAGGGGCATCCAATTGACATCAACCACAGAAGGACTACTCTTGTACTTTGCCACAAGGAATGTTTTAGTAAACCTCCGCAAAGGGAATCCTTTCTAGTATCCCGCCACAGACCGAATCCGCCGGTACTCTGCGACAAAGATAATCCGATTGTGCTCCGCCACGAGGATCTCTTTTTGTTTTCGGCCACGAAAGGGTTCCCTTTGCATTTCGTCACATACGGCATTTCTAGGCAAGCAGTCACAGAAGGGTTCCTCTCGTACCCAACCACAGAAGGAATCCCTCAGTAATCCACTTCACCGCGAATCCGTCAGTTCTCCGCCACAGCAAGGGATCCTTCCGAATTCTGCCACAAACGGATCCCCTTGACACTGATCCAAATGTGGAATCAGTTCGTAGCCAAACACAAGGATTCTCTTGCCATTCTGCACCACACATATAATCCTTTTTCGCACTTCGCCACAAAAGAGATCCTTCAGTATCCTGCCACGTCTGGAATCCCTTTGTATTCCGCTACAAGGGAATTCCTTTTGTATTCGACCACAAGAAAAGAATTCCTTTTGCACCCCACAACATACGGAACCCTTTGGCAATCAACTGCAGAAACAAAAGGTTCCACTCGCACTTTGCCACACAAGGACTTTTTTGCATTCCACTACACCATGAATCCTCTAGTATTCTGCCACACCGGAGGTCCGATTCTATTGTGCCGCGAGGGGAACCATTTTGTATTCGGCCATTCAAAAAAGATTTCTTGCTTCCGCCGCGTGCGGAAAAAACACCTTTGGTAATTGACCGTGGAGGGTTTTTTCTTCTATCTTGCACGACAGGAATTTCCGAGTAACCGACCAGACCCGGAATCCTTGAGTCTTTCGGGTATTCTGCCACGCGCGGGATCCTTTTGCATTCCGCTGCAAGAAAACGTTTCTTTTGTATTCGGCCACAAGAAGGATCCCTTTTGCATTCTGCCCCATAAAGACTCCATGTGACATCAACCACAAGAGGTTTCCTGCTGTATTCAGCAACGAAAGGAGTCATGTAGTAACTCGCACCAGAATGGAACCTTTAGTGCTCCGCCACAAATGGAATATCGCCGTCTACTGCCGCATAGGGAATCTTTTGTATTTCGCCACACGGAAAGCCGCGTTGTATTCGGCCACAGTGCACATCCCTCTCGAATTCAGCACTGACGGATTCTCTTTGACACAAGAAATCTTTCTATAGCATTCTGCCACTAAAGGAATCTATTTGTATTCCGCCACGACGGGGATCATTTAGCATTCTGCCGCACCGGGATGGAGGAGTGCCATGTGAGCCGGGTGCGCATCGATTCCATGCGTGGCTGTTTACAACATATATCGTTTGTTGCTTCGTTTTATTCCGAGAGCACAATCAAAACCGAAACCGCCCAGGCCTGTACCGTGCCTGTCGCCACTCCTTTTCCTCCTCCTTCTCCTCCTCCTCCTCCTTCTCCTCCTCCTCCTCCTCCTCCTCCTCCTCCTCCTCTCCTATCACTCAGAGCGTTCAAAGTTTGAGATATTCGGTTTTTGGACGTGTTCGTCGGTTCTCGGCGGCTTCCAGATTCAGGATGCGTTCCAGCAGCTGCGCCTCGCCAAGGGCTCCGTGGGGGCTGCCAGGATCGTGCCGAACGGCCCCCGAAAGCCAGACATCCCCGCGTCGCGTAAAAATCACGACGGGGGACTTTGTGCAGTTTTCGGCCTTTGGGGCCCTCGCTGAACCCCAGGGCCGTCAAAGAGCGACTCTGGATCAAACGCCGTGCCTGCGGAAAGGGTCTGGATTTTCGGGGATCCCGTATGAGGGGTGGCCTGCGGGGACGTGGAGCGGGACTGGTCAGATTTTGGGCGTCGCCCGCGTGGCGTCTGCGGGGGTAGGCTGCGACTCCTCAGAGGTTGTTTCAGCATCGTCGCTGGTGTATCCGTCGTCGAGAACAGGCCTAATCCGGCATGCCCCCGTTTCATGTGGCGCAATCCTTTTATATCTGGCTCAATCCCGCCTCATCTGGCCCAGCAGCCCAGCAGTGAGGCTAGATAGTATTCAATCGTTGTTGCGAATGCCACCTCCTGGGAGTCGCCCGTCGAAGGGGGGGGGGGTGGCCTGCGGGCGCCGCGAGCGGCGCTGACAGATGCCGGTGCCGCGGCTCCTCGTGGTGCGCCCTCGTCGCCACAGGTGGATCCGCCTCCAGGTCCTGGTCAGGGCGCGCCCACGCAGAGGCTTGTGAAGCAGCGGTGTCGGCACCCAGACATGATCGCGTCGTGGAAGAAATCAGGACGGTGGGTTTTTGGCCGTTTTCGGCCTCGGGAGGGTCTCGCCAGATCTCTGGATTGTCAAAAAAGGACTCAGGATGAAAAACCGGTTCTGGGGAAGGGGTCGGGATTTCCAGGGACCCCGTATTGAACAAATCAGGACGTCGCATGTTTGGATACCTACTTTTTCCTCCCAGGAGTTTTTTTTGCACCCTCTCGCGAAAACGGCAATTCCCCGGGTGGGGGGGCAGACGTGCGGGATGGGGCTAGGAACGTCGCGATCCGCACTGGCACCGTCTGGAAATCTGGTCCCCCATGATGGTCCCCCATGCAGCCATTCTCGGGCGGCGCCGCCGCGAATCGTGAGGCTGCCGGGGACGGGGGGCGACAACGGGCGTTGTCGCGAATCGCTCGACGTCGCAAATCGGTTCCGCCTGGGCCGACCAACCGGTGGTCGGTCGGCAAGGGCCGCACCGAGCTGGGGGGTCGCCCGTAGTCCCTGCCCTGGCTCTTGCGGCGGGGTCAGGCCTGTCCCGGAGGCCTTCTGGAGCCCTTCAGTAGCTCAGGAGCCGTGACGGTGATGATGTATATGCCGCCGCGTCGTCGGTTCCGACGCGCGGCCCCACGCCTCTGGGAGGGCGCCGCGGCCACCAGGGCAAAAACGCCGCCACGGACGCACTCGGCTCGCCGTGGGGTGTGCCGCGGCGCCGGCTTCGTCTCCCTTGGGCGGGGCGCAAGGTGAGCCTTGGGTTTGCCGTGGTGCCGGCGTCGTCCACGTGAGCGCGTCGAGGACAAGCGGTGCGGCGACGTGTGGAGTTGGCTTGCTCGAGGGGCTGCCCCAGTGGCCCCAGCTGGCCCCAGCAGGCCCCACGAGTGGTCTGGGGCGGTCTCGGCACCTCGGCCCTGGGGCGCCCCGGGGGCGCCAGCAGAGGCGGCGCCGGGGGTGCCGAGGCCGAGGCCAGCCAGAGCTGCCTGGGGAGCTAGGGGGGGGGGGGGGGGGCTGTCTGCGCGCAGCTCGAGGCCTCGCCGGCCCCGGGCGGTGGCGGGGGCTGGTGCGAGCCGCGGCCGGGAGGCGGCCGCTGGGGGGGCGGGGAGGGCAGGGCAGAGGGGCGGAGCGTGAGCAGACGACGGGGCGGGACTCGCACGGGGGGCCGCGCGCAGGGGGGTCCTCCCCGCGCGGCTCGGTGGCAGGAGCACACGCGGCGCGTGCACCGAGGGCGCAGGAGCCGCGCAGACAGATCGCCAGGACCTCGGGGTTGGTGTGTGTCGTTCCGCCGGGGGTCTGGCCCACCACGCTTCGGCGCGGCACGCTGTCCACGTCCCAGTCCCCGAGCGTCAACGTCCCGAGCGTTTCAGAGCCTCCCGCCTGGCGGAGCGGCGCGGCATACCGTGTTGCCCGGGCCGCCGTTGCGACACGCTGAGCATAAGCTCCTGGCCGTCAATTTTGGAGCTCCGCTCGGGAATCCTGGAGCGGCGTGGGGCCCACCTGGCAGCGCCTCTGGCACCGCACCTGGCGCATTCATCGCGCTGGGTTCGCCGATCCACGCAGTCCGCGAGGATGTCCGAAAGTGCTTGTTCATGCCAGCTTTCTGGAGGAGGAGGAGGAGCAGCAGCAGCAGAAGCAGCAGGAGGAGGAGGGAGATGAGGAGGAAGAGGAGGAGGAGCAGGAGCAGCAGGAGGAGGAGGAGGAGGAGGAGGAGGAGGAGATGGAGGAGGAGGTGAGGGGGAGGAGGGAGGGTGAGGAGGAGGAGGAGGAGGAGCAGGAGGAGGGGGAGGAGGGGGAGGGGAGGAGGAGGAGGAGGAGGAGGAGGAGGAGGAAGAGGAGGAGGAGAAGGAGGAGGAGGAGGAGGAGGAGGAGGAGGAGGAGGAGGAGGAGGAGGAGAGACGGAGGAGACGGAGGAAGGAGGAGGAGGAGGAGGAGGAGGAGGAGGAGGAGGAGGAGGGGAGGAGGAGGAGGAGGAGGGAGGAGGAGGAGGAGGAGGAGGAGGAGGAGGAGAGGAGGAGGAGGAGGAGGAGGGAGGAGGGAGGAGGAGGAGGAGGAGGAGGAGGAGGAGGAGGAGGAGGAGGAGGAGAGGGAGGAGGAGGTGGAGGAGGAGGAGGAGGTAAGACCGCTGCGAGCCCCGTCGCTCAGAGTCGGGTCGACGTAAAATTGGAAGGGTGAGGATGAGGAGGAATGCAGGAGGAGGAGGACGAGGAGGGGAGGACGGAAAAGGGTTTGGTGATGCGGCCGAAGGCCGTGCTGCAGTTAGACCCCTCTTGGGGTGAACGCCACAGTCAGCTTCCCCCGCGCTGCGAAAAGGAGGGTGCGCGCAGGCGCGTGCCGAGAGCGCACGCCTCACAGACCGTGCCGCGTCAGCACGTGATCGTAGCAAATGTGTCGGCTTTCCCGCAATGCTTCCCAGCCTTGCGCATACTCGCCTGTCACGGCACCGGGTTAGAGCAGCCCCCCGTTGCTTCACCACTAGAGGCCCTGATGGCGCTCCCCATCTCCTTCCTTTGCCCTGAAGTGTCCATCTCCGCAGCCTCCCCTGCTCTTACCCCCCCCCCCCGACCTGGCATGAGCCCCCACCCCGTTGCTGCTCCGCCCCAACTGGTATTACGTTCTTCATACTGCTTTACTGCTTTCACTACGGCGCGAGGTGCTGGTACGGGCCGGTGCGAACGCCGACGCGTGGGACAGCCAGGCCGCCGACAGTTTTGATGGACGCTGGGGGAGGCGGAGGAAGGGCTGGAGGATGAGGACGACGAGGAGCTACATTCTTGTGTGATGCGGATAGCGATTATGACGCAGCCTACGGGGAGGCGTAATGCATGCGTGGGCCAACTGCGCCCTTGTTCTGGCGCCTCCAGCGGCGGATGGACCAGCAGTCCAGGCGCGCTCCCCCGCCGGGCACACCCCTCTCGCCCTTCAGACAAAGGAAACTCGCGGAAGAGTGGGCCCCATGAGCCGCCAGACAAGATAATGCGAAACGGGCACTCGTGGATGTCCCAGCGGCCCTTCACGATCTCGACCACATTGACCACGCCGGTCGAGGGGGCCTTCTTGACCTCCTCCAGCAGCGCCTCCAGGGAAACAAAGCCGGGAGCGATGTCGGACAACTGAATCAGCTCTGGGGTTTTGCCATGTCGACGGGGCAGAGAGACGGCATTTGGCACACGCCGCTCACACGATGGAACCATGGAGGGCGTGGCCCTTCGGGCAACTGCAACATGCTGGAGCGCGACGGGAAGGGAGGAGGAGGAGGAGGAGGAGGAGGAGGAGGAGGAGGAGGAGGAGATTGTCGGACTACACAGCCTTTTAGGGTGGCTGCCCCCCTTTCCAGGGTTGACGCGTGCTGGGCCCAGGCCCGAACATGACGGGATCAGTGTGCGACGGGACGCAATCCTCCGATCAGGGATCAACGCATGAGGGCCCGCGTCACGGCACGATGGATCGTGAGGGGCCGAGGCCTCAGCGATGGGGTCGGCGTATTGCGGGTCACAGGCCCACAGAGAGACGGGCCAGCGCGCGAGGGATATCCTACACGAGGGGGCGACGCCCAGAGCGAAGGGCCAACAAAGGAGGGGTCGGATCCTCGCGGATGGTATGCGCACTGCGCGCATGCTGCGGGCGTGATATGCTTTTCAACAGCTAGCATCGAGATGCGCAGGCAGAAATGGCGGGCAGGACGCTTGTGTGCGGGGGGGCAGCAGGATGAGGCAGAACGAACAGGCGCACCAGGGTAGCAGCGTGGCAGAGTGGGATGGGGCAGTAGACGGTGGAGGCAAGAAGCGAGCCGGAATAACCTCCGCAGACCTTTTGCATGCCATGAGGGGACAAATCTGAGAGTGAGGGGTCAACGCATCGACTAATATGGCGAATCTGCTGCGCGGGGGAGCAACGCCCGAGGGGGCGGCCCCAGCGTGACGGGTCAACAACTGAATAGCCAAAGCCCCGGCAGGAGGGGGCAGCGCATGAGGTCGAATGATGAGGGAAGCGCCCTGCATGAGGGTTCAATGCATGTGGACCCAAGTCCCCAGCGATGACATCAACGCCTGGAGGGTCGTAGACCCAGGGTGAAGGTCACCGCGCGAGGAGCCACATCTTGAGTCTCTAACAGGAATGGCAATACCCCAGCATGACGGGTCAACGCATGTGGGTCCAAAGTTCCAGCTGTCGGGCCAACGCGTGGAGGGTCGCACACACGGAGTAAAGGGTAAACGCAAAGGAGATCAAATCCACACAGTGAAGGGTCAATACACGAGGGGGCTGCCCCAGCGTGCAAAGTCAACGATGAAGGGAAACACCCCAGCATGGGCGGATACCGCATGATTTGAGAAGGGGGCCGCGCCCCTAGCATACGTGGTAATCGCTAGATGTGTGAGAAGAGGACAGCGATTCGACGAATCGGAAAAATAGCCAACACATTCACTGATACTTGGCCAGCGACCAACAGCCCGTGGCCGGTGGCCGTATGGAGCCCAGAAGCATCTGCGGTCGGTGCCGCAGGGTGAGGCCTTGTACGCCAGGGCTCACGCCGGCGCCGATATTTGGAAAAAGGGGGACCAGGATTGCCCGTTGAGAGCATCAGGGTGAGCATTGCTTCGCCGGCGCCTCGCGCGTCCCTCACAGCAGCCGAGCCCCAGAAGGTGCGGGCAGCCCGCGGCGCGGGCGGGGAGGCGGAGCAGGAGGAGGAGGGCACAGGCGGAGTACACAGCCTCGAAGGTGGCTGTCCCCTGCAGGCCCAAAAAGAGATCTATGGCAAGAGTCCGCGCGTCTGCCGACTTGTGAGGCAGACGCGGGCGCGTGCTCCGCGGGCAGCCTCTGCCCGGCGATGGGCGCCCCGCACGTGGAGGAAGGCGCCCAGCGGGGAGAGGACTTGATCGACCCTCCTCCTCCTCCTCCTCCTCCCCCTCCTCCTCCTCCTCCTAAGCCGTTTTGGCCCAAGTTTTTGGGCTTGCAGCAGCAGTCTTCAGAGCGGCAGCCGCTGCTGCGAGTCATTGTGGCAACTGCGTTCTCGCGCCTCCCTGAGGCATCCTCTTCCGCGCTAGTGGAGCGCTCCATGGCAGATGGTGTCGATGTCTTGCCAGGACCGCGCACACCATTCTGGTCGTGTTCGTGTGGGCTCTCGACAAGCTGGGCTTCGCGCTTGGTCTGTCGCTGCGGCAAACCCGCCCCCGTGGCGGTGGCCAAGGCAGCCCGCGGGAACGCAAAGCATGCTCAACGTACTACTGCTGGTGGTCAACAGCCTCGTCATGGTCTCGGGGCTCGCACTGGCAGCGTCACAGCGGCAAAGCTCTCCAAGCAGCTTGCCGAACTCCAGAAGAAGTATGATAAATTGGTTGGTAACGGCAATGGTGGTGGTACTAACACTGCTGGCGGGCCTCCTGTCGGCGCTGGTACTCTCCCAGAACCGAGTGAAGGTGAACGTAAGGAACAAGCGCTACGTGACAACATCAAGCAGCTGGAACAGGCCCGCACCGCGGTCGAGAGGGTGCCCAACAGTGACGAGGCCAAGGCTGTTCTGGATGCGCAGTTGTCTGAGGCGCGCAAGCAGTTATCAAGCCTCAAGCCTGAGCTCACGGTCCACACCAACATTGGGCACCGTTTGCAGCGGGCTGAGGCCAAGGTCGAGAAGATATCAGCTCAAGTCTCCGAACAGCTCGACGTTCTTCGTTTGGCCCAGGAGAAGTTGGACAGCCTGCAGTCGCAACATTTGTTGGCGTCTAAGGAGGTGGAGCAGCTACGTGGTGAGCTCGTGGCAACACTCCCATCCTCTGTGGCCCAGAAAGTTGGCGGGCTCGATATTCAGGACTTGGCGGAGAATGATGACGAGCAGGCTCAGCTGGATGCACTCTTTCAGTCTTCCCGCTTCAAGCTCTACCAGGAGGCCCTCGCGAGGAAGGCTAAGGCGAAGCAGAACAGTTCCCGTGCTGCTACTTCGCCCTTCGATCAAGATGGTGATGTTCGTATGGGCGAGCGGGGTCGGTCACCTGCAGCGGCGCGCGATGCAGCTGCTGCCTGCGGTACCCCTCCCGCCGCTGCCGCCCATGATGGAGCAAGTACACCCACTCCAGCTGCGCCAAGTACACCCCCTCCAGCTGCAGCTGGCGATGCAGCGCGGGCAGCGGGAGGCGGAGGCGACCTCGGTGGACTGCATCATGAAGTCCCACCAGACCCCGAGCTGGACCAGGAGATGGACGCGCTCTTCTGGTCTGCCCAGCACGTGGACAAGCGGATCTTCCACATTCAGCTTGCTGAGCTGCTGGCCAAGCGGCAGCGCTTGGGGTAACCCGCCACTTTTACTTAGATGCTGTGGTTTTCGCCTGACACGCGCAGGCACTGTGCAGCCTCCCCCCGCTCCTCCTCGCCTCGACCCCGATGGTGAGGGCTCGTCTGGCTATGGCGAAGTGCTGGAGTCCTATAACGGCAATTCTTGGGGGGCCCTGAAGGACAGGCTGGCGGTCAGTTCGGCCCTCATTTTTCTGGCCCAAGAGGTGGGGTTCACTGAGGACTCTCTGGGTGAGAAGTGCGCGGCTGTGGGTAATTTGGGGTGGAAAATTCTGGCCTCCCCGTCGACGGTTGGGGCCAGGGGTAGGCCCAAATGGGGGGTCGCGGTTCTTGTGCGGTCCCATATCGGCCTAAGATGGCCAGTCTGTGGCGGCATGATTGCGCCGTCTCGAGTCATGAAAGTGGTGGTCGACATCCCTGAGTGGCCCCCTCTGTCCGTCGTCTGCGTGCATCTGAAGAGCGACACTGGCATGTGTGATCTGAACGTTTCTTATCTGAAAGCTATCGGTCGTGCTTTAGAGCACGACACGCTCTTTGTCGTTGGGGGGGGGGGATTGGAACTTGGACCCTGCTCTGGTTGAAATGTCTGGACTGGTGCGGCGTCTCGGCTCGCTGCTTTTTGTTCCCCCAGGTAAGACTTGTGTCAGCGCCAATGCTCTCAGCACTATCGACTTCTTCCTGTGCAGCTCGACTTTCACGCGAGCCGTCATTAAGGTCGAGTGTGATCGTAGTTGGAGCACCCGGCTGCACCACCCAGTGCGATTGCAGCTCAAAGATCAGGCCACGCGACTGCATCAGCTAGTGCACCGCTGTCACCAGAGACTCCCAGTGGAGCTACCATACGGTCCGCAGCCTCAGCCACAGGATTGGAACGTCCCGAGAGATATGGCCGAAACCGCGGCCCGAGCTGCCCTCGTGAGCCCCGTTGGATTCGCTTGGGAACTCCTCACGAAGGCGTGGCAGTCGTTCTCTAATTGCTTGGAGCTTGAACTTGAAAGTTTTCTGGGGGTGCCGATTAAGGATAAGGGGCCCAAAGGTGTGACGCCTAAAGCTGTTTGGGTCCCTATCTTTTCTACCCCTAAAAGTGCTTGCACCGAGCTGGTTAGCCACGGATGGGTTTGGTTATCGCAGCATGTTTCTGAGACTCTCGGCGTGGCGACACGGCTGCTGGCGGCCGCGCAAGACGCTGCGACGGACCCTGTGCGGGGCGAGAGCTTGGCGAGTGACGCCGCTCAGCAGGTGCAGCAACTTTTAAATGAACCGTGCCCTGGTGAGGGCTTGTCTGCCAGGCTGGATGCGACGGTCCAGTCGGCTAGGACTCTCTTGCAGCAATGGCCTCCGTCCTCGCTCGAGCGATGGGTGCAGGAGCTGCGCGAGTACCTCGACTCGTAGCAGCGCAGAAGGGCCTCGGGAAGGCCAAGCAGGACTCATGGGATGAATGGCAGGAGAAGGCGTTGAAGGGGGGTGCTAGGGCCATGCGCAGGCTCACTAAATTGAAACAGAAGTGGGTTCCCACGGTTGTCGAGTCGTCCCCAGGTCAGTTCAGTAGCGACCCTCAGGCTCTGCTGAGGGCTGAGCGTGACACGCCTACTCGTTTTTGGCATGCGTCCGACAAGCCGGCGCTCGTTGAGGTCCCAGACCGTGCTCGCCTCCCGAGGGCCTCGCCTGAAGCTATTCGTAGTGCCAGTGCTAGCTTCTCTCCTCTGACGGCGCAATCTTTGGATGGAGTGCATCCTCGTCAATTGTCGCTGGTGTCGGACGCGGCTCTTGAAACTTTGTCGGCGCCGTATCAAGCCGTGGAAAGTTTAGAGCTCTTTCCCAAGCAACTGTTTTGGATGCTCTTCCCCCTCCTCGAAAAACCGAAAGGGGGGCTTCGACCCATCTTGTTGTGTGCTGGGCCCGTGCGCGTTTGGGAGCGACTGAGAAGACCCGAACTTCTCAGCTTTAATGATAATTTCCCCCGACGTTTCTGGGCTTTCGGTCCAGGTCGTAGTGATGAAGATGCCGCGTGGCATCAGGCTACCAGGGCCGAGGTTGCGGCGCATTCTGGCAAGCATACGGTGGGGGTGGTTTGGGATGGGACCAAATATTACGAGAGTTTCGATTTGGATTTGTTGAAGACCCGCGCTTTGGCTCACGGTTACAACCCTGTGAATGTCAAAACGACGCACAATTTCTGGCGGGGGCCCAGGCTTTTGAGACTGGGTGCGCAGTACGCCGACTCCCCCGTCTTTGCCCAGTCGGGATTGCCAGCGGGTGACATATTTAATGATTTGTTCGTCAAGGTTTATAGCATAGATGCTTTCGGCCAGTTCACTTTGGAGCACCCGCTGGTCCCCCTGAGCAGCTATGTTGACGACGACTCCCTTACTACGGAAGGTGAGTCCGAGACCGAGGTTCCCGACCGAACGTGCAGGGCTGCAGCGGCCATGTACATGATCTTTCGCGATTATTTGAAGGTGCAGTTGCAGGCGGGCAAGCTTACCACGTTCGCTAGCTCGTTGCCCCTTGCACGTAAGCTCGGCAGGCTGCTCGGCGGCATGGCGGGCACTGTCACCAATAGTGCGGTGGTGCTGGGCACGGACCTGTCGGCAGGACAGCGACGGGGGGCTAAAAACGCGGGGTGGAAACGTCGGCAGCGTCTCAGGCAGATGCACGCTCGGCACAAAATTTTGAGAGAAAAAAAAAAAAGTACCGTGATCGCTTGCCTCGCCAAAAGGGGCGGATTGGCAAGATTTATGTGGCGGGTGTTTCCCCTGCTGCTACGTTTGGCGCCGCCGTCGGAGGGTTAAGCGACACTGAGCTTCAGGGAGCTCAAAGAGTCATGTTGGCCTATAAACCTCCTTATCACCGCGGGGTGTCGTTCCACGCCAAATTAGCGCTCTTTGGGGACCCTGTCTGGAGGGCGGGAGTTGCGCCAGCGTTGCACTGGGCGCACATCGTTTGGACTGCCCTCACTTCCCCCGCCTCCTCGTACTACAACATTAAGGAAATACCTCAGATGTGGAGTGCTGTCCCCATGGATGAAGGGGTCACTTGGAAGAGTTCGCGAGGGCCCATCCAGAGAATGCATTTGTCGTTAAATCGTTTTGGGTGGCGTAGTGCTTCTGCTCTCACGTGGCTAGACGACGCTGATAGAGTCGTGCACCTTGGGTATAATTCGCCTGCCCTTCTATGTCAGTTGCTGCAGCTCGGCGCTCAACGACGCCATGAGAGAGTTTTGGCTAAGCTCCTGCCGTCCTTTAGTGGGACGCGTGTTTGCACGGAACCTTTGGCCCGATTGCTTGACCCCGAGTCCAAAAAGTTGGCCCCGAGGGAAACATACCTTGTCACCACTGCGTTTTGTGAAGGACTCTGGACCAGAACCAGAGCCCGAGCTGCAGGCTACTTCTGTGATGGCAGGTGCCCACTCTGTGGCGAGCCTGACGGAGCCAGGCACCGCATCTGGAAATGTCAGCATCACGATGCTGTCCAGGTTCGGCAAGGCGCGGCTGTTGATCATCTTGCTGGAGGCGACCGAGAGCGCGGATCACTGCTTCTGGGACGAGCTCAAGTTGGACCATCCAGGGTCGAAGCTCCCTCCGCCCAGCTCCGACCCCAACCCAAAGCTGTTCAATCCCAAGGGGCAGGAAATTGTTTGGGGCTCCCTTGACCTCCAGGGCCTGGACATTTGTATGGGCGGTTCTTGTGCTCGTCATGTTGTGAGGGATGCTAGAGGAACGGTGCTGGACGTGCTCCAGCAGACCCCGCAGGCGGCTGAGCACCAAGCTATGGCGCTGGTGCCGTTGTTTGTTGAATATAGCGGGGATCGTTATTCTGATTGTGCCACTGTCACTAAGTTGTGTAACGCGCTAGTGCAGCATCAAATCTCGAGAAAACACCGCTACGCGGGAATGCGCCGTGGGGCTTTTCTGCATGAGAAACGGGGCCATGAGTGCAAGGTTATTCACACGCCAGCCCACCGCTCTCAAGCGGTTATCGATAGTCTCCCAGGGCCTGAGAGAAGGATCGCCATAGGTAACCAAGCTGCGGATGCCTTAGCCAAGCAAGCTCTCCTCCTCCACCCTCAGGCCTCCCCAGCGGTGTACCAAGAAGTTAGCGATGATCTTGATAAATTAGTTATCGCGGCCAAGGTCATGGCCAAAGTTTTGTGTGTGTTCCCCGTCGAGAAATTCGAGCGGCCCCAGTCTGGACCGAGATGTAAATTTTTACGGACTGGAGGCTGGCACCACTGGGAAAACCTCGATGGGGGCCCCGCCAGGTGTCTGCGATGCCTTCAGTTTAGTAGTGGCCCTGACAGCCGGCCTGAACTGGGCTGCCGAGGGCCGAATCGCACCTGGAAAGGTGTTCTGGATTTCACCAAGGGTCACACTCTTGCGCATACGTTCGTCACGCGCAAGAAGAAAGTATCAAGCATGTTTTTTTGTACCACGCGTGGGGCTTACACGTCTCGCCGATGCTTCAAGCTTGGTCAAGAATGTATTGGCAAAAAGTTGCCAGGGGCTAAGACGACCCTCCCTAGGATCATGTCTGGCCTCCACCCTCACTACAGGAACGAGGAGGATCGTGTTTCGTCCACTTCCCGAAGAGGAGTGAACTATCTTTGTTTTGCTGCCACCACTCCGCCTCCGCCAGAGGTCTCTCGGCCTGCCTTCGGGATGGAGGGACTGGTGCAGACGCCTGGGATGCTAGCGGTTCTGGCTCGCACTCAGGCGCGTGAGCTGGCGCGCGGGAGTCCCCTGCAGTCGCCAGTCAGCCATTCCTCTTTGCAGCAGCCTGGCATCGTCGCTCCAGCGCCCCAAGAGGAAGATGAACTTTTTGATGTTTTTGCTGCGGAGGAGGAGGCCGCGCACCCCTCCCCCTCCCTGCCTGCCTCCTCGGTTCGGCCCGCTGCCGAGGCCGAGGCCTTTCGCCAGATCCGCACGGCCATCGCCCAAGAAGAGGTCGAGGCCCCGCTCGCTAGGCCGACGGATGATGATGCGGGATCTGATTGAGAAGGCTGCGCTTAACCTAACAAGGAGGTCAGCCAAGCACAGTCTTGTTTGTCGCACATCTGTGTGCGCATGTCGGCTAACTGTCGCCGCCCTCGGTCCTGCCCACTGGCTCGCAGAGGAAAAAAATCCTCCTCCTCCTCCTCCTTCTCCTCCTCCTTCTCCTCCTCCCCCTCCCCCTCCTCCCCCTCCTCCTCCTCCTCCTCCTCCTCCTCCTTCTCCTCCCCCTCCTCCTCCTCCTCCTCCTCCTTGCTCCTCCTCTCCAGAGGGCCTTTCTAAAGGAGCAAGTGGCGTGATGGAGAGTGGCATTCGTGCGCCTTGGGGGGGGGGCGAAACAACGGCAGAACGAAAGTATGAGGATGGGAGAACATGCGGGAGCCAGGCAAACTGGAGGGGGGAATAAGCCTCGAATGGAGAAGTGGGCCGCGGGGTATCCAGGAGTCGAGCAGGATGGGGCAGCGGTGGACGGAAGACTGAGCGGACATGGAAACTAGGGATGGGACGGGCGGATAACCATCACGTGCAGGGATGGGGCACCCGGCGGGCATCAGATAAGCATCTGGAGCGAGATCGCATGCCTGGTGGACTGGCAGGGGTGTCGGGATGAGCTGGGAAGCGCAAGGGCAGCGGGGACACAACCGACGTGCATGGGAGACGGGGTGGCCGCGGTGGAGCACGGCGCGAGAGGGAAGAAAGAACGACGAAGCACCGAGAGGCAGACAGCCCAGGGCGAAGCGAGGGCTATGGGTAAACTGTGCGCGGGATGGGGGCCACAAGCTCGCAGGCATGGCCCCGCCACGCGTGAGGGGTAGCGGTCCGTGCCGCAGGATGTGGGCTGGGAGGCCGCCCAAGCCTTGGTCATCCCAACAATTGTGTGGGGGTAGCGGGATGGTTTGGGAGAGAATGAGAGCACCAGGGTAGCGAAATGATTGAGGAGGACGGGGTAGCAGCGGTGGAGGCAGGATGTAAAACGGACTGTTGGTGTCGCCCGAGTCCCAACCTTCAGGATGCATGCGAGGGTGTTCATCGAGAGTTCGAGACGCGCGCTATCTTAACAACTCCCCGTGCGTCCCTCACAGTAGAACAACTTCACAGGCTGCGGGTAGCCACTGGCGCGGGGCAAACCGCAGCGTAGGGATCAACGCGCGGCGGGTCGTAGACCCAGTATGCAGGTCCACGCATGAAATGTCAAATCAAGGGCGTGGAGGGTCAATGCTCGGGTGGGGGGGGGGGGCAGCCCCAACGTGACGGTTCAATCATTAAGGAGTCAACGCTCAGGCATGGGGGGACAACGCATGAGGGGGTGAAGACAAAGCAGGATGGTCAACGTGTGAGGTGTCGAAGTCCCAGTGCGAGGGCTCAAAGCACGATCTAGGCGGGGGGCAACGCCCCACCAATTCAAGAGCTAAGTTGGGCGAAGCCCCAGCAAGAGGGGTCAACGCATGAGAGGTCGAAGCTCCTGCACGAGTGGTCACTGCATGAACTAAGAGCGGGAAGGCCCTAGAAAGAGGGATAACGCATTATGGGACAACATCCAAACATGGGATATCAACGAATGAGGGTAAACACTTGAGGGGCCAAATCCCCAGCATGAGGCGTCAACGCGTGAATGGCCAAATGCCCAGCATGAGGTTCAATGTTGAGCGAATCAAGCCCAAGTATGAGGGTTAACAAATGTGCAAGAAGGGGGCACAGCTCCAGCATGAGGATCCAACGCATAAGGAGTCGAGCCTCCTGAATGAGGGCCACCGGAATATCTGAAAGGGGTAGCCAGATGAGCTGAGCGAGAACAAGGGCATTGGGGTAGTCAGGTGGCCAATCACGATGGGGAAGGAGGGGTGGAGGCAAGATGAAGGAAGGATTGCAGGTGTAGCCCCAGCTCCGTAATCAGCCTTTGGAGTGCTTGTGAGGGTGCTCGTCGAGGGTGCAGGAGTCGCAATCTCTTACCAGCGCCCCGCGCGTCCCTCACAAGAGTCGAACTCCAAGGATGCGGGAAGCCTTCGGCACGGGGAGGAGGAGGAGGAGGAGGACGAAGACGAGGAGGGGGAGGAGGAAGAGGAGGAGAGGAGCACCCCAACCTCCGACGGCGTTTTGGGCCGTTTGCTTTCTCTATGTGTATAGATAGATATGCATAAATACCTATATACCGTAGCACCCCGCAATTGCGGATAAGAGTGAGGGGGCGGGCGCGGGCGACGCGGGCGTCGTCGAGCCAGCGGACCTCGTGGCCCCCACCTTCCCTGTCGATGGCGCTCTCCTCCTCCTCCTCCTCCTCCTCCTCGTCCTCGTCCTCGTCGTCATCGTCATCGTCATCCTCCTCCTCCACCTCGTCCTCCTCCTCCTCTTCTTCCTCGTCCTCCCTCTCCCCCCCTCGTCCTTTCATCATCGTCCTCCCATTGTCGTCCTCCCCCTCATCGGCCTCCATCATCGTCCTCCCATTGTCGTCCATCATCATCATCCTCCCCCTCCTCCCCCTCCTCGTCCTCCTCCTTCCCCTCCTCCCCCTCCTCCCCCTCCTCGTCCTCCTGCTCCTCCTCCTTTTCTCTCTCCACATTATCCTTACATCCTCTCTTCTTCCGCGTTCTCCTCGTCCCCTGTTTACTCCTCCTGCCTCCCCCTCCTTTCCCAAGATAACTGCAACGCAATCCTTTTTTCCACTTTATGCTCCCCGCCTTCTCTGATCAAGGCAACTCGCCAGGGCAAAGTTGCTGGACGGGCTGGTGTGGATGCGCGGGGCTTGAAGAGGTCCTTGCGGGCTCAGACGGCATGCGAAAATCCGCCGCCGCGCTTGTGCGGCATTGGTTTGTTCAGTGAACGTGGTTTAGGTCGCGGGTGGGTCGCGGGCTCTCCATCTCCACCTGGAAGGAATGCAAAAGCAGCCCGCCGCAGGCGCCAACAAAAAATGGTTTTTTACACTGAACGTGGTTTGGGTCGCGGGTGGGCCGCGGGTTCTCCACCGGGAACGAATGCAAAAGATGTCCGCCGCAGGCGCCGAAAAATGCAGGTTGTACCTTGAATGTGGTCGCGGATGGGCCGCGGGCTCTCCACCTGAAACGAATGCAAAAGATGCCCGCCGCAGGCGCCGAAAAAATGTGGTTTGTACCTTGAACGTGGTTTGGGTCGCGGGTTGGTCGCGAGTTGGTCACGGGGCTGTGTCGCGGGCTCTCCACCTGGAAGGGATGCAAAAAAAAACCGCCGCAGGCGCCGAAAATGGTGGTTTGTACCTTCAACGTGGTTTGGGTCGAAGGTGTGTCGCGGGTGGGTCGCGGGGTGTGTCGCGGGTGGGTCGCGGGTGGGTCGCGGGTGGGTTGCGGGTGGGTTGCGGGTGGGTCGCGGGGTGGGTCGCGGGGTGGGTCGCGGGGTGGGTCGCGGGGTGGGTCACGGGGTGGGTCGCGGGGTGGGTCGCGCGGTGGGTCGCGGGGCGGGTCGCGGGGTGGGTCGCGGGTGGGTCGCGGGTGGGTCGCGGGTGGGTCGCGGGGTGGGTCGCGGGGTTGGGTCGCGGGTGGGTCGCGGGGCGGGTTGCGGGTGGGACGACGACAACAAACAACAACAACAAGCAACAACAACAAACAGCAACAACAACAACAACAACAACAACAACAAACAACAACAACAACAACAACAACGAGAATCCGCACCGCAGAACTCCACTTCAGCCACGCACCCAGGGACAGTGAATGACCGTTCGGCCCCCTCACTCAGATATATACTCCAGACTTCGTAATAAAAGGGAGGGGGTCTGGACCCTCCAAGAAAAGCCATTTCAGACCTCCCCCGTGGGAGAACCCTCCAACACATCGTCCCCAAACCCCCCCCAGGCCCTCCAAGATAGCCTGGAAGAGACCCCCCCCGAAATGAAACCCCCTCCCTTTATTACGAAATCTGGAGTGTATATATATATATATATATGTATGTATATATATGTGTATATATATAATAAATGTATACGGGTGTGTCCAGAGGGTTGCGCCCTCCGCCGCCCTCCCCCCCCCCGGCTGCGCCATCTTGTGGATTTTTCCTCCGCTTCGTGGATGGCGCGTCTGGAGCATCAAAAGTCCGAGCTTTGCGACCGACCGCTCCCCCTTCTCCTCCTGCTGCTCCTCATCCTCCTCCTCCCCCCCCCCTCCTCCTCCTCCCTCCTTCTCCTCCTCCTCCTTCTTCTCCCCCTCCTCCTCCTCCTCCTGCTTCTCCTCCTCCTCCTCATCATCGTCATCATCATCATCATCATCATCATCATCATCATCATCATCATCATCATCATCATCATCATCATCAATCATGTTCTTCCTCTCTCTTCGTCTGTCCCTGCTCTCTCCCGCTTCGCAGCGATTCCTCTTGTTCGTCCTCTTTGCTTCCCTTTCCGGATCCTGTTTCCTTTCTTTCCTCTTTTGCTTGTGCTTTTGGTCATCCTCCTCTCCCTTCTCATCCTCCCAAGTAGCAGCGGCACGTGGCGCATAGGCAGGGCAAACTCACGAGCAGCACGTGCCCATGGCATGGAGAACGAGATCCTACCCTACAGTGGCAGTCTCAAGCACCTCGGTCACACGATCAGAGTCAACCAACCGATGGACACCGAAATCACCACCGCACGAGAGCAGTTTGGGCGACGTTCGCTTTTGACAGCAGGAGATGATGACCAGCAAACATGACTAGCTGGCCCACCGACTATGGTAGGTTCGCCTCGTGTCGACCAGCGGCGACCCAACCGCCTGCGTTCAACGTTGAACGCCGCCGGCGACCCAGACTCGGTCGATGCCGAAAGAGCCGACGTTTCGGAAAAGGTCAATCGTTCAAGGTTGAACGGTCCCCGCGGTGTCAGGAACCAACGCAGGGTTCGACACGACACGAACCTGCCGTACTGCTCTCCAGCAGCGCAGTGACCCCGGCAGCATTCTGCGGCGCAGAGACGTGGACGCACATGGAACCTCTTCGACAGCACCACGTGCGAACACATCGACGTAGGCTTCGCACAATTATCAGAACTCTGCGGCGACGTTCGACTAGCCAAGCAAGCCCATGCAGCAGCCAAGGCATCATGGGTCACAGCACGGCCAGCACGGCCATGGAAGCACCAGACAACCACCCCAGAGCAAGCAGCAGCGACGACGCAAACAGCGGCGCACCTCGGGACGCAACTCACACGACAGACCGACGGTGAGAGCGACGACCACCACGACGAGGACACGATAAAGCCCTGGGTCGACAATGTGAGGCGAGCCACGCGGCGCGCAGATCAACTCATGGCAAACCACGGCATCGCAACTTGCCGACGAAGGGGGTGGCGCGTGGCGCAGAAGATTGCCAACCACGAGCGCAGCAGATGGACACTGCGTGTGCTGCACTGGAGGACAGGCTCCGACCATCGACGGCTCGGTCCACCACAACGTTGGGGCCAGCGCGAACGATGGGAAGGCGACATCGACGCCTTCCTTCGGCGGGGCGAACCAGACCTACAGCCACATCCCGCAGTAACCGCCGCAAACGGACAATCAAATGACATCTTTATGGGTACAGCTTGCTCAAGGCGTCATCACTTTCTCGAGGCTCGAACTAATTACACCAACATCCGAAACACATCGCACTTACCGAAACGATTACACACAATTTCATTCCACCGCCCACGCACGAGGACGCCGCGTACGACGATTCCTCCCCCAATTCTTTGTTCTAAAGACTATTCGGATCTACCCGCCGTGGATTTATCAGCCTCCCTTTTCGCATTGCAATTTCTGTGCGATTCTGCCCTATCGCCGATCCTAAGTTTGAATTCGTAGCATTCCAGCCAAACTGGTAGCAATTCCCCTCTTCATCTCCCGCAACAAGAATCTATGCGCGCGCACTCGTTTATCAACAATCAGAAGCTAGCAATGATGCCTTGCAACAAATGGGACGAAGTGCGCACGCGCGCGTCATCGCGCGTGCATGCTGGAATTATTCAACAACCTTAGGTGTCGTAAAGATGTCACCTGGTTACGCAAGACAGAGTTTGAAACAAAAGTTTGCGCTCGCTCTCTGGCGAATTCGTAAAACAACCATCGGTGTATCACTATTTGCATTACATACCACCACATGGACTCCTCGCGCGTGCATTTCGAAATCGTTTGAACGCCATTGCGCGCATGCTGTCGCAATAACCCTTTTCTACAGAAAACATGACGACATGCACACGCGCGCGTCGTCGCGCGCATGCCGAGAACCTTCAAAGACCTTAGGTGTCGTAAGGGGTCAAAATCGGTTGCCCCGAACACATAAGAAAATTAACATGGTTTTGCGACTTTGGATAAAAAAAAGCTCGCGCTTTTGCGAATTCTGAAAAAAGTAGGTGATCCACAGCTTCCATTACATTCGGCCAGTCGGGCCTTCCGCGCCGCATGTCGACATCATTCCAACGCCCCTGCGCCCGTGCTGCGGAGCACGTTGCGTGTCAAATAATACCATGCGGACCACTCTCGCGCGTCGGCCGCGTGCGCATGTCGAACTCTTTCCAAAACCTTCATCACCGACGCGGGGACTCCGTTATCGTCGCCGGCATGATCAGCATCGGCTCTTTCATTGGCCGTGCCGTCGCCGTTGTCATCATCGCCACCAGCGTCGCTGCTATCATCATCGTGTCTACCGTTTCCGACGCTGCCATGACACCGCGACCGCCCAAGTGGCCGACTCGCACTGAAGTGCTCGCTGGGAAGTGCCCGGGGGTCAGCGCCACCGCGACCGCGTCTTTGGCGCCCAACTAGCTGGCCGTTGCGTGCGCGAGCATGCTCGGGCTTGCGCGGCCGCAGGGTTGCACCAGCCAGCACCATGGACCCGTCGCAACCGTATGCGTTTTGAAAAGCAAGTTGCGGCTGGGTGGGTGGGACGATTGCGCGAGCAGTGGAGTTGACATCTGCGAGTTCCACAACGATTCCTCCTCCAAAGATAACGCACACGTAGAAACTCGCAACAAATATGTACGTCTCCATGCAAACGGTGCGTGTGAATATTTTCAGTTATAGCGAGAAGCAGGACATGAGCGAGAGAAAGAGAGAAAGAGTGAGAGAGAGATTGAGAGGGACAGAGAGATAGAGAAAGAGACGTCATGGCATCGTCCGCCTGGCCTTAGTGGCTCGCTCGTTCACACACGTTCCTCCTCTTCTTCCCAGCATCTGCCTTTTCTTTGTTTCTTTCCTTTGTCGCTATAGTGCGCCCTCGTGGGGCGCCTTCGGGTGGGCCCTGTTGGACGTGTCCTGGGCCCCTTGGGGCCATCTTGGGCTGTCTTGGGGCCCTCTTGGACCGTCCTGGCGCCCTCTTGGATCGTTCTGGGCCCGCGGGGCCTTCTTTGGCCGTGCTCTCCCGCAGGATGTCCCGTCGTGCCCGCCCGTACGACCTCCCGCAGGGCCTCTCCTGCATGGTCCCCCGCCTGTTCTCCCGCACCGGTTCCCGCATGCTCGCCGGCTTGCTCCCTTGGGTATGCTCTCGTGCAGGGGCTTCCCGTCCGACCTCTCCCGTCTGTTCATCCGTAGGGTTCCTCGCATGTTCTTCCGCAGTCTCTCCCGCATGGTCCTGCGTGCTCCAGATTTCGTAAGAAAAGGGAGGGGGTCTGGACCCTCCAAGATAAGCCATTTCAGACCTCCCCCGTGGGAGAACCCCCCAAAACATCGTCCCCAGACCCCCCCAGGCCCTCCAAGATAGCCTGGAAGAGACCTCCCCCCGAAATGAGACCCCCTCCCTTCTATTACGAAATCCGGAGTACCTTCTCCCGTACCGTATCCCGCATGGTTTCCCGCACGGTCTTCCGTGTGGCTTTCCGTTTTCTGCGTTGCGTTCCCGTTGGGTCTCTCGTCCCTTCTCCCGTGACTTCTCCCGAATAGCTTCTCGGATCTATTCCCGGCTAGGCTTCCGTATGGTCGTCTCTCTTTCTGTTCTTTTCTATTATATCTCGATTAGGTTCCCGTGCGCTCTCGCGCATGTTATCCCGTCTATTCTCCAACATGTTGTCATGTATCGTCTCCCCGTATCGGGGTTGGCCTTCCGTACGGTCTTCCGAGTCAGACCGTACCCATTGTGGTTCAAGGCGTGTTGGATCCAGGGACGTTTTGCGTTTTGGTGCTGTCAGATTCATGCGTCGTCACTTCTCATCGCATGGGTCGCGGACCAGTGCTCCGATTGCATCGCAAGCCGCCACGTGCTACTTGCTGTTAGAGCTTGCGTCGCTGTGCAGTGCGACAGCCGACGCGGGCGCAGGCTTTGGCGCGCTCGGGCGCTCGGAGGTCGATCGCTACAGAGCCGTCGTGCGCGGCGCGTGGCGCGGCGCTGGCGATCGCTGCCTGGCGGCTCGGTCGTACGCTGAAGGAGGCGGCAGGACGGAAACACCGCCCGGTTGCCAATCCGACCTAATCTCGGCTGCGCGTACGGGTGACCTCTGACGGGAGTGGCTCTTGGTGCGGGCCCACGAGGTGGCCCCCCCCGCATCGGCCTGCGCGCGTGGCTCTGGCCTCCCCGCGGCCCCCCGAAAGCCGCGCACCAAGTGTCACTCTTGAGTCTTGTAGTGGCCGGTTCGAGCTACGGCAGTTGCAATCGTGTCAGGATGGCTGCAACCCACTTGCAAGGCGCCCTGCCAGTGGGTTGCAAGGCCGCCGAACTGCTCCAAGCCCAAGTGAGTCGTGGAACCAACTTGGATCAGCTAGACGGACTTGCAACCCGATTGCAATCGCCTTGCAAGCGGGGGGGCAACCACCTTGCAACTGTGGCAAGTCAGAGCCGTCGCTGCAGCATGGTCGCTCTTGCGAGTCGCCGATCGTCCTCCCAGCTTTGAGACTCGTGTACCACGGCCCCAGCGAGAGCGGCGCCCTGCTGGACGTCGGCGCCCACGCCGGCGACTGGGCCGCCGAGGCCCTGACGACCTTCGGGCGCCTGGAGCACAGGAAGTATGCAAAAGAGTTCGGCTCGGACTCGAGCCGGTGTCCTCCGGCCGCGCAGGTTCTGCAGCAGAGTGCGGGAGCCTCGTATTCCCTCGCACTTCCGTCCCTGGAGTGAGCTAGCCTCGGCTAGCGTGTGGTAGCCAGTGAAGTGCAGATTGATCGTCGACTCGCGAAGATTAGCGTCGACTTGCGGCGACTTAGCGTCGATGAGCGTCGATGCGCGTCGAGCAGCATCTATTCGCAAGAGTCGCTGCTAGCCAGCGTGGACCCCAGACAGTGTGATTCTAGAAGCCTGCGTTGTGCAATCCAGGTCGAGTAATCTATGCGGTGCAATCTACGTGCTTCAATATGTATTGTGCTATATCTGTTGTGCAATAGCTGTTGTTGAATATTTGTGGACCAATATACAGTCATGTTTGGTTCAATTCTGCTTTTCTTCTCCTGCGGCACTGTTGGCCAAGGCCCCTGCCGAATCAAGGAGTGCGGCGTTCAAAACTTCGTTTGCAGCAAATTATGCGACCGCCCCCGCCAAATTTAATCATGCCGAGTTTTTTGTTTTCGCCCAGCGGGGAAAATGAGACAGCTTTATATCCCAAAGAAGAACTTCAACGGCTGGGTAAAATGCTGGTGCAGGGGCATTCCAAATGCTGCGGGTACACGGGCAATCCAAAAGCTTCGTTTGCGCTGTTTGGCAATTTCCGGCCACGCTAATCCAAAAAAAAGGCCAATGTTTGTTTTCGCTCTCGGGAGTAAAACGCTCAGCGCCTCCGCCAAATAAAAATATGACAACATGAACCTTTCCTTTGCAGGGCATTTTTGGTCCGGCGCCTTCGCCAAATATCAGTTTGCGGCAATTCATAACTTTGGTGTGTGTGCATATAGAAGCACACACACCTATATCTATACACATCTATATATAAATATGTGTGTGGTGTGCATGCTAGGTTGCGCAACTTGTGTGGGGTAGATTTTGTGGTGCAGTGTATGTGCTAAGCAACATATGTGGTGCAACCGACGTGGCGCAATCCATGTGGTGCGATCGTGGAAATTGCAGTCGTCAGCTCCAACGATCGTGCAAACATCCCGCCCTCACACCCGCAACTCGGTTGCAAAACCCATGCGGCGGTGATTGCGATGACTGCTCGGCGTTTGCTGGGGCATCGCTGCGGCCGCGTTCGCGCGAGCTGGCTTGCGCGCAGACCGGCGAGCAAGTTTGGCGCGACCGACGCGGCCGCTCTGACGCTGACCTCTGGGGATTTCGCGTCTCGCAGGCCGCGCTGACGCGTGGGCAGTTCCGCGCGAGTCCGTGAGTCGGACGGGCGCGGTATCGTTGCGACGCCGCCGACGGCAGACACGATGAGGAGTTCGTGGCTATGACGACGATGACGACGGCAAGGCCAATGACGGCGCCTATGTTGATCACGCCGATGAAGATGATGGTGCCCACGCGTCTGCGATGGAGGTTGGGGGAGATTTCGACATACGCGCGCGGCCGACTGTTGCGAATGATTCGCATGGAATTCTTTGACAGTGGTCGTGCCCCCCAGCGAGCGCGCCAGGGCGTCCGAGTGATTCCGACATGCGCGCGCGAAAGGTCTTGTTGGTTGCATTTGATGATCAGGTTGAGAAACCGTGGTTTTCCTGTGATTTCGCAAGAGCGCGTGCGCAGATTTGTTGGTATATCATATTGCAAAACAGTGTGTTGTTGTATGTGTGTTTCGGGAACCTTGATCTTGAAATCCGATATGTATATATATATATATAGGTTTTTGAAGAATGTCGGAATGCGCGCGACGACGACGCGCGCGTGTCGACGTCGTCCTCCTCTTGTGCAAGTGGTTCTTGAAAAGCGATCTTTTTGATCAGCGAGTGCGCGCGCAAAGTCTGATTTGACAGGGAACAGGTAGGGACGATACCGGCTGGGTTGGGATGTTTCGAATTATTCTTAATGAGCGATGGGTCAAAATCGTATGTGCGCTGCATTATCCCAGGGGGTGGTGGGGGCAATAATCTCGGGGGGGTCGAGTTCATATGTTACGGTTTTTGCAGTGAGTACCGCTGTCGTTCAATATGCGTGGTGGAATCTAGCCGAACAGACGGCTTGGCGCAGCCGAAGTGGTGCAGTATTGTGCAATCTTTGTGAAACAAGCTAAGTGGTGCAATCTACGTCGCGCAACCTATGCGGTGCAGCCGGTGTTGTGAACCACTGTGATGCAATCTACGTGGTGCAATTAATTTATGTTCGCAGTGAGTTGTCCACCCACTGCTCGCGCAAACATCCCACCCACCCACCCGCAACTTGGTTTGCAAAATCTCTTGTTGAGACCGTGACGGTGGGTACCACATGGCACTTGGCAACAACAGCGACGCCGACGACGACAGCGACAACGACGATGACGACGCCGCCGACAACGACTACGACGACACCGACGACGTTTCCAACGACTTCGACGACGCCGACAACGATGACGACGACGACGACGACACCGACGACAACGACGACGACGACACCGACGACGTTTCCAACGATTTCGACGACGCCGACAACGACGACGACGACGACGACACCGACGACAACGACGACGACGACGACGACACCGACAACGACGACGACGACGACACCGACGACGACGACGACACCGACGCCGACGACGACGACGATGACAACGTCGACGACGATGACGACGCCGACGACGACGATAACGACGACACCGACGACGACGACGACGCCGACGACGACGAAGACGACAACGACGCCGACGCCGACGACGACGACGAAGACGACGACGACGTCGCCAACGAAGACAACGAGGAAGGAGGGAGGACGACGACGGCGACAACGACGACAACGACGAGGGAGAAGGGAGGACGGCGACGCCGACGACGGCAACGACGAGGGAGGAGGGAAGACGACGACGACGACGACGACGACGACGACGACAACGACGACGACGACGACGGTGACGAAATAGGAGAGACCGACGACGAGACGCCGACGACGGACGACGACGACGACGTGGGAGGAAGAGGACGGACGACCACGGCGACAACGACGACGGAAACGACCACGACGCCAAAGAGGACGACGACGACGAACAAGAGAAAAGACAGAGGACGACGTAGGCGACGACGACGACGACGACGCGGGAGGACGGCGACGACGACGACGACGACGACGACGACGACGACGCAAGAGCGCGCGCGCACGCTTTTGTTGAAAATCCGTGTTGCGAAACCTCAGGTTTTTGTAGGTTTTTTGGACGCGCGATTTTTACATCCTTCCGAAACCGGTGGGTTTTGAAGGTTTTCGGCGTACGCCCGCGACGACGCGCGCGTCTGCTCTTCGTCAGGTTTTTTGCAGAGGATTCTCGCGACGGCACACGCGCAAGGGCGTTCGACAGAGTTCGACATGCGCGCGCGCACGAAGCCCTTTTGGTAGCATTTTGTGAAAATCTTGAAAACTATGGTTTTCTCAAGATTTCGCAAGAGCTCGCGCGGAAGCTTTATTAGCAAACCAGTGTTGCGAAACCCTTCGTTTTTGTATGTTTTTTTTTGGGGGGGGGGAAACTCGATTGCGAAATCTTTCCCGCACCGAAGGTTTTCGAAGGATTTTGGCATGCGCGCGCGACGACGCGCGCGTGTGCACTTCGTCCCATTTGTTGCAAGGGGTTCGTGGAACAAATGCTATGTTAGAACAACACATGTCACCGCAGAGTGTTTTTTTTTTACAAAGGGAACCTCAGGGGGGGGGAACCCGGCCTGGCTGGGATGGTATGATTTCATATTTAGGATGGGCGAGTGGTCAGAATCATATCAGATTTACATACCCGAAAGGGGAACCGATAAGTCCGGGGGGGGGTAGAGTCTATTCTCTTTCTAGGAAGGAGAATCCATTTGTTGCATTCCAGGCTGTACAATCTCTTTGGCGCAATCGATCTTGCCGCGCCAACCTAAGCACGCGCGCGCAGCGGCCAGCTAGTTTGGCGCGGCCGACGCGGCAGCGGTGGCGATGACCGCCGGGCGCAGCCCAGCGGGCATTTCAGTGCGAGTCGGCGACTTGGGCGGGCGCGGTATCATGGCAACGTCGACAACGGTAGTCGCGATGATGATAGTAGCGATGTTGGTGGCGATGTTGACAACAACGAACATGTGGCCAGTGCGGGTGCCGATGCTGATCACGCCGACGACGATGACGTCGTCCTCGCGTTGGTGATCAGGTTTTGGGGGAAGTTTGACATATGCGTGCGGTCGAGGCGCGAGAGTGGCCCGCATGGTTTTTGATTTGTCACGGATCGTGCCCCTCCAGGGCGCGCGCAATGGCGCGCGAATGATGTCGGCATGCGGCGCGAGAGGCCCGTGTGGCAGAAGGCCACGCTAACGTTTAAGAGCATTTTGTTCCCCCAAGGTTCCGCGAGCGCGAGCGCAGATGTTGCGAACCTGTGTGGTTTGTACGTTGATTGGGCACTCGGTTTTGAAATCGCTACGACGCCGCTAGTTTTGACAGATTCCGGCATGCGCGCGCGGCGACGCGCGCTCGTGCATTTCGCCCCACTGCTTTGCAACAGAATTCTCACGACGGCACGCGCGCAAGGGCATTCGAGCGATTTCGACATGCGCGCGCGAAGCCAGATTTGTAGCAACGAATGAAAATGCTGAAGAGCAGATTGTTCTTTTGAGAGTTCGCAGCAACGTGCGCACAAGCTTTTGGGGGAAATCCAGGTTGCGAAGCCTTATATTTTTATATGTGTCTTCGGCACTCGACTAAAACAACCGTACGACACGGAAGGTTTTTTAAAGGATTCCCGCATGCGCGCGCGACGACGCGCGCGTGTGCTTTTCGTTTCACTGTTTGCAACAAGTCGTTGGACATTTATGACTTTTGGTGAGCGAATACGCGCGCATAGCATTTGCTCCCGAGGGTGAGGGGGGGAAGGACTGGGTTGGCTAGGATGGTATGAACTTTTTTTGGGGATGGACGATGTGCCAAAATCGTAAGACAATTGCAATACGAAAAGCGGCGTCGATATTCCCAGAGGGGGGGGTCGAACTTTTTTTTTGGGGGGGGGCAGGAGGCGACGGGGCGGCGACGGCGACCACGGAGCCGCCAGGCCGACGCAAAGGCCACGACGATGGGCGACGACGGGGCGGCGACGGGGCGGCGACGGCGACCGCATAACCGCCAGACCGACGCACAGGCCCAGACGATGGGCGACGACGAGGCGGCGACTGGGCGGCGACGGCGACCACATAGCCGCCAGACCTACGCACAGGCCCGGTCCCTTAAACCAGAAGCCGTATTCTTTAATTGCATCACTGTTTGGGGAACAGAATGGTATGGGAGGCCCCCGTGAGTCGCCACCGGCCGGAGGTCTCGGTGTCCGTGTTCTGCTTCGAGCCCGCCCAGAAAAACTACGATCGTCTGAACGACAGGGCAAAGCGGTCGGGTTGGCAGCTCGAAGGGTTCAGCGTCATGCGCGCTGGGGTGAGCAACGTCACGGGGAAGGCGGAGCTCTGGGCAGCAACTGGTCGTGTCGATCCGGATGCATCGTTGTGGCCGCGCGATGGTGTGCCTTCCACCGTCGAGAAAGTTGTAACTTTGGATTTGCTGATGAAGAAGTCGGTCTCAGAAGGGAGAGCGTTCATTGCGCACATCGCCGTCAACGGCCATGAGCACGCCGTTTTGCTGGGGGCCAAGAAGTCTCTCAAGAAAAAATTAATACGGTTTCTCATATTTGAAGTCTCGGAGTATTGGGAGCCAGCAGGTCACAACCTGGGCGCATCGGTGCAGTTGCTTTGGAACAAGGGCTACGCCTGCTTCGCACTGCTACCCCAGCCAGTGCCACTTTCGGGGCCATTCTTGAGCGAGGCCCTCAGCGTCGGCGACGGAGGACCCGTGTGGTTCAACGTTTTGTGCGCCCGGATCGACGATCAGGGGCTCCGCCGCGTGCTTCTTGCTTTGGACCCCGAGGCTCCAGACTTCTTCGGACAATATGCTGGCCCGGGCAACGGCAGCTCGTAAGCGACGAGAAGTTTTGCAGGCCTAGGCGAGGGAAGTCAGTGATCGCATCGCAGCTGAGTTGTCAGGTGGCTTGTCAGGTCGCTTGGCCGTTCGAAGCTGTAGGGGGGCATCATGCAGCGTCGCTCCCGCCATCTCGAACCGCGGCTCTGTTCGTGGGCTTGCCTATTGAAGATTGCCAGTGCGCCGGTCCTTGTTGCTTGGCGTTCCATTTCCTTCTCATTGTCCCATGCGTGTTGGTGTTTCATGTTCCCCCTTAATTTTTGGTGGATGGTAGAAGCCCGTGCGCAAGGAAATAGGGAATTGGTCGGGTGATTGTGCCGTTGGTCATTGCATGAAGTACGTAGCGCACCAACAGTGAATGTGCCGAGGGTGGCTGGAAGGTGATTGCAGTCATGGATCATTGCACTACGCTCCACAGCCAGTAGACCGAAGGAGACTGCAGCAACCACAGCTTGCGTGGGAGATTAGCTATACTTTATACTCAAGAGGCTTACGCCTTTCCGCCGACCCCCATAACAGTGAATTCGTGAAGAGTCGTGCCACTGGGCCTGGCTTGTGGGTCAGGAGCCTGGGGGATGCATCTGAGGGTTTCCTGGAGTGATTCTCAGTGGCCTCTTGGAGGACTCTGGGGGTCATCCGATTTGATCTTGGGGGCATATGTTGGGTGCCTCTTGGGTGCCTCTTTGGGTGCCTCTTGAAAGCCTCATTGGGGCATCCTGGGGCCGCCTCGGGGGTCATTAGGTGGCCTCTTGGGGTCATCCCGGCGGGAAAGACCCGAGCGATCAGTTCGCATTGCTTCTCTCGGGCCCTCCGGGGCCGTCTCAGGGACCGTCTTGGGGCCGTCTTGGGGCACTCAGAGCCCATCGCCAAACTACTGGCGATGCATCGGGAGGGGGAGGAGGACGAGGACGAGGAGGAGGAGGAGGAGGAGGAGGAGGAGAAGGATGGGGAGGAAGAAGAGGAGGAGGAGAAGGAGGAGGAGGATGAGGTTGAGGAGGAGGAGGAGGAGGAGGTGGAGGAGGAGGAGGAAGAGGGGATCTATTGGGCCTTCTTGGGGCCCTCTTGGGGGCCTTATGGACAGTCTGGGTACAAACTTTGGGGCTCCGTGGGCCTCAGTGGACGTTACCAAGACGAAGAGGCGCGTAAGTCGAACCCCTACGTCTTTCGATGGAACTGGGACGATGATTGCCTCTCAAGGTCCTCTGGGTGGCCCTCTGGAAGCATTCTTGGGCCGTCCTGGGGGCCTCGTAGGTCGTCTTGAAGCCATCTTGAAACGTCGCGGGGTTACCCTGGGTCGTCTCGACGCTCTCTTGGATTGTCTCGGCGCTCATGGGGCCGTCGTGGGGCTCTTTGGAGGCCCTGGAGAGCCCCGGGGCCCGTTGACGAGCTCATCCACTTCTCCCGGCCCCTCCCTCTCTAACGCGACTTTTGGCCCCAGGGGATCCCCGTGAAGGATGAAAGGGGGACAGCCAATCTTCCTACGCGCCTTCACACCCCTGGCCAGCGGGGGTCGGCAGACCCTAATTGGATAATAAAGAAACATTGTATGTCTGTGTGGTGGATTCTTGGGCAGACGTGTGTGCGGTTGCAAATTGCACCGGGGCGATCGATGAAATGCTGGCGCCATTCTTTAATGTTGAATGACTTTTCTTGTCACGGCACTTGACCACTGTATACGCAAGTGTGTACCTCAGAGTGGTTTATTCCTTCGAGCGCGGCTGTGTGAAAGGCAAGTCCACCATAGGTGAATGGGTTATCTAAAAGTAGATACTCCCCGGATGACCATACCAAAGGTGACCGACGGTGATGCGGCTGTACAGAAGGTAACTAGAATGTGAATGCACCAAACGTCTATGCACCGCGTCTGGCTGCAGAACGACTGATCAGCCTGTCCCGTTGTAGTAACGGTTTCGAGGCCCACCCAGGCTTCCAGGAGCCCAAGCAACGGATGAAGCGGCGGAAATCGTACGGTTCATGGGCGGGACATGTACCCACATCAGACCGCGCAACAAAAAAAGTACCTTGAAATCCTGGACGTTCTTAACAATATACGTGTTGTTCGGTATTGTTTGCGCGCTGCGGTTGTTTGTGGCGTGCATGTTTTTCACGCAGTGGTTTCTCGTAAAGCTGACGCTTTTCCGCTTGCAGCGCGTTTCCCGTGGAGATTCCCTCTGATGTGCTTGCGCGGGGCAGAGAGGCGATCATGCGCGGCATTGCCCGCTTGCCACGACGCACGCGTGCGCTGTTCAGGGGGGGCCCCAGTAGTAGCAACGTGGTCGCTGCGGCATTGCAGCATTATGTTTCAGGCGACGCGTAGCAGCCCTTTCGCTTGCCAGCTGCTCTTGCATGTGCGGGTTGCCCCCGCGCAGCGATGTTTCGCGCGTCGTCATTGCGCCGATTTTGCGCGACGGTGCGCTCGTTCATGCGGGCAGAGCGCCTCTGCGTGACGATGCCTCTTGTGGCTTCGAGCATACCGCCAAGCTTGTTCCGTTTTTCCCCTTGTTGGCGGCGCGCCAGGTATTTGGAAGGCCTTTTCCGTTTGTTTCGTCCAGCGTTTGTGTTTTTTTTTTTTGTCCGGGGCGGGGGGGGGGGCGTCGAGCATTTGTTGTTCGCTTCCCGCCCGACCTCTTCCCTTCGCCCCCTTTCCCAGATACGTTCACATGTTCGGATTGTTTTTCACTGCGCGCATCTCAGAGTGGAGGGACCAGTCGGCCAACGGAGGGCGTGACATCGTTTACACATCATATGCAGTGCGGATGCGTGTAGAGAATAGGGCGCCTGTGTCATTCCGAGGTGCTCGCGGCAGGTCCCGCGCGCCGCGATGGCGCACATCTTGTTGCGGCGATTTTTCGAGCACCGCCAAGGAAGCCGTATCACGCGACAGATCGTCGCCCATACGTGTGACACGCTCATCCGCGTCGCTTGGGGGCACACTCCTTCGTCTTCTTCGACGGCTTCCCCCTTCCCTCCGTCCTTCCGTTGTCCCCCCCCCCCTTTTCCACTTCTTTTTCGTGCTCTTCTGCTTGCTTCTCTTGGGGCTGTCACGTGCCACCCTGGGGCTGCACTGGGCTCGTCCTGGGATTTGGTTTGCGTCGTCGTGGGGCCTCCTTCTCGGGGCCCTCCCCGGGACACTTCCGGGGGGGTCGGTTGGTTCGGTCTGGGGCCGCGCCCGCCTCCATGCCGTTTTTTCTTGTGCTGCCTGCGAGTGGACGGGTGCATTGCAGCTGCGGCGACGGCGGCAGATTCGCTTTCCAGTCGGCGGAGCAGTTGCCTCACGTTTCCAAGCGGGGTGGCTGGTTGGGGGCCTCTGGCGGCCACGACGAGACGTTTGAACTTCGGGCCTTCCTGTTCTCAGGAAACAGGGCGGACGTGAAGGCCTCGATGGCCCCGAAGCTCGGGACACTCGTCGATCCACCGAATTGAATAAAGAGTTCTCAAGGTCCAACGTATGGTCCTTATTATTTTGGTGCCCGGCGGTCCCACAAGAGAGGGTCTTATTTGGGCCTTCGGCGGTCACATGTCAAACAGGTCTCACAAGTCTCATAGATTCCGCGGGTACCACAAATTCCATATTTCCCACAGGTCCAAAATGTCCCACAGGTCTCGCAGGTCCCGCAGGCCCCACAGGCCCCGCAGGTCGGATAGGTCCCATAACTCCCATAGGTCCCACTAGTCTCGCAGGTCTCGCATGTCCCACGAGTCCCACAGGTTCCCCACGGGGCCCTTTTTGTTTTATACGAGCGGACAGCAGGCGCCCCTCGCATCCGTGGGCGCCCGCCGATCAGTCTGGCCCTTTGGGGAGCTGCGCGCGCCGCTGCGCAGCGAGGCATGCTAAGTCCGCCGCGCTACCCCCAGCGAAGCGCAGTTCACCGAGAAGGAGTAGCGCCTGCCCGCGCGCCGGCAGCCGCTCCTTCCACCCCGGGCATGCACAGCCCAACACTTCCGCTGGCGCCGCGGCGTTGGCGCCACACCGGAGGCAGACGACATGGCCAGGTCCCTGCGCGAGGGCGTGCGGCCACCACGACCGCCCTGCGAAGAAGGCAGCCAGCATGGCGCCTGCTGGGCGGACGGGGTCGTCGGCGCCGCTGCGCCGCGGCGGCGGCGCTGGCGGCAGCGCGCGTCCGGCGGGCGCGGCGTCCGGCGGAGCGGAGACCGGGCGGGCCCGGGCCCCGCTGCGCAGCCAGCGGCCTGCTGCGCGGCAGCCATCACGCGCCGCGCGGCCCCCAGCAGCTCCAGCTCCTGGCGGCGGGCTCGCACCGCGTCTGGCGGCGGCGCTCTGCTCGCCGCGGCGGCGCCAGCGTTGCCGTCGGCCGCCGCGTTGCCGAGGCGGTCCCTCTCGCTCAGCCCCAGGCGGCGCGCCTCCGCAGGCGTCTCGTGGGCGGGCACCCAGCGGGCCCAGCGCCGGCCGCACGGCGTCCACCAGCAGGTGCCACAGGTCGGCATGCTCCCAGTCCCGCATGTCGGCGCCGGCCTCGATCTGGGCGCACGCCCGCACCACGTACTGGCTGTCCGAGGCGAGGTCGATGGGGCCACCGACTACGCGAGCCGCCGCCACCGCGGCCGTCACCTCGGCCCTCTGCGCCGAATGGAGCCCGTCGACCGGGCCGGCGAGGTTGGGCAGATCTGCGAGGCCCTCGACCCGGAGACCCCAGGCCGCTCGCGCCAGCAGCGGGTCGGCGGGGCGGAGGCATGCCCCATCGTTCCACACTGTGCGTCGGGGCGCTGCCTGGAGCAGCGCCGCTTGGGGCGGTAAGTGCGGGTCTTCGCCCCGCGGCCTCCGCGAGGGCAGCGAGGAGCGGCGGCAGCGCCAAGACACCCGTCTGCGCGACCCCCGCCGGCAGCAGCTGCCTCAGGGCACCGGCGTCACTCGGCAGGGTCTCTGATCGTGGCGCCGCAGCAAGCGCGGTGCGCCGCGGGCCCTCCCACGCCGGGCACTGCCAGAGACGATGCTCGCGGTCTTCCGGGGCAAGCCCGCAGTACGGGCACGTGCCGGCGTCGCCCTTCCATTTCGCCGCAATGGCCTCGGTCACGATGCTGCCGCACATGACGCTGCGCAGCGCCGAAGCAGCCCGTGCGCTAGCGCTGGGACCGTCGGGGGTGCCGCCGGGGTCGCCAGCAGCTGGCGCGGGGCGCCCCCGCTCGAGCGCGGGTTGGCCGAGTTCGGCTGGGACTCGGCCAACTCCTGCGCGGGCGGCGCGCCCCTCCTCGGCGCGGCTGAAGCCGAGCGGGGGGCCGCAGGCGCGGCGGCCGCCAGGGCTGTTAGGGGCGCCGCCGGGGGGCCCACCACAGGGCGCAACGGCAGCAAGCAGGCGGCGGGTGGCTCACACGTCCGCCCCGTTAGCCAAGTGGGCGAAGCACGGCCGACGCGCCGCCAACATCCGACACTCGGCCCTGCGCCACGCCGCCAGGACGACACGCTCGGTAGCCCGCCGCGACCGCTCCGCCGGAAGCCACCCTTGCGGCGCCGCTGGCACGCCAACCCAGCGCTCCATGTCGCTTCCTAGGCCCAGCTCGCGAAGGCTGCGCAAGGTCGCGGCGACCTGCCCATCGGCGCGCGCAGCGCCAGCGTGAACTGCGGCAGCTGTGTTGCGCCACATGGCGAGGTCGAGCTGGCCGGCCCGGAGCGCCCGCGCAGCCTGCAGCACGGGGGCGACGCTCACCACCGCCTTGGGGTCCAAGCGCCACGTGGGGCTGAGCACGCCGAACACGACTTCGGCGGCCGCCCTGGGCCCATGGCCGGTGGCAGCCTTGGCAGCGCGCCGCAGCCGCTCGAGCTCGCACGCGGCGAACCATAGGTGCCCGCGGCCGTGCTGGCGGTTGCTCCCATCAGACACCGCCTGCGGAAGGGCACGGGCAGGCGGCGGATGCGCGCAAAACGGCCGCAGACCAGCTGCACCCGCGCCACGGTCACAGGGTGCTTGCGCCGCTTGCCGGCGATCGCGACGACTCCGAGGTCGCGGATTCCAGTCCCAGCGGCGGCGATCGAGTGCGTGTCGTGCTGGAGCCAGCGCCGCACCGAGGTCCACAAGTCCACCAGGTTCCAAGTCCACCAGGTCACAAGTCCGAGCGTCCCCACGGGGCCCACAAGTCCACCAGGTCCCATCACTGTCGCAAGTCTCACAGGTTTCTAAGGCCCCACACCGCAGGCCCCACAGGTCCCACAGGCCCCACAGGTCCCACAGGTCTCGCGGGTCCAGCATGTCTCGTGTGCGCCGCAGTGCTCGCAGGTTTCTTGTTTCTCCGATGCCCCAAACGTGTCATTGGTCACACAAGCCCCACGGGTCTCACAAGTCCCATGATAACCACAGGTTCCACAGGTCCAACATGTCCCACTGCTCCCGCCAGTCCCACAGGTCCCGCAGTCCCCAGAGGTCTCGAAGGTCTCGTTGGCCCCGCTGGTGCCGCAAGGACCTAGAGGCCCCACAGGCCTCACAGGTTTCGCAGCTTTCGCACGCCCAGCAGTTCCCACAGGGCCCCACTGGTCCCACAGGTCCCACAGGTCTCACATGCCCAACAGGTCTCATGAGCCCCTCAGGTCCCACAGGCCCCGAGGGCCACACAGGTCCGACAGGTCCCATAGGTCCGACGTGTCCTACAAGACCCCGCAGGTCCCACAGGTCTCGCAGGTCTTGCAGGCCCCACATCCAACGGGTCCCACGGGTCCCGCAGGTCCCACGGGCCCGCAGGTCTCACGGGTCTCTCGGGCCCCGCAGGTCTCACGGGCCCCACGGTTGCGCACTTGTCGCGGGTCCAACAGGTCTCGCAGGTCCCACAACTCCCACAGGTACCACAGGCCCCAGAGGTCTCACAGGTATCGCAGGTCCAGCAGGTCCCGCAGGTCGTAGTTCCCATGGTTCCCGCGTGTCCGACAGCTCCTACCAGTTGCACAACTCCAGCAGTTTTCGCAGGCCTCACAACCACAGCTCCTACCAGGTCTCGAGGCTCCCGCGTGTCCCGCAGGTCCCACCTTTGCTGCTGGCAGGATGCTTCGGCTTGGGAAAGTTTTGCAATGCCGGGCGCCCGCGCGTAATTGCTCGAGCCGCGCGCAGTACATAATACGCCATGAGCGCAAAGGGGGGACTCTGTTCCATACATATAGCATGTCGCCCGTTGCTGGTATAAGTTTTGAAATGCTGGGCGCGCGCGTAATTGCTGGAGCTGCGCGCAGCGCAGCATACGCCATGAGCGCAAGCGGGAGACCCTGTTCCATACATGTTGCATGCCGTTGTTTTTTTGTTGATGGGAAACAAGTTTTCCTTTTGGCGCATCGCACTACTACAATTTAAGCATTATTGCATTTTCTTCCGTAATCTCGCTATTGAGCGTTTTCCAAGCCATACGGAGTGACATGTATCATAAGCCATGTTTGCAAAGCCATACGTCAAGTTTGTTGCGAACTATGGAGTAAACAATGCTGGATTATGTTATGTAGACTCGCGGAGGCGGCAGTTCCCATCGCGGTCAACATTCGCGGCCGTGCGGTGCGCGCTCTTTGGCCGCGACCCTGTGGATACAGGGCGGCGCTGCGAGGATGCCCCGCGCGACTCGCGACACCCATCGATGGAATCCCGCCTTGGTGTCCAGAGCGCGAGCGCATGGATACGTGTGTCACCGCTTGTGAAAAACAATATCTTTCCACGGTCGGGATCATCCCCGCTAGCCCGAAGGAGCCCACACACACATGTATATTTGCATATATATATATATACATATATATATGTATACGTACATGGTCCTATCCTTCGCAAGGCCACGCCAGTGAGGATAGTGGTCGCTTCAACGGCAGGGCCAAGGCCAAGCCAGGGAACATCAAGTCGAATCAAGCTTCGAAGCCACCTCCAGACCCTCAGCATTGCCTCGCGCCGCCGCGAGCACCTGCTCCCGTCCCCGCCTCCTCCTCCTCCTCCTCCTTCTCCTTGTCTTCCTCCTCCTCCTCCTCCTCCTCCTCCTCCTCCTCCTCCTCCTCCTCCTCCTCCTCCTCCTATTTTTCTCTCTTCCTCGTCCTCTTCCTTCCTCCTCCTCCTCCTCCTCCTCCGCCCCCTCGGACCCTCAGCACTGCCCCGCGCCGCCGCGAGCACCGCTGCTCCCGAGACCCCCCCTCTGGCCCGAGGCGCGGGACCCCCTGGCGTGCGTGCCGGCGCACCTGGCCTCGACCGCGGCGGAGCGCGCTGCGTGGCAGCGGGCGCTGCGGCGGCCACGCGAGGCGTCGTCGTGCGTCGTCGGTCGCCGACGTCGTTCGTGGCTGGTCATCGGCGTCCTCCTCCTCTTCCTCCTCCTCATCTTCCTCCGCCTCATCCTCCTCCTCCTCCTCCTCCTCCTCCTCCTCCGTCGTCTGTCGTCGTCCGTCGTCCTCCTCCTCCTCTTCCTCCTCCTCATCTTTCTCCTCCTCCTCATCTTCCTCCTCCTCCGTCGTCCGTCGTCATCGTTGGTTGCCGTCGTCCATCGCAGGTCGTCGTCGTCGTCCGTCGCTGGTCATCTGCGTCGTCGTCCGTCGGTATCGTTTAACCGATCCCCATCCCCATCTCCATGACACCCCCAGCAAATTACACCCCCAGTTGGTCATACACCCCTCGAAGCCCGAAGGATACGGCCTATATCCCCATCTAGGGGAGTAAATCGGCCAGTGGGGCCCAGCCTACGCTGGTGGGGATGGGGATCGGTTAAACGATACTCAGGTCGTTGTCGTCGTTCGTCGCTGGTCTTGAGTCGGGCTTGCCCTCGCTCTTTAGGAGGGATATTCAATAATAGTCAGAAAAATGTCGAGGTAGGATTCTCTGACTACTTTTGAGCATTGTTGGGGCATTGTTTACTACGTTTTAGTTTTCGCCCAACGTACGCCTGTAGGGGGACATGCCCGACCTAACGCTGGTCATGGGCGTCTCCGTCCGTCGTCATCGTCGGTCGCCGTCGTTATCTGCCGTCGTCCGTGTTTGTCATTCTTCATCCTTCGTCGTCGTCGTCGTTGTCGTCGGCCGCCGCCGTCGTCCTTCGCTGTCTTTCGACGTCGTCTCTCGTCGACAGCTTCCTCGTTGTCGTTGTCGTATTTTTCGTCGTCTGCGTCATCGTCGGTGTCGTCGTTGTTCGTCGCCTGTTCTCGGCTTAACGATCGAAGCGGTAAGAATTCAGCGACCGCCCCTGGAGCGACGCGACGGTTCAGTACAGTCCGTCGTCGTCGCGGCGATCGAGTCAACAACGATTAACGATCCAGTCTCAGCTACTGAGGTGGCAGCGCAGTGCAGTACAACCGTCGTCGTCGCCCCCCTGGCCCCCCTCCTGCTGCTCCTCCTGGAGCTTAGCTGCTCTGATACGCACGCTTTGAAACGTAACACGTGCCGTGCTCAAAACGTCCGTGCTCAAAACGTACGGGTTCAGTCTACGCAGTGAGCTCCGTACCAATACGCTACGAGTTGCGTGTGGCGTCTCGGGGCAGCTACGTCCTGGAGTCTCGCCCTCCCTCTCGTGGCCTGGCGGGCGGTGCGCTGGACTCCGCGAGAGGGCTCCGCGAGAGGGCTCCTTGGAGGGACGAGGAGGACTTCGTGGGCCCTGGAAGCGACCGGGCCCTTCCTTTCAAGGGATCGGGGCCTAAGAGACGGGGGTCAGTGCAAACGGGGGTCAGCCAGGGCACCAGATCCTGCAGGTTCCTGCGAAGACCCTCTCTGGCTGATCCCGGTTAGCGAGCCGCTCGTGGCCGCGAGGCGGCCGCGCATATTGGCTGACCCGGGTGTGCGAAGACCTGCGTTGCAGTTTTTGTTCCTGCATTGCAGTTTTTGGTTTCCTGCTGAACCAGGTCTGGATTGACCCGGGTCAGAAGATCCCCGACATTCCAAGGGAGGAAAAACCACCCGGACCAGACAGTCGGCGTTTACGAAGCGGCCCTGAGCGTTTGCTAAACAGCCCTGCCCTGTTTGATTCCTTCTTTGGGCGCGTTTGCTGAACGACTTCGCGTGTCGGTCGGGGTGGCTGTTATGGGGGTGGATGTTTCACCTCTATTGTTCACCGTTTCTGACAGAGTGTCTCTTGAAAATGGAAGCGGCAACAAAATCGTTGACCGGAAACGGCAAAAGACCCCGCGAAGGGGCTCCTGGGATGAGCGAGGAGGACGAGGGAGGATGAGGGTGGAAGTTCCGACGTGTCCCGACCCTCCGAGGAAGCGCAAGCATAGATCTACGGCGCGCGCATGAGCGACGGCTCCCGTTTCCATGCGGAGTCAGCGCGCTGCGTCGCCAGATCAGGCGGCGATGGCTTCAAGCTTCGCTGCATTTTCCCCGACCCAGCGACCTGGCGCCAGCGCGCCAGATCCACGGATCCATAAGCCCTGTTTGCGCGTGCCATTTGTTCGAACCTCCCAGAGACTCGGAAGTATCGACGCTGAGACTTTTGTGCCTTGTTCGGCCTGGATGCAGTTTTGTTCAGGCCCCCTGGCCGCCGAAGAACGACTCGGGGTGAAAGGAGCCTGTCCTCGTGTGTGAGTGGCCGAGAGAGCGGCGGGGCCTGTGAGACTCGAAAGGAGCGCGTCGTCGGAGGTTTGGGCTGTTGGTCCTCTCTGGGGCCCTCTTGGGGGGTCCTCGTCACCCCGGCCGGATGGCCGCCACCTGTCGAAGTCTTGGTCGTGGGCCGTCGAGCCAGGGGCCCGGGCTTCTCGTGTGTCGCGCCGGAACCAAGTGCTGGTGTTCTCTGCTGCTTCGGGCCGAGCGGGCCCGGGGGGGGGGAGGGGAGCGGCCGTCCCGCGGCACTGCGGCGCCGGCGGTTTCTACCCTGCGACGGGCGTGCCACGTTCTGCCGCTCACCCTCGGCACCAGATCCCCGACGCTGCGAGTCGGTCACGGCCGCCTCCAAGAGCGGTTGCGTGACCTGCGTGCACGGTCAGGAACTTTGGCTTGCCGTGCCGTCTCGCTGGGCCCACCGCGCTTCGGCGCGGCACGCCAGCCACGTCCCGTTCCCGAGAAGCAGCGTCCCGAGCCTTGCGAGGCCTCCCGCCCCGCGGAGCGGAGCGACACGCTATCCGCCTGCAGGGCATAGCGGTTCGCCAGGTCCGCCGCCGCGACACGCTGAACAAAAGTTCTTGCCTTTATTTGCCTGTAGTTGCATCGTGTTGATGAACGTCGTGAATCGCCAGAGAAAAACAAACCTGGCAACGGGATTGAGAGCTCCTGAGCCTACGCCCTGGACAGATCACCACGTCTGAAGCATTGGACTCTTCGCTATCACCGTGACGCTGTGAAGTGCAGTTTGGCTCGAGGCGGCACTCAACGGCCGATCACTTCGCATCCGGCCCTTCGCCGGCGCCAGCTACCCAGGTGACCCTAGACGAGGACTTTGATACACCAGCACTGTGGAGCACCCGAGAAGCCTGCAGCTGCGGGTCGAGGTATGATCCCTGCTCCGTTCTCTCTGGTGGGCGTTTTCTGGTTCATTGTTTTGCCGATGGGCGCCGGCCCTCGCACGCCCCCCTCTCCACCACACATGGAGTAGATCTTGGCTGTTCCTGGCACCTGTTTCGAGAAGGTGGGGTTCCTCCTCCATCGGCCGCACTGCTGCAAGCAGTTACACTAAGCCAAATCCCCCCCTCCCCCCTCCCCCCCTTTCAGCCAAATGTCGAAACGCCGAAGGAAAAACGCTCACCAGGGCGAACTTCTCTCAAAGTCCTGGTTAGCTAAGGGGGCCCTGAGCTTCCTCAGACCCAGGGCGCAGCCGAGGCGATATGGGCGTGACAGGCCTGCTCACCTTCCTGCGCAAGCAGGTGAATCCGGAGCTCGTCGAGCTCCAGCTGGACGCGGAGGCGCACTGCGGGGAGCGTACGCTGGTGCTCGACCTGACCTCGTTCTGCATCTGGGTCTTCAAGGAATGCTATGCGCCCGGCGTGGCGAAGCGCGGCTGCGACCTAAGCTTCGCAGCGGCCTACGGGGACGCCCAGGAGTTGGTCGCTGAGTTCGCTGGCGCGCTGGCGAGGTACGGCCTGCGGCTCGAGGCCGTGGCGGACTGCCCAGCGGGATCCCAGGGGCTCGATGAGCTCGAGAGCGCTGCGGACGAGATCTGCAAACGCGGCAAGGAGAGGCGCGCAGTTGCGAAGCGCTTGGTGCAGGTCCTGGAGGGCGTCCTCTCATCGCACGAGTTCCAGAGCGGGGACTTGCCGATGCCCTTCCTCTTCGCGCGGGCGGTGGCCGCCGGTCTCAGGGAGGCAGGGGTGCAGATCGCCACCGCTGCGGGCGAGGCCGACGACCTCATCGGCCACCGGATGCGCGCCCGACGAGGCCTCTACCTGGGCGTGTTCGGGAACGATGCCGACTTCGCGGTGATGCGCGGCTGCAGGTTGGTGGCCAATGAGCTCTTCCAGCTGGGGTCTGCAGTGCTCCAGGCTCGGGCCGGGCGAAAGGGGGGGATTGGGAAAGGGGGGGTTACGAAATTTGCTGCATGCAGCTGGTTTCGGCCTCACCGAGGGCCCATTCCTCGATACATGGCCGCCTCCGGCGCCGGGAGGCGCCGGGAAAATCAGCTACGTGAGCTGATTCTCAAACCCCCCCTTTGCTGTCCCCCCCTTTCGCCCGACCCGATATGAGCTCTTCCAGCTGGGGTCTGCAGCGCTCCGGGCGGTCGTCGAGCACCGTCGGCACCGCAGCCCACCGTCTGCACCGACGCTGCCCGGCAGCGGCACCGTCGGCCGCTGGACCCCCGAGCGGCTGGCACAGGAACTCACCACCCACCAAACCACCCCAACCCAACCCGAAGGCCTCAATTTACCCTCGATTTCCAGTGGGGGGGGGGTCGGGGAACGTCGAAAAAACACAGGGAACCCGTACCCCCCCCAACCCGAAATTGGGGTCTTCGGGTTGGGTTGGGGTGGTCTGGTAGGTAGTCACTAGCCGGCAACGATCTCTCGCGGCACCTGCTGACCAGATGCCCGCACCCTAAGGCGTCTGCAGGCTTCCCCTCGCTCGCGCGCCTGGTGGCGGACTCCACGAGCCCCACGGCCGAGTTGTGGGAGGTGCATCTGGAAGATCCCGGCGACAGGCACCAGCTGCAGCGGGTGTGGGCCGACGTGTGGTGGTGTTACGGCCACGGCGAAGAGTGCTGTGAGAAGGGCCTCGATCTGAACGACGTGTCGCCAGAGGGCACGGCGGTCTCTCAGTTCGTTCACAGGGCGGTCTGCAGGGGTGTCTGGCCTCTCTGGGCCTGGCCGGTCCACCTGCATGGCCTGCACGTGCTGCCAGCTGTTAGCGATTGGTGCAGCCCGAGTGCACTGCAGGAGTTGCTGCGTCCGCTGTGGGAGACGGCTTATGCGCTGCTGCGCGCGGAGGGGTCAAGCATGGTCAGGATTTCCCCCGCCGATTCGGGCCTCAAGAGGCAGCCCTGGGACGGTCAGAGACTGCCCCTGTTGGATGTGGCGGGCCTCCCGATGGACGAGAAGCTGAGAATCTGGCGACTGGCCGCTGGCGGCGACGCGCGCGCCGCAGCGGAGCGCGCGGCAGAGGCAGTTCGCAAGGTGCGGCCAGCTCGCTGTTCCAGGTACGTAGCACCACAACAACAGCAACGACGACAATCATAACAACACTAACAGCAACAATCATTTTAAGACGGTTCGCTCTTATCTGCCCGCGTGCCACTCAACGCGGGTAACATTCCAAGCCCTGGATGCCCGCTTTCTTCGTCTTCGATCGTACCCCTTCGGGGGGACATATCTGTCTTACCTGCAACGTGTATTTCGTGCAGCCCCTAAGGTTATGATGTTCCAACCTACTTGAGCCGTGATCACCAGAACTCGAGGGTTTTCAGGTCCCGGGCCCTGGGAGACACTCGTCTGACACTGTTTCGACACTCTTTCGACACTGAACTGGGTGCTCGAAAATATGTGTGAAATGTGGTCCTTAAGTGCGATGGGAGCAACATAACCCCAAGGCAGAGGAAGAGGGGACGGGCGGAAGGAAGGGACAAAGGGGGAGGGAGAGGGATGGAGCACGAGAGACAGTAGCAGGAGGGGGGCTAGGATTAAGTCGGGCCTGTCCCTGTACAGGGGGAATATTCAAAAAAAAGTCAAAAATTGTCAAACATTGTATTGGGACTATTTTCTTGTATTGACCATTTTGGAATGATTGTTGAGTATTGCTCATTTTTCGTCGAAAATCCCCCTGTAGGGGGACAGGCCCCACCTAAGGCTAGGAGCAGAAAACACGTGGAAGAACCAGACGGGCAGATCGGGCGAGCAGACCCTATCAGGAGTGTCGGGAAGACAGCCCGGCGGCCAGGTCTAGCAGGCGGGTTACCGAAGCGTGCGCCTTGCACGAATCGCACGGAAGTTTCGAGCAACAGCGAGATTCCCAAACACATCGTGAGGAAAAACATAGCGAGAGCGTGATTCCTGAGTGTCGAGGGCGCGGCGTCTGAATAAATTGCATGGAAGTCCAACGCGAGAGCGCGATTTCTGCATACATTGTGAGGAAGTCCCGGGCGAGAGCGCGATGTGGGAAACCATTATAGCAAGCGTCAGGCGGGAGCCGCTGTTGTTGCAAAATGGGGGGGCAATAATCAAATTCTTAGATCCAGATGTTCTTTTCGAAAGAAGCAGGATGTGAGAATTTGGAAGGGCACTTCAATTGAAAAACACCGTGTGCCCCGGTGGGGGGGATCAACAAAAATTGTTCTTTAGAAGTGAGAACTCAACAACAACTAAAACAACAACAACAATCCGCACCGCAGAACCTCACTTCAGCCACGCGCCCAGGGACAGTGAGTGACCGTTCAGCCCCCTAACTCTGATGTTGCTGCCGCAGAGGCGCCGAAGCAGCTACATGTTGAACAGCAGGGTGCAACGAGCGTGGCGCTCGACGCGATCCTGGAGGTGTTGGTCGGCTGCGACGAGGGCTGGAGCTTAGCCGCAGCGATTGTGCCCGCGGCGTCGAAGCACCTCCCAGATGCGGGGAGCTTGCAGAGAACCATTAAGGAGGCGGGCGGCCTGCGACGCTTCTGCGACGCGCATGCGGATTACTTGGTGTTCGACCCATGTGACAGTGGCGGGTTTGTCAGCCTCGTCGGCGCAGTCAGGACCTTGATTTGGAACATAGACAAGCGAGACGGGGCGCTGCCCTTCGCCGCGATCCAGCGCATCATCTACCCGCGCGATCCCGGCTGCAAGGAGGCGGTCCATGCGGCTGGCGGCCTCGAGGCATTCTGCAGGACCCACGCCTACGCGCTGACCTCCGACGGCAAGTCCGTCCGCCGGGCAACGCCGGGCGCCCTGGTACCGGGCGTGCGCAGGGCCTCTTCGGGAGGCCCGCCCGCCCCCAGCACGCCCGATCCCCAGGCGCACTCGGGCGCGGCCGCCCCGGCTGCCCGCGAGGACGCGGGACGCACGGCCGCCGTCCTGGCGCTGGCGGCCGTGGCCCGCAGCGGCAGCGCGGGGCCGCTTGGCGTGTGGGAGGAGGACTTCGACGCGCTGGTGCTGATGGCCGTGCTGCTGCACCAGCAGGCCAGTGTCAAGCCGAGCATGTCGTTCTATAGGGGGAAGATAGCAACTAGGCAAACGTAGTCGGGGGACGACTTTTCTTTTATGCCTGGCTGTTTGGGGTCATATTGGGTGTATGTTTCGATGCGTCGTCGAAACCCAGCCTCTAGGAGGACATGCCCGACCTAAGGCCAGCGGGGGCCTGCCGCGCGAGGAAGAAGGCCTGGGCGAGGGCGAGGACGAGTCGCTGCTGCCGCTCGCCCTGCTGGGCGAGAGGTACCAGCGGATCGCGTGGACGATCGCCGAAGTTGGCGAGCTGCTGGGCCTGGGGGGCGAGGGCCGCAGGCTCCCCAATCCCCCCCCAACGCCGTGACTGTTTTCACGCCGTCCCCCATCAGCAGTCCGGACCCCTTCCCTGGGACCGGCTCTTCATCCTGAGCCGTTTTTGCACGGGCCCGAGGTCTGGGAAGGGCCCGGGAAGGCCGAAACGAGGGAACAGTCTCAAGGCGTGTTCTTTGTCACAAGCGCGAGGGGGTCTGGGAAGGGCCGCAGGCTCCTGGCGCCCTCGGCGGTGTTCGACGGGCGCCTGCTGCGGCGGTGCTCCCGGGCCCTGCTCGCCGGAGAAGGTGCCCGCGGGCCCACATGCGCCGTCACGCCGCAGCAGCTCGCCGAGTGGAAGCGGTGGCGCGAGGAGGCGGGGCTCGGGGAGAAGCACTTCCTCCTCCTCCTCCTCCTCCTTCTCCTCCTCCTCCTCCTTCTCCACCTCCTCCTCCTCCTTCTCCTCCTCTCCTCCTCCTCCTCCTCCTCCTCCTCCTCCTCCTCTCCTCTCCTCATCTCTCCTCCTCCTCCTCCTCCTCCTCTCCTCTCCTTCCCTCCCCCCCTCCCCACCCCCCCCCCACCCCCTCCCCCTCCTCCTCCTCCTCTTCCTCCTCCTCCTCCTCCTCCTCCTCCTGCTCCTCCTCCTTTTCCTCCTCCGCCTCATCCTCCTCCTACTCTCCCTTCTCCTATTCTGCTCCTCTCCTCCTCCTCCTCTCCCTCCTCTCCTCCTCGACCTGCTCCTCCTCCTCCTCCTCCTCCTCCTCCTTCCTCCTCCTCCTTTCCCTCCTCCTCCCTCTCTCCCTCCTCCTCCTTCTCCTCCTCCTCTCCTGGCCGACCTCCAGCTAGTGTCATGCCCGAGCGTCACCCCGTACTTAACGGCGCTCAGGCCCCCCCCCGCCCCCCGATGGATGTTCGGTGGTTGTGGTCCCTGCTTCTCGTTGCAACTAGGGGGATAGGGTCTAGGACCTAGGACCTACCTAGCTCTGCCACGCGGGTCGGCAGCTCCTCCTCCTCCCATCCTCGTGAGCTGCCGCCCTTCTCCTTCTCGTCCTTTCCCCACCCAACCTCTGTCCCTCCTCTTGCTCCTGGTCTCCCTGCTCCTTCTCGTTTCATCCACGCGGTTGACCTCCTCCAGACAATCTTACCAGCACCCTTGTCCTCCACCTGCTACTCTTCGCACCTCTCGTCGCCACCGCTGGATTCGCCTCGAAATTCTGGTCAGAACGCACCCCGGGAGAGGTTCGGGGAGTAGCGGTATGGGTACCTTTTGGTTTCGCCATTCGCACCCCCTCAGACGCAAATACAGATAGCCAGTCGTTAAGCGGGTTCCTTCATCCCTCCTCCCGATCCTCCCCCATCGTGGTTGGCAGCCTTCTCCCCCTGGTGTAAGAAGGGGCAAGGAACATAATTCAGCAAGTGGAGCCAAGCTTTCTCCTCAATGCAATGCACATGCCGTTGCAGTGGTTTGGACGGCTTCGTATTGAGTTATTGGCTTGCGACGTATTGCTTTTGCATGCTCTGTGATGCCGGACCACGAGGAAATCCACCATGTCATTTCAGAGTGCGTAATGTTGGATCGTGCAGTGATGCGACACGTATGCATTACTACAACATGTTGTGTTCAATAGTTGTGATCTTGTTGCGTTGCGATTGCGTATGTGCAGTGGTACGCCATTGTTCTGGCATCCCATATGCGGTTTGCTACGCTATGCCAGGATGGGCGATACTGCAGCGGTGTGCTACGCGATGCTACGCTCTGTCGTGCGTGGCATTGCTCGACCACGCTACGTTATGCGATGCTTCAGGATGTTACACAGTCAAGTTATTGGCCGTGTTGTGCTGTTGTGATGTTGACATGCTTTGGTATGATGGCGGCGCTAGGTTATGCGCTGCATAGGTTGCGCTCCATTGCGTAGGGGTCGGACTGGATTTCAAGGGCACTTCTTTAGCAAAGGAACGCCTTACTTTGGGCCGCGCCAGCCTCACTTCCGTGAGCCAGGAAATTACGCTTCGAACCAAGAGGCAGTGCTTTTAGTCACAATGTTTCCATCCGAGCCAAATTCTTCCATTGCGAACCATGATGGCTCCAAGCATGCCGGTTATCCAATGACCAATGAGTTCCTGGACGAGTTGTCTCCATGCGGCGACAGGGCCATAGTGGAGTATTGAGCCACAGTTGCCGTGGAAGCAGGCTGCGGAGGGGGAGGAAGAATCGGTGGAGGAGGGGAAGGAAGGGCAGGAAGAGGAGGAATGGACAGACCAGGAGGAGTAGGAGGGAGAGAAAGAGGAGACAGGGAGGATCATACGATGTTGATGATGAGGTCGATGAATGAGGAAGAGGGGGTGCCAGACAGAGGAGGGTAGAAGGAAATCATCAGGAGGACGAGAAGGGACAGGGCGAGGAGTAGGAGGTGACGAAATGCTCAGTCAACCTGCTCAGGAATCCGCGTCGCAGGGAATCCGCTGACTGGGTTTAGATGGTCTAATTGTAAAGTGTGGTGGTGGTGGTGGTTGTTGTGGTATTTGTGTGGTGGTTTGTTATGGTGGTGGTTGTTGTGGTGGTGGGTGGTGGTGGTGGCTTGGTGGCGGTGTGGTGGTAGTTTCTTGTGGTGGTGGTGGTTGGTTGTGTTGGTGGTGGTGGTGGTTTGGTGGTGGTGTATTGGTGGTTTGTGGTGGTGGTGGTGGTGGGTTGTGGTGGTGGCGGTGGTTAGTGGAGGTGGTGGCGGTGGTGGTGGCGGTGGTGGTGCTGGTGTGATGGTTTCTGGTGGTGGTGGTGAGTTGTGCTGCTGGTAGTGGTGGTGGTTGTGGCGGTGGTGGTGGTGTGGTAGATTGTGGTGGTGGTAGAGGTGTTTTTTGCGGTGGTGGTGGTGGTGGTGGTGATGGTGAGTTCCGGTGGTGGTGGTTGTGATGGTAATGGTGGTGGCCGTAGTGGTGGTGTTGGTGGTTGTGTGGTGGATTGGTGGCGGTGGTGGTGGTGGGTTGAGGCGGTGGTGGTAGTGGTAGTGGTGGTGGTGGTGGTAGTAGTGGTGGTAATCGTCGCTGCGTCCGCGCCGTCGCCAGCGCCAGCGCCAGCTCTGCTGGCCGCCGCCAGCGCCGGCGCCGGCGCCTGCGCCAGTGGGGGTGGGGGGCGTCCCCGCCGTCGGCGCTGCTGGCGGCCGCCAGCGCCCGAGGGGGGGTGTCTGGGGGGGAGGGGGGTCCCCGTGGTTTTGATCGACGGCGCCGACTGTTTGGGGGAGGGATGCCCACCCCCCGATCGAGACGCGCCGCCGAATGTTCCCAAAGGCGAGCGCCCGTGAATCGCGCTGTCTGTGTGGTCTTAACCCATATCCCGGGACCAGCTTTTCACCTTGAGTCTTGTTTCGACGCTCGGTTGGGGCCCCCGCAGCCCGAAAATTGCAACACAAAATATCTCATCGCGACTCTTGCCACGACCCAAGGGAAACTGCGTTTGCTCAGCCCTCGACTCGAAGAACGCCCCCGCCGAAGGCTCTGGGCCGCCCAGGTGGGGTCGAAGTAGATGGGGTCGGTGGGTCGCGCCGCATCGCCGCTGCGTTGGCGATGCGGTTAGATGTGGAGCCCGAGTGGCTCCGTGCCTGGGAGGCCTCGCCCCACACCATCCGCGCGCCAGGCGTGCCGAGAGCGAACCCGCCTGTGGGCCCTTCCCTTGCCCGCGGCCCCCCTGGCCATCCCTCTTCTTACCCTCCAGGCTGCGGCCTACCCCGCAGGGCCAGGTCCTGAGGGACAGCGCCCCCACCCCGGCGCCGACGGCTTGTAGGCCCTGCGGGGTGTTGGCGCACTGCGAAAGTTGGCCGCTACTTCGCGGCGTATCAACACTCGCAGTGAGCTCCAAGCCCAGACCCCCGACGTCATGATTTTTTCATGACGCGACCCCCAGAGGTCCGGACACATTCCCCGGGACCCGTTTTTCATCCCGAGTCGTTTTTTGACGGTCCTGAGGGCCGGTAAGGGTCCCCAGAGGCCGAAAATAGCGAAAAACCTTCCGTCGTGATTTTTTCATGACTCGAGGGGGTCTGGGAGCAGAGCTCGCCCCAAGTCTTCTCCACCGAAGGCGCTGGCGTGCTCGGGCGGGGCGCCGCTGGCGCGGCGGCCGCGGCGCGGGCGAGCCGCCGCGGGCGAGCCGCAGCGGGCACTGGGCGCCGAGGCTGGGCGCGGCCAGCACGCGGAGAGCGGCGAGCACAAGGCCAGCGGCGAGGGCGACGCCGGCGTCCACGTCGATCGACGTAGACGACGACGACCACGACGACGTCGACGACGACGACGACGACGACGACGACGACGACGACGACGACGACGACGACGACGACGACCGCGACGACGACGACGACGTAGACGACGACGACCACGACCACGTCGACGGCGACGACGACGGCGACGACGACGGCGACAACGACGGCGACGGCGACGGCGACGACGACGGCGACGGCGACGGCGACGGCGACGGCGACGGCGACGGCGACGGCGACGGCGACGGCGACGACGACGACGACGACGATGACGACGATGACGACGACGACGACGACGGGCGGCGGCGGCGGCGGCGATCGCACGGATGGCGGCGAGGGCGGCGCGGGCGCCGCGCCGGGCGCGGCGCAGCAGCTGCCCATCGCCGCGCAGAAGGGCGA
>CAUYUJ010000936.1:192500-327500 GCA_963575745.1 Prorocentrum cordatum
AACATTCGCCGGTCCACCAGTCCACCGGTCCACCGGTCCGCCGCGGTCCACCGCGGTCCACGGGTCCACCGGTCCACCGGTCCGCCGGTCCGCCTATCCGCCGGTCCGCCAGTCCACCAGTCCGCCGGTCCACCAGTCCGCTGGTCCGCTGGTTTGCCGGTCCGCGGGTCCGCCGGTCCACCAGTCCGCCGGTCCGCCGGTCCGCCGGTCCGCCGGTCCGCCGGTCCGGTCCGCTGGTCCACCGGTCCACCGGTCCACCAGTCCACCGGTCCACCGGTCCGCCGGTCCGCCAGTCCGCCGGTCCTCCGGTCCGCCAGTCCGCCGGTCCACCGGTTCACCGGTCCACCGGTCCGCCGGTCCGCCATGGTCCACCCGTCCACCGGTCCACTGGTCCACCGGTCCACCGGTCCGCTGGTCCTGTGGTCCGCGGGTCCCCGGGTCCGCCGGTCCGCAGTCCGTATCATCATCATCGTCATCATCGCCTTCGTGATCGCCATGAGCAGCACCACCATCATCAGCACCACCAGCATCACCATTACCGTCACCACCATCCTTATCCTTATCGCTTCCTCACAGGAAGTGGTTTTCGCAAGTGGACTGCGGCGCTCGCAGGCTGCCTTCGCCGTGTGGCGGCCATGAGAACACTATAGTGCTCTCAGGAACGCTGTGGTACTGTTAGACGCAGGTTGTCGGTCGCACTTACGATGTGGTGTTCTTGGGCACGTTGCGTTCGCGTGTTCGCGGGTTGCTGGGTACCCACGGGCACACTGCTGGCAATGCCACCTTCTTGAATACTGTTGTGCGCACGCGTGGGGCTCGCAGGCGATGGTGGCTCTGGTAGGGTCTGTCTGCGATCGCCTGGCGGTCGCAAGCATTTCTTTGTGCTTCCGCTCCCAGACACGTTGCGGCACTCGCGGGCACATGCGGGCGACCACAACGATTGACTCAGTGAGAGGTTTCGACATATTATTCATACTATTCTGCATAGTGCGCAAGGCCATTCGCAGACTGCTGCGATACTGGCAGGGTCCAGTTTCCTTCGCCGTATTGCAGTGCCAAGCTTATTTGTGGTGACACGTCACGATTCGTGGACACAGCCACCCTGTGGTGGCCTCAGACGCGCTGTGGCTCCTGCAGGCCAGGCGATTGTGAGGCTTGCAGGCATGCCGTGGTGTTCGTAGGCAAATGGTTGCGGTGCTCGTTGCGCGCTCCCGTCGTGAGGTGGTCACCGCGGCTTCCACCCCCAGATCACGTTTTCTTGCGAGAATGCACTCCCCAGGACTACTTCAAGCCGCTGGTATCAGGGCTACATGTGGCGGGATCCGGACTGCCGATGTCGCAGGAGGTTGAGGTGCCTTGGATGGATGTCGGGAAGCGCCCGTTCCAAGTAAAAGAGGTTTTTCTGGACGATTTTGGCACCACATTCCCTAGCCTGAGCAAGCAGGGCAAGGCTCGCGTTGCTGCCATTGGTAAGCAATTCGCAGAGGGCAAGCTTGCCACTGCGAACGCCAATGTGCTCTCGCAGCACGTCGACAATTCTGTGGACCTGCTCGTAGAGCTAGCCGCGCTCTTGGCGGAACCAGGGTGCACTATTCTGGTGTTCTTGCCAGGCTTGTCGGACATTTCCCTTGTGTACGCCGCAGCCCAGGACAAGGCTCACTCATGGACCCGCGCAGGGCTGAACATCAAGGTATTTGGCATGCACTCCGAGATCCCACAGGAGGACATGCAGGGTGCATTCGACCCCCCCGACCAGAGCAGTGCCCACATCGTGTTCGCGTCCAACATAGCCGAGAGCTCCCTAACGTTGCCGAACGTAGCTGCCACCTTGGACGTCGGTTTGCACCGGCGGATGCAGTACAACTGGAAGCGGAAGTCTTTCGTGCTGAGCACCACTTGGACCAGCAAGGCCTCGGCAACCCAGCGCAGCGGCCGCGCGGGCCGCACAAGGAATGGGACTGGCGTGCGGCTGTACACGAAAAGTTTCCACGAGGGACTGGCCAAGTTCGACCGCCCAGATATCCTCGAGGCGCCGATACCTAAGCTTTATCTGGAGGGCCTCGGCCGCTGCCGCCAGCACCCTGCCCCAGAGGCATCGAGTGATCTCCCGTCGCGGTCGTCATCGCCGTCGCCGTCGTCGTCGTCGTCGCCGTCCCCATCGTGCCCATCATTTTCCTGCTCGGGGTTCTTGCGGGTCCCTCGGACCTCTTTCCCGGGCCGTCCACGACTTCGACTCCTTGGGGTTCCATTGTGTTTATCCTAGCCGGCCGCTCCGCGGTTGATCATGAGTGTCTGTATATAGAAAGGGAGCGTGCGTTCGAGGGCGAGAGGTGGATGAGCGGGAAGCGGTGGCGCGGAGGTCGAGGATGAGGGGGGTGAAGATCAGGAGGGCGAGGCTCGCGAGGTGGAGGATCAGGAGAGAGGGTCACGCCAGTGAGGATCAGGCGAGCGTGGAGCAGGAAGGTGAGGATGTGGAGAACGAGGGTCAGGAGAGGGAGGATGAGGAGAATGAAGATCAGCATGGTGAGGATCGGGCGTGTGTGGAGCAGGAAAGGGAGGATCAGCACAGTGAGGATCGGCAGAGTGAGCATCACGAGGAGATCGAGGATCAAGATAATGAGAAAGCGCATGAGGATGGTGAAGATCAGGATCGTCCCTGGCAAGGCTCGCCCTAGAAGAGGGGTTTGGACTTATAGACTGCAGCAAGGATTTGCGTTAGAAGACTACTTAGTCTGGCTCACGGGGCCGAAGGCTCGAAATGTCCGCTCGGGTTCTCCATCTGGGCCCCCTCTTGGGGCCGCCTTTGGGTTCTCTTGGGCCGCCTTGGGCGCCTCTTGGCCCGTCTTGGGGCCCGTCTTGGGGCGATCTCGGGACTTCTGGGGCCGTCTTGGGGCAATATTGGGGGCCGCGTGGGCAGTCGTGGAGCGTCGGAAAGCCGAAAAGGCGACAAGGCCAAAACCTTCAAACGCGTAAGGAAAATCAGAAATCCATGATTTGCGCCTCTTGAAGCCCTCTTGGGACGCCTCTTGGAGCACTCTTGGGACGTCTTCGGGGCCTCTTGGGCCGTGTTGGGGCCATCTTGGGCGTATTGGGGCACTCTGGGGCCTGCTCGGAGGCAACTTCGGCCCTCTTAGGCGCTTTTTGGGCCCATGTTTGGCCGGCTGCGCTGCCGGAGGACGCGCGCGACACGCCCGGAGAATCCTGGGGAATCCCTTCAAATCCCAGGGAATCCCCGGACATCCCCGGGAAGCCCTGGAAATCCTTCTGAAATCGGTGGCCGAGGCCCTTGAATTTTTCCAACCGCCCTGTGGTGTTGGGTTTTCGTTTTGAAGAGACGGTCCCCGTGTTCCTCCTCCTCCCGATGCCCCCTCCTCCCTCATCTCCCATCCGCGCCTCTCCTCCCAAAGGGTTCTCCATAGGGGTCTCTACCGAAGGCCCCAGTGGCAGGGTTCGCATGCGGTTCCCTGCCCACTCCAGGTCCATTTCGGCACACCCCTCACACGGTTCGTGGCCCCAGAAGGAGCTCCAGCGAGGGCCCCGGCAGCAGGGTTCGCATGCGGTTCCCCGCCCACCGCGCGTTCATTTCGGCACACTCCTCACACGGTTCGTGGCCCCAGAGGGAGCTCTACCGAAGGCCCAGTGGCAGGGTTCGCAGGCAGTTCTCCGCCCACCGCGCGTTCATTTCGGCACACCTCTCACATGGTTCGTGGCCCCACATAGGGATCTCCACCGAGGGCCCCGGCAGCAGGGTTCGCATGCGGTTCCCCGCCCACCCCAGGTCCATTTCGGCACACCCCTCAAACGGTTAGTGCCCTCATATGGAGCTCCACCGAAGGCCCCGGCAGCAGGGTTCGCATGCGGTTCCCCGCCCACTCCAGATCCATTTAGGCACACCCCTCACACGGTTCGTGGCCTCATATGGAGCACCACCGAAGGCCCCAGTGGCAGGGTTCGCATGCGGTTCCCCGCCCACAGCGCGTCCATTTCGGCACACCCCCCACACGGGTCGTGGCCGTATAGGGATCTTTACCGAGGGCCCTGGCAGCAAGGTTCGCATGCGGTTCCCCGCCCACCGAATCTGCGTTTCCCCGCCCAGTACAGCGTTTAGTGGCCGCAGAGGGATCTTCACGGAAGAGGATAACTACCCACATTTGCGGTAGCCACAATTGCATATGGCTGGGTTTTTCGCAAAGTTATTTCTACAACCCTGCAGTTTTGAATTCTTCAGGCTGGATGATCCTTCGGCCCCTACGCTACGTGCAGCAGGCACGGTGGCGGACTTCCACAACATAGATTTCAGCACCACAACAACAGCATAATTCAAGCATCCTCATACGGAGGATATCTGGATTTCACTAGCTTCCCCCGAACCCCTCTCACGGGACACCCCCAGGACCTTCCCCCGCCCGTGCGGGGACTGCATCAAGGGAAGGGGTTTCCGGCTTCCCTCCGATCTAGTTGCGACTGCGACTGCGACTTGGCTCGACTCTCTTCACGTTGACGAGCTTGGCGCGCCACAGAGGGTCTCGGCGGAGAGACCCCCGGGAATGAGCGAAGGAGTCGAACGAAAAATTGTCTCTGAAGACCACCCGGGGGCGGCGGACCCAGACACATACCCAGACCCCCTCGAGTCAGGAAAAAATCACGACGCGAGGTTTTTCGCGATTTTCGGCCTCTGGGGACCCTTGCCGGCCCTCAGGACCGTCAAAAAACGACTCGGGATGAAAAGCCGGTCCCGGGGACTGGGTCCGGACTTTTGGGGGTCGCGTCATGGAAAAATCATGACGTCGGGGGTCTGGGTACGCTGACAGGATCAGCGGAGTTGTTTCCAGACGTGCTGCGGGGCACATTCGTTTCAAATATCTGCTTCGATATGCAGCATGATGTCTCGTGTCGCAGTTTCCCTGGACGTCCTATGGTACACGTCATGTGTCCCCCGTCCCACGACGTCCTGTGGCACACGTGTGCCCAGACGCCATGCGTTACGTGTATGTCTTGTGTCGCTGATTATGTGCCTCATGATGTCCCCGAATGCCCCGTGTTTACTGTTGATCTGTATCCTAAGGGACGTATTGCAAGAACATGGTTCTAGACGTCCTGCGGTGGATGTGTTCCCAACCGCGCATATTTCGTGAGTTTGTTGGATACTTTTTGCCAGGGTATCCCACAGGACGTCTTGCGGCACTGATGTGTCCAGACGTCGCGTGATACGGCCATGTGGCAGATTCGTCAATCAACAATATGTGATCAAGTTCCCCTGATTTGTTGGGGTAGTGAAACACTTAGAACGTCCTGTGGAGTACGTCGGTCGATGCTTGCCCCCACGTTTTCTTGTACATGCGTCCCCAGAAATACAGTCATGCGTGTATGTCTACGTTGTGTCTGCCATACTATGCACAGGACGTAATGCGGTATAGTTGTATTCAGAAGTCTTCCCGCACGTCATGTTGCACATTGTCCTTCGAGTGGCGGTCGATCGAACAGTAGTGGCGATAAGCATGATTACCCACCCTTCTGCGCATGTCCCACCGTACGAGACGGCGACGATGCACATAGATGCGGGACAGCATTTCATTCTGCCACGTTGACGCAACAGCACTTCAGCCAATGAGGCGTGACGGCTCACGGACTGGAGGTCCCACCAGGGAACCGACGAATCTGCAGGCCAAGGAGCTATCACGCGAGCTGGAAGTGCTCCCGCGATCCGCCACCGAGGTGCTGCAGCAGCTGCCAGACCCGCCCGAGCTGCATGCCGTGGAGGAGACGCTGAAGGACCTCGCCCGGCTCGGCGCCATCGATGGGGCCAGCGACGAGGCCGCGCTTACCCCGATCGGCCGCGTGTGCCTATCGCTGCCGCTGGACCTGCACACCTGCAGGCTCGTCTGGCTGGGCTGCCTGTGGGGCTGCGCGGCGGACGCCGTCGTCCTCGCCTGCTGCATGGGCTCCGTGCAGGACGCGGCGCCTCGCCGTGGGGGGCGGGCGGGAGAGACCATGAGATCACGATCCGAGGGAAATGGGGTCGTGATCCAGTTGTTTTCGAGGTTCCCACGCCACCAGAAATTGGATCACTATCCGCTCGTTTGGGTTCCGTCGGAGAGCAGTGTGGGGAGGCCCCGAAGAGACATCCAGACGGCCCCAACAGGGGCCGCCAAGGCACCGAAGAGGCCCCCAGGCGGCCCCCAAGTGAATCGCGATCCAATTGTTCCGGGCGGGGGGGCGCCTGGGGTTTGGGGGGTCTGGGCCCAGAGAGTCGGAAGGGAGAGTCGGAGAGGAGAGTCGGACCGAGTCGGAGAGGAGAGTCGGAGAGGGGCGTCGGAGAGGGGAGTCGGAAAGGAGCGTCGGAGTCGAGAGTCTGAGATGAAAATCGGAGACGAGAGTCGGAGACGACAGCCGGACGAGAGTCGGAGGCGAGAGTGGCAGACTAGAGTCGGAGACGAACATCGGAGAGGAGCGTCGGAGGCGAGAGCGGGAGACGAACATCGGAGACGAGAGTCGGAGACGACAGCTGGCCGAGAGTCGGAGAGGAGAGCCGGAGAGGAGGGTCGGAGAGGAGAGTCGGAGAGGAGACTAGAATCGGAGACGAACATCGGACACGAACATCGGGGGCGAGAGTCGGACAGGAGAGTCGGAGGCGAGAGTGGGAGACGAACATCAGAGGCGAAAGTCGGAGGCGACAGCTGGACGGGAGTCGGGGACAATAGTCGGAGAGGAGAGTCGCAGAGGAGAGTCGGAGAGGAGAGTCGGACAGGAGAGCCGGAGACTAGAGTCGGAGACGAAGATCGGAGGCGACAGTCGGAGACGATAGTTGGACGTGAGTTGGAGAGAAAGCCGGAAACGAGAGTCGGAGAGGAGAGTCGGAGAGGGGAGTCGGAGGCGAGAGTCGGAGAGGAGCGTCGGAGTCGAGAGTCGTAGCGCAGAGTCGGAGACGAGAGTGGGAGACGACAGCTGGACGAGAGTCGGAAAGGAGAGTCGGAGGGGAGTGTCGGAGAGGAGAGTCGGTGAGGAGAGTCGGAGGAGACAGTCGGAGCGGAGAGGAGAGTCGGAGAGTAGAGTTGCAAAAGAGAGTCGGAGAGGAGAGGCGGAGGCGAGAGCGGGAGGCGGAAGTCGGAGAGGAGAGCCGGAGAGGAGAGTCGGGGACGAGAGTCGGAGACGAGCATTGGAGCCGAGAGTCGGAGACATGAAACGAGTGTCGGAGACAAGTGTCGGAAATGAGGGTCGGGCAGCAGAATCGGAGACGAGAGTGTTGTTCCGGGAACTCCAGCAAATGGTGTCATATCAGTGTTATGCCCGCGTGTTGTTTGGGTATTGTCTCGGTGCTGCTTGGGGCATACAGCAGGATCGTTGCGTATGTTCTGAGCCCTCTTCGGGTGCGGTTTGGTTGTTGTCTAGGATACAGTATGTGTGTTGTCTCACGGGTGTCGAAAGACTTATCTTCGTATTGCCTCGGGGGCTGTCTGCAATGGTTTGCGGGAGGGGGGTCAGGTTTGTCCGAGCTGCTGCGAGGATGCTGTCTGGAAAGCTGGCTGTGTAATGTCTGTGTGCTGTGTGGATCTTGTCACGGTGCTGTATGGGCCAGTGTCTCAGAACCGTTGTTGTGTTGTCATCGTGCTCTGCGTGTACAGTGTGGGAATCGCTTGGAAGTGTCCGAGGTATGTGTGCTGTCTTGACTGCTGTATCATTCATCTGCTCCGTGCGATGAGGCTGGCTATGGTTGTTTGATGCTGTATGAGTTGGTGCCGTTCTCTCCCCGCTCGCTCTTTGCCGCCCTCTGACGCCACCCGCCGCCACAACTGCGTTTCAGGATCGTCGCTTCGTCGTCGTTCCCTTCCCCCTTTGCCCTCCCTCATCCTATCATTTCAGCTGAACGTGTTATTGCGTTTTGAGAAGCATGTCTGGTATACCCATTGTGGGCGACGAGACTGGTACACTGACGTCCCCATTATATTATACTCTTGCCGGGAAGCGTATCCTACTGGCAAAATATTGATTACCAACAGAAAAACTCTAATGATGTGTTGGACATGTAAATGGCCGCGATCGATGATGTCAACACGCTTGTTCCATTGGGGATTGCGCAAGATCACCCGAACAGTTCGCCCAATGATGCTTCAGGCCATATTTCCCCAAGTGTTCCTATTATGCCATCGATGGATGGTCCTTTGCTGTTTCGAGGGGGGCAGCAAATTGCCGCCAGCTCAACCAGTGAAGGGGGGAATGGAATTTGATCAACAACTTTCAGCTATCCTGAAACATGAAGATCTGAATGAGATGAATCAGAAGTGTCACAGCTTTGGTCATACCCCAGACGGATCCAACAAGGGACAGCACGGGAGAGACTGCTGAAGCCAAACGCCCGAAGATGCCCGAGGATGTAAGCATGGAACATGCATCATGTCATGCAGGCCTCCAGCTTGGCAGCAGGACGAACTGACGAACGGCAGTGTCCAGCTACACATGAACTTCCGGAGGTACTCGATCCCAATGTTGCTGCCACGTACTGCCGTCAGGAAATCCGTATCCAGATCGCCGCTATCATCCAGAATGCGTACCGGACCGGGAATCATTCAACGATCTTGTCGTTCGGCCGTGCGACCTCGACGTTACCCACTAGCTGAGAATATATGCCCGGGATGGCACGTAACAGACAAGGTCCGCGCCATCGGCCTGTATGCGGAGATTGCTCACACGTCTGCCGGTTTTGTGAGATCACTTGGTTTGGTTCTGAAGGCACAGACACAAATGAACACACACTTGTCGCCACCCTGTTTTTGTCAGAACGGCAGCTAACAGAGCCAGAGAAGGTGTCAGCCAATGGAAACACACTTCGCGAGGAACTGGTTGCGCAAGTTCGTATGTTTTTGAGCTACGAAAGATGCACAAATCTGGTTGATTTATAACAAGGAGGAGACTCTTCCGCACGCAACACAGCAGGCTCATCTGGGCAGATAGAAAGCAGCGTAAACATTTCAGCGAACTCAGACAGAAAAGGAAAACATCATCCAGACAAGGAGGCCGGCGGCGAAGCCCTCAAGGGTCTTGACTGCTCCGCACTCCCCACCCATATTCTCACACAAAAACTCGATTCGGACGGCGACGACGTTATCTTCTTAACGCTGCTCATCATAGCGGACACATGCTGACGCATTCGCTGTCGTATCAACGTTGTGCTATGGAGACGGCAGTTGCGTCGATATGATGGGATTGCGTGGAGGGCCTGGCGGCGGGCCGCAGCTTGCCTTCAAGGGGCGATTCGCTTCAGGAGACAAACTCGACCAATGAATCCACATTGGACCAGGCAGCGCAAAGGGACACGAAGCCGTGGAGCACTACCTCAACGCGTGTTCCGTCACACCTGTGACACCACAGCCATTTTGCAGGACCATGGGACGACCGTCCTATTTCAAGTCTGAGACAAACTCTGACACATGGTTTGGGCACCATAGAGATGACCTCCCGAGCGCTCCTGTATGTGAAAAAGGTCGCCGTCAGACAGGACGAGCGAAGATGGCTCCTTCGAAGAGAGCCATAACAGATTGCCCTATGGGCGACCCGAACCAAGCTCAAGGTCATTTGCAAAAAGATTACCGACCAATGCTCAACATAGCTGCGGGGCTTCGAGGGCGCGCGCATCCGGAAACCATCGGAGATGGTGGCCAACAACACAGCAGTATTTGATTTTTTTATGTCATGAGGTGTAAGGGCCATCGTAAACATGCACAGGTATGCAAACAATAACTGTCACGAGCGGCTAAGTGAACGCTACAGATGCAATCCCTGATCGTAGACGCGGTTCGGAGTGCAAAAGACTTTCTTGCTTCGGGCCGTGATCTTTTGCAGGGCGCACGAAGGCACTGCTGGTGTGGTCCATTGTGCTGGCTTCGGCCCAGATGGCCCGGGATGCCCCGCGTGCGTCGGCAATGTGCAAACGGTCTAACCAAGACACAACCGCAACCCACGACAGCGATGCGGGATTGACAAGGCATCCCTTATCTGGAGACGCCCAAGCTGCAAAAAAAAGAAAACAACGATCAGGGCAACTTGCTAAAGCAAGGCAAACATAGATTTGCGAACCCTTGGAATTTAGTTGGAAACTACTGCCAATGCCCACCGGCGACGCGCGCGCCGGCCCCAGCACCATCTGCGCCAACATCAAAACCCGCGCAATCCAGCGCGCGGCCACGTGCGCCACCGCCTGCGCGTCCAAACCCTGGCGGGGGGCGATCCAACGGCAGGCGCCTGCATCTTCGATGTGGCCCGAGGAGTTCACGGTGATCGCAATGGTGGCGCGCGCGGGTCGCCACTTTTGAAACGCGCCACAGCGGCCTTCGACATGCGCTGCGCGTCGCGGGGGGGGGGGGGGAGCTCGCAACACTTAACATATCTTGTGTTTTTGCTTTACGCTACAACCCCAGGGATTATTTGCGCGCGGTGCCTTATACATCGCGCAGCGGTGAACTTCCACATCGAGACCCGCGTCGCCGACGGCCCGCTTTTCCCCGGGGCCCGCCAGCGCCAAGTCGCGAGCAAGGGGCGGGCTCGACCGGGCACGGCCGCGAATGGAAGATCGCGCAGGTAAGATGATGCCGTCGCGCAGGCCATTGCGCTGGCCTAGGCTAACCGAGCCTTGCGCGCCGCAGCGACCCCAGCTGGGCTGCGCGACTATGCGCCAGGTGATCTCGTAAACAACCACCGACCTACCACCGCCAGGGCGACGGGGGAGGATAGAACGGATCATACCTGGATAATGCGGAATTGCTCAGACTGAGGTCAGGCAGTCGATGGGGTCGGCGGCCGATGGGCTCATCGTCGCGAGATCGGCCCCAGCGCGACGGCCTGCGCGCGCCGCGCTGGCCGTCGTCGCGATTGCCCGCGGGGAAACCTTCCAGGGGCACCTGCGGGCGGCCGCGGCGAGCGGATTTTTGCAGGGGTACATCTAGCTTTGCAGTTTCTTATGTGGAACTGCGTCCGGGTTGAAACTGCGGAGAGAGTCTGCGCGCGCGCCCAGCAGCGCCCGCAGGCAACCCGCTGCGCTGCGCGCCATGTCGCCCCAGTATTTCATCGTTGCGAATCCGAGGGCACGGCGCTAAACGCGCGCGACGTCGCGGGGCCCGCCCTCGCGCGAGTCGTCCAAAGCCATAGGTCCTCAAAGACCTTGGCGCGCTCCGACGAAGACCCGTCGAAGCGCGAGGACTGCGCGGGCGCGCCCCAATCGAGCGGGCGCGCTCGGGAGGGGCAGCCGCGCGCCTCTCCCGCTGCTGACGATGGCCGGCTCGCTACACTGCATGCAGGACTTGAGGCGGGCTTTAGAGCTCACGTCGTGGAAGTATGTCAGTCATTTTGAACTACAAGAGGAAACTATGTTCATAGAGGTCACGCCATTGGGATACTCATCGGTCTTTCCAGCTAAGATGATCACCGAAAACAGCGCGTCGGCGACAGTGGCCTGCGAAGGTCAAGACAACTTGCAGCAACAGGGGGGCTGGCAGCGCGGCGCAGGCGAGGCGCATCTCGCTCCCGCGCGCGCAACTGACCTCGACGAGACTGATGGCCTGGGTTTGCACGGACATGCTCAGCATGCTGAACTCTGCTCTGCCGCAGACATGTCCAAGGCCGTGCTGACGGAGCAACGCCACCAACTATTTCACGATGACTAAATATCTGCGATGCGAACGCACGCGCCCGCAGCGTGACATTTCCCCTCACAAAAAAAATCCTTGCAAGCAGAACTCAATATATGCTTCGACAACAGCGGCTTAATATGCAGGACTGTAAAGTCCGTTGAACATCATGACCTGGACGCGCGTGCACGCGCGGATATTTGCGCAGGACGCGCAGTGCGAAATTAAACGCCCCATCAGGCTGCGCCTCGCAATTCGCGGGCGCATAGACGTCGAGGCTTTCGACGCGGAGACTCGTTGGCGCAGTTGGGCGAGCTGGCCGGAGACCTCTCGCAAGGGGGGGGCGCGCGCGTGCAGCCATGGAGAAGTGCATCCGCGGGCAATAAGAAGGCTTTCTGGAAGGACCTAACATGTCGCGACTTAGCTGCACCCGCTGGCGGGGAAGAAAGAGCGGTGCGTTTCGCAGCGCCACCCCGCCCAGCTTCGGTGCTGAGGACGCTGCCCGGCTTTGCGTCACCTCCCGAGTAATTAACGACGCTGCCTACGCTGTCTGGACTAGGCGCCAATGACGCCCTTTGGACGCTCTCGCTCAAACTCAGGGCCATCGCGCGATGCTTCGGCCCCAAACCGATTTTCTACGACGAGGGGTCAGCAAAGAACAGACATGAAACTGCTGGCGGGGGTCGAAGACAGCGCGGGCAAATTCCACGCCGCGCGCCGTCTGAACTCGCACGGCGACGCAACTTGCGCCGCGAGACTGGCCGAGACCGAGCGCAGCCACGTCCGGCTTGACCACTATGCGAATATTAAACAAGTTTGTCCCGCGCAGCATCCTGATTTGACTAGGGCAGAAGCCGACAAGAAGAGTGCGCAAAGTTTGCCAGATTTGTTCGCCACTTCGCGCAGCATACCAGCGTGCGCCTTCATTGCCCAGGCGTTGTTAGTGGTGCGCGTGGTCTCTTTGCAACGCGGCGAGGAACCGTCCGACATGCAGGTGCGACGACCCAGCGCCGCTACGCGGAAGCAGCACCAAGGTTCAAATACAATGATATGTCACGCATTGGCTGCGACAGGAGAAGCGAACGTGCAGAACGACTCCTTGCACCGTCGCATCAACGGCTATACCGACGACGCAGTCAAGGGGCATGACATCAGAGGTGCCAACCCCTTGCTGCGCGGCCACGCGCCGAGCGGAATGGCAGCGGCCCATCTTGTGGGCGCGCGCAGTAAGACGCGTCGGCTACCGATGCGTTCCAGCTGCTCAGCTGGAAATCCTTAGCAGCAGCTCATCATTTGGAGGAGTGTCACCCGGCCGTCGTCGCACTTCCCCAACTAACGGTCGTGCCTTTTTCCGACGCAACCCAAGCACATATTAAAAATTATTGTTGTATGCGTCGAGGCAGTATTTGCTATTGATGCCGAGCTTCTCTTCAAGTCCCAATCCAGCGAGGAGTTCCTGAAGCCTATTGAGTGCGTTCATTTGTTGGCCACACCCGTTGGATTCGACGAGAAATGGAGACGAGCATCGCGCATAGTGCACAGTGCACATGCTTACGTCTGGGTCGACTCGTTGCTCAGCTGCACTCGTACTGTAGCGCCGGCTTTACGATGAGACGTCCCGTGGCTGGGCTTGCGTTGAATTTCTTGTGCCGTTAAGCTCGGCGCGCCTCGTCGTTCGGCTCCCCCCCTCCTGAATTTGAAAGGGGTCTTGTAAGGCGAGCCTGCGAGCGACGCGCCCGCGTCCGCCGCCCGCCGTGCTTGGGTCGTGGGCCAGACGCGTCTTTGGGCGGCGTTTTAGGGCATCGTGGGAAGCCTCCTTGGAGGCCTCTTAGACGCGTTTCTGGGGGCTCTTACGGATCCTCTTGGAGCCTTGTTGGGATGTTTCGGGAGCTTCTCCTCGGGCTGTTTTGAGGCCGCCGTGGACACTGTGGATCCTGAGTTGGGCCGTTTCGGGGCAGATTTGGGCGTCTTGGGAGTTTCGTGGGGCCCCTTTGGCACGTCTGGGTTCTTCTTGGTCCCAGGAAGGCCCGCGCCAGAAACCCCAAGACTCGCGCGACACGCCCCAGGGACACCTGGTCCCGTCAAGCGCTGTTTGGGGAGACTGGGCCTTGGCTACTGTCGTGTTTCGCTTGTCCCTCGCAGACTCATATGTGTCCTCTTGGATGCCCTCTACATTCGACCCCAATCCTCCCATCCCCCGCCCTGTTTTCCCACTCCATCCCTACCCCACTCTTCCCCATCCTTCCCCACTTCATTACAGCCCAGTCGATCCACAGTTCCTCATTCCTTCCGCTTCGCTCACTCACACCCCCGACGTCACTCCACCATTCCATCGCGCTCCTCCCCATTCCTCCGCGCGTCACCCGCCTCTTTCCCAGTTCATCTTGTTTGATCGAACCCACTCCACCCCACTTTTCCGGAGTATTCACCACTCCACTCCTCTCCGTCTCTCCCCTCCGACTTTTTCCTCTCGGACTCTCCTCTCGGACGCTTCTCTCCGACTCTCCCCTCCGACTTTTTCCTCTCGGACTCTCCTCTCGGACGCTTCTCTCCGACTCTCCTCGCTGACTGTCTCGGGCTGACTCGGGCTCTCCCCCCCGACTCGCCTCTCCGATTCTACTGTCGGGCTCTCGCCTCCAAAACTGCTCCTAGATTCTCCACTCCGCCTCTCCTCTCAGAGTTTCCCCTCCGACTCCCCTTCTCTTCTCGGACTCCCCTCGTGGCATTTCCCCTCGGACTCCTCTTTCCGACTCTCCTCTTGGACTCTTCTGTCGGATGCTCCTCTCGAGCTCTCCTCTCCGACTCTCCCCCCCGACTCCCTTCTCGGACTCTGTTCTCCGACTCTCCTCTTCAATTCTCCTCCGACTCTCCTTTCTGACTCCCCTCTCGGACCTTCCTCTTCGACTCTCCGATTCTCTCTCCGACTCTCGGACTCTCCTCTCCGGCTCTTCCTTGGACTCTCCTTTCCGGCTCTCCTCTCGGACTCTCTCCTCCCGGACTTTCGGTCGTCCCAGACTCCCCCCCAGACTCTCCCCCCCCCAGACTCTCCTCTCGCACTGTCTTCGGACTCTCCTCTCCGGCTCTCCGCTCCGAACTCCTTCTCCGACCCTCCTCTCGGGACTCTCTCCTCGGCCTCTCCCCCCATCCAGCTGCCCTCCCGGGCCCTGGACCCCGGCCCGGGCCCCGGGCCGCGCCCCTCGCGAGGGGCGCGGCCCGCCCGGGGCAGAGGCGTCGCGCTCCGAGCTCTCTCAAAAGGGAGAGAGCTCGGCTCTCGGACTCCTCTCCGATCTCTGGATCTCCTCTCCAAATCAGACCCAGACCCCCTCGAGTAATGACAAAATCACGACGGGAGCTTTTTCCTAATTTTCGGCCTCCAGGGGCCCTTACCGGCCCTCAGGACCGTCAAAAAACAATTCAGGATGAAAAGCCGGTCCCGGGGAAGGGGTCCGGACCTCTGGGGGTCGCGTCATGAAAAAATCATGACGTCGGGGGTCTGGGTCTCGGGCTCGCCTCTCGGACTCTCCCCTCGGACTCTCTGGACCCGGGCCCAGGTCCTGGGCCGGCCCAAGGCGCGGCCCGCCTGGGACAATCCGCTCGCGAAATCCGGCGTTCCCTCGGTTGGGTTTTTCCCTACCCAGGCTCTTCCTAGAAGGGTTCTTACTCGCTTGGCTGAAAGGGGCCGGGCAGTGCAAACCGCCCCGGGCGGCTCCCCCAGACCCCCGGGAGCCAAGCAAGCGCAACAGCAAAGGTAAAAGCAAACGCGCGGTTCCCCCAGTTGCGCTCCTTGGGTGCCAAGCAACAGCAAAAGCAAAGGCAAAAGTGAAGGCAAAAGCGAAGGCAAAGCAAAAGCATAGCATAGCATAGCATATCATAGCATAGCGCAGCATAGCATAGCGCAGCATAACATAGCATAGCCTAGCCTAGCCCAGCCCAGCCTAGCATTGCGCAGCATAGCATAGCATAGCATGACATAGCATAGCGCAACACAGCATCCACTATTGCTGCTGCTATATATAAAGCAAAGGCAAAGGCAAAAGCAAAGTCAAAGGCAATGCACAGGCAATGCTAAGCAAAAGCAAACGCAAAACCAATGCGAAAGTGTAGATGTATATGTAGATGTATATGTAGGTGTAGATGTGGATGTAGGTGTAGATGTAGATGTATACATACATATATGTATATCTATATATATATATATATAGGTGTAGATGTAGCTGTAGATGTGAGTCTCGCTGCTGATGTAGATGTAGATGTAGATGCAGATGTAGATGTAGATGTAGCTGTAGGTGTAGATGTATATGTGGGTCTAGATGTAGATGTCGATGTAGATGTATATGTAGGTGTAGGTATAGATGTAGATGTAAAGAACTCCCCAGTGCCCCGCCCTCACCTCCGTGCCGGCTTGCTTTTGCTGCTGTCTCGGCGGTGTGTTGCTTGCTTCTGCTGCTGCTTCACTTAGAGCGTGGCGTTGGCGGTTCTGGCGCTACTACTACGACTACTACTACTACTACTACTACTACTTCTTCTTCTACTGCTACTGCTACTGCTACTGCTACCGCTACTGCTACTACTACTACTACTACTAATGCTACTACTACTACTACTACTACTACTACTACTACTACTACTACTACTACTACTACTACTACTACTACTACTACTACTACTACTACTACTACTACTACTACTACTACTACTACTACTACTACTACTACTACTACTACTACTACTACTACTACTACTACTACTACTACTACTACTACTACTACTACTACTACTACTACTACTACTACTACTACTACTACTACTACTACTACTACTACTACTACTACTACTACTACTACTACTACTACTACTACTACTACTACTACTACTACTACTACTACTACTACTACTACTACTACTATCGCTACTGCTACAACTGCGACGCTGAGGAGAAGGAGGAGGACGGCGTTCACCGCTCCTACTAATGTTGTTTTCCTAGAGGCTCCAACTCCTAGGTAGGGTCGCACTGGGATAATTCTCCTTAGTTTCCCCCCACAGGGCTGATTTCAAAAGCCTTCTTCGAAGCCCGCGAGCCCTTCAAGGAGCACCATGCCTTCTCAGACGGAAAGCGACCACCTTCCTCGCCCCAACCCTTCCAGCGCGTCGCTGAAAGGACCCATTCGAGGTCCCCAGCCCCTTCGTCGAGTCGATGGATACCGCTCAGTTGGCCAGGCAGCTTGGCCGCTCGCTGCAGTCCCGCAGCCACTTCGACATGGGTGCCTTCTCCGAGCCGCTGATGCTGCGCGCGCTCTTCCTGGAGTGGTGGCGCGGCCGCCCGGGCGCGCAGCTGGCGGGCTTCAGGTCGTGGGCGAATCACGCGCGGAGCTTCTCGCGCACCCGCGCGGTTGTGGCCCGCAGGCTGACGCAGCTCGTGTGCGCGGTCGCGGACTGCGCGGGGCGGTCGCTGCGAATGTGCGAGCCCGGCTCGTCGGCGGGCGTGCAGTTGCGCGCGCTGCTGCGCAGCCTCGGGGCGGAGAACGGCCGCGAGCGCACGGCGCCAGGCGACTGGGTCGCCGAGTGGGAGGCTGGTTTGGAGGAAGATGCCGCGGCAGCCGCGGGGGTGCGGTTCGCCCGCGATGGTGCGCACATGTTCGAGGCGGGGCCGGAGAAGTTGAGGGCGCTGCTGGCGGCGGCGTTTTCCGACAGCCTGATCGTGGGCCGCCTGGGCAAGAAATGCGACCAGGGGCTGCAGGTGATACGCAGGCAGAGGATGGACCCGCAGCGCGTCGTGGTGATGTCCAGCGTGCCACCTGTGATCCAGGGAAAGCCTGGCGCCGTTCAGCGCGTCTTGGCCATTGCCTCTGACGGAGCCGAGCTGCAGTGCGAGGAGACCAAGAAGGGAGGCAGCAGCGTGATGGCAGCGCTTCCGGCAGCGCGGGCCCAGCATCTTGCCGAGGGAGACAGCCGCGGCACCCCCGGCGCGGCGCAGAGCGGCGAGCCCATACTCAACCACGTGGCCTTGACGGTGCAGCAGCTGCTGCAGTTCCCATGCGGGCGCAAGGAGTTCAGCATCACGCTGGCAAGAGAGGAGCTCGAGCGCGACGAGGTGCCAGCTGCGGCCCAGGTGGGTGCAAGTGCCGAAGCCGATGCTGTCGGGTGGCCCTGGCTCTCCGCGCTGGCAGCGCCCGAGCCTCTGGCATCCTGCGGCCAGCTGCTCGCGCTCTTGGAGGCGCTGGGAGACCTGGCGCACACGGAGCCCGCGGCACCGGTAGCCGCGAGGCAGCTCTCCAAGAAAGGGCGGTCGGCACTGGGCAAGCTGGCCGAGGCATGGCCGCAGGAGGCGTGCGAGGACCGAGGACAAAACGTGTGCATCAGCTTGAGCTTCTGGAAGTCTGGGCGGATTCCTTGTATCGGCGCGCTCCCAGGAGCGCGGAGCGCGGAGCGCGCAAGGATCGGCGCCAGAGGCGCCGCCAGGGGCTCCAGCGCAGATCCAAGAAATCCGCGCGGAGATCCAAGAGTTGATGGTTTCAGCTTCCTTTTCCTCTACAGGAAAGGGGAGTCTCCGCCGACGGCCTGTCCGAGGCCTTCTTCGCCTGGCTCACTGGGCTCTTCGCGGTGGAGGGCGCCAAGAAGAGCAGGACAGTCAAGAAGGCGCCCTCGTTCCAGCGGGCGATTTGCAGGGCCCGCGCTGCACTGCGCGAGCGCGAGGACCGAGGAAGGCTCAAACGAAAGGCACAGACAGAGCCCGTCGCAGCTCTGCGCAGAGCTCCGACGGTTTATGGTGATATTAAGTCGGGCGTGTATCTCTACAGGGGGAGTGTTCAAACATAGTCACAAAATTACCTGGAGACGATGTGTTGTTTCTCCCCATGTTTCAGCATTGTTGGTGCATTTTGGGGGTGTTCTCCATTTTTCGCTCAGGGTCCCCGTGTACGGGGGCACGCCCGAATCATCCCTCCTATCGGCGGCGCGCCCGGGGGGAAACGAGACCCCGACATGCAGCGTCCTGATTTTTGTCAATGTGGGGTCCGTGGAAGTCCCGGCCCTTTCCCAGTGACCAGTTTTTCATTCCGAATCGTTTTTTTGACGGTCCAGAGGCAAAGCGAGGGCCCCCCAATGCCGAAAACGGCAACAAAAACTCCCGTCCTGATCTGTGTACGACGCGATCATTTCTGGGGAAGGGCCGCGCGTTCTCAGAAGGCGGCCTGATTTCTCCAAAGCCCTCCAGCCTTTCTGGAAGCCGTGTGTTTCTACAGATCGAGAAGGTTCAGACATCTTCCCAGCAGGCTGGAGGCCTCCCCGGCCGTCCGAGGAAAATATATGAGATCACGATCCACGAAAAATTGGATCGCGAGTCAATGGTTCTACGAGGTTCTCACACCAGCAGAACATTGGATCACGATCTCATTGCTTTGGCTCCGTTGGAGAAGAGAGCTTGGAGACCCCGAAGTGGCCTCCAGAATGCCCCAAGAGGCCCCCAGGGGCCCCTAGGAGGCCCCCATGTTTGATCTCGATCCAATTGTTCCGAGCGGGGGGGGTCCTGGGCCGGCCAGGGGCCTGGGCCTGGGCCCAGAGAGTCGGAGAGGAGAGTCCGAGAGGAGAGTCCGAGAGGAGAGTCGGAGACTTGAGTCGGAGGGGAGAGTCCGAGAAGAGAGTCGGAGAGGAGAGTCGGAGAGGAGAGTCGAGGAGGAGAGTCGGAGACTTGAGTCGGAGACGAGTGTTGGATACGAGACTCTGAGAGGAGAGTCGGAGACGAGAGCCGGAGACGAGAGTGCTGTCTCGGGGAAACTCAGCCGGAGCTGTTGTTGTGTGACACGGTAGTTGTGTATTGCCCATATGCTCAGGACAAGGAGGGAATAACGACAGGGAGGAGGGACGGGAGGGTGCGAGAAGTGGAGTGAAGGACAACGGGGGTGAAAGGAGAGCGGGAAGGCAAGAATGTAATTTCGCATTCTCGATTTTTCCGCACGGCTGCAGGCAGGACGCGTAGGAGTGAACTTAGCAAGGCTAGTGTCGTGTTTCGCTGGTCCCCGGCAGACTTGCGTGTGTGTGTGTGTGTGTGTGTGTCTTCCTGGATGCCCTCTACGTGCGTCCCCACTTCTCCCAGCCCCCAACTTCTGTTTCCACGATATTCCCACCCCACTCTTTCCCACCCCTCCCCACTTTCTTCAATCCCATATATTCGAAAATTCCGCGTTCCTTCCGCTTCACTCATTCACGCCCCCGACTTAATTCCACCATTCGTTTATGCTCCTTCCCATTTTTCCGCGCCTCACCCGCCTCTGTCCCAACTCATCCTACATGATCGAACCCACTCCACCCCACACCTCCGCAGCAGTTAACACTCCACTCCTCTCCGCCTCTCCCCTCCGACTTTCCCCTCGGACTCTCCTCTCGGACCTTTCTCTCCGACTCTCCTCGCTGACTCTCCTCTTGGGCTCTCCTCCCCGACACGCCTCTCCGACTCTATTGTCGGACTCTCGCTTCATTCTCTCCTTCAGGATTCTCCACTCCGACTCTCCTCTCGGACTCTCCTCTCCGATTCTCCTTCTCTTCTCGGACTCTCCTTTCGGAGTCTCCTCTTGGACTTTCCTCTCCGACTCCTCTTTCCGACTCTTTTCTCGGATTCCTCTTTCGGGCTCTCATCTCCGACTCTCCTCTCCGATTCTCTTCTCGGACTTTCCTGTCCGACTCTCCTCTCCGACTCTCCTCTTCAATTCTCCTCCGACTCTCCTTTCTGAATACCCCCTCGGACTCACATCCCCGACTCTCCGACTCTCTCGCCGACTCTCCTCTCGGACTTTCCTCTCCGGCGTGGATCTTGAACTCGTTTTTCCTTGGCCCGTGATTTCATTGGCTTCCGCCTTTGATGCGGGCCGCCCCCTCTTGACGTCCCTCCTGGGCCCGCGGCCGCTCCCAGAGGATCGGGAGAGGGCGACGGCGGATGTGGCTGCCGCCGACGGCCAGGACGGCGCCGTCGAGGTGGAGTTCGGTCGCGACTGGGTGTCGCACCCGTGCAGGATCGAGTGGAAGGCCCTCTGGCGATCCTCAGAGGACGACGCGAGGATCGCTGTGAAGGTGCTGCCGAGCTGGAGGAACCCCACGGGCTTCGCTTGCCACGTGTTGGAGGAAGACTCCGATGAGTCGTCCGCAGACTTCCGGGTGCTCGGGTGCTGCGGGGGGATTCAGCTGATAGGGGCGGGGAACATCGCGTTCACGGAGGGCTTCGTGACACTGCGCCTGGCGCACCTCCCCTTCTGGCTGCTCACCGCGTCGGTCGCGGACGCCGACCTGCAGTTCGGCTTCGAGTCTCAGGAGGAGGACCCGCAGGAATCATCAACACACCAGCATGCATGACTATGGCCGTTCTGAGCCCCAGTTGCGCAGGATGCTGTGTAGACCAGGCACTGCTGTGGCAATCAGCTGTACCTTGCGGAGGCCCGGACCTTCGACGATCTTCTGTTTTCTATGCGCGGCCAGCGGTCCCGACACCTCCCCCCAGGGTTGGGCTTTCGCCCGGGGCCCGCTTTTCGTGGTCACCCCCAGGGCCCGATCAACGGGCCGCGGGGGGCCGAAAGCGAGGAGAAGCCCCTGGCCGAGGAAAAAACGCACCTCGTCGGAGATCCGGGGAGGAGGCCCCCCAGATCTGCGCCGCGCGGGCCTTCGGGGAGGAGCTGCCGTGCAAGCTCTCCGCGGAGGCCTTCGTGGACCTGGCCGCGGCGCGCGGGCGGCTGCGGCAGCTCGCGCGCGCGGGGCCCCCGGGCGGCGACGGCAGCGGCGAGGAGGCCGGCAGCGAGCCCTACCCACTGAGGGACTGCCGCGTGGTGTCGGGGGCCGTGGAGCGGCTGCTCCAGAGCGTCGCGGGCGGGTTCGGGGCGCCAGGCCCGCGGTCCGATGAGCCACCGAGAGGGCCGGGGGGGGGGGGGGGCAAGCGAGAGCTGGTCGCCACCGTCGGCCCCCCGGCCCGGGGGCCGGTGTTTGTCACCACCCACCAGACCACCCCAACCCAACCCGGAGGCCTCGATTTGCCCTCCATGTCCAGTGGGGGGGGGGGTCGGGGAACATCGAGAAGACACACATGGAACCCGTACCCCCCCCAACCCGAAGCTCGGGCTTTCGGGATGGGTTGGGGTGGCCTGGTAGGTAGTCAGTCTGGGCTCCGCGAACGGCGGGCGCGCGGCCGTTCCGGGTCCGGGTCCGGATGCCCCGGACCCAGACCCCCGATCGACGTCATGATTTTTTCATGACGCGACCCCCAGAGGTCCGGACCCATTCCCCGGGACCGGCTTTTCATCCCGAGTCGTTTTTTGACGGTCCTGAGGGCCGGTAAGGGCCCCCGGAGGCCGAAAATAGCGAAAAACGTCCCGTCGTGATTTTTGTCATGCCTCGAGGGGGTCTGGGCTGGCGCCGCAGGCCGGGATGGCCCGCGGCAGAGGCCTATAGGGCAGGCGGCAGGAGTGTGCCGTCTCCGTGCGTGCCTCGTTGGCTGCTCCTTATGGGGGCCTCTGGGAGGTCGGGCGGCCCCGCCCCCGCCAGCAGAGCATCGCATCTTAGGAGGAGGAGGAGGAGGAGGAGGAGGAGGAGGAGGGGGAGGAGGAGGAGGGGGAGGAGGGGGAGGAGGAGGAGGAGGAGGAGGAGGAGGGTGTTTGGGCTTTTGTCCCCGGCCCTCCTTGGTGGAGTTCTCGTTTTGAACAGAGCGCTGTGGTCGCGGCCTTCCTCTGCCTCCCCGCGCTGCCCTCCTTCTCTGTCTCTCTCTCTCTCTCTCTTGTGTTCTTGTTATCTTTCTCACTTTCTCGTTTCCTAACCCTCTTTGCCTGGGATCTCGATGTGGATAGAGCATGGTGGTCGCATCCCTCCTGACAGCCCCCTCCCGCCTCCTCCATGTCCGTTTGTGCTATATATATACATAATACATACATGCATGCATGCATCAATGACTCTATATATATATATATATATATATATATATATGTCTCTGTCTCTCTTCTCTCCTCTTGTCTTGTACCTCTCTCGTACCTGCCTCCGACCTCGCCATCCATAGGGGCTGCGATCTGCGAAACCGTCGCCACTTTCGAGGGCGGCTGGGGGGGCCAGCACAACGACGCCATACGCGGAGCTAAACTAGGCCTCGTCATCCGTGGGAGGTCTGCGATCTGCTTTCGATGGCTGCTGGGTGGGGGGGGGAGGGGGTAGCACAGTGGCGCCATACGGGGATTCAGATTCGACCTCGCCATCCGTGGGGGGTCTGCGATCTGCGAAACTGTCCCCACTTTCGAGAGCTGCTGGGGGCGGCAGCACAGTGATGCCATATGCGGGTTCAGACTCGACCTCGCCATCCCTGGAGGGCTGCGCGATCGGCGAAACTGTCGCATTTTTCGAGGGCTGCTGGGGGGCCAGTACAGTGAAGTCACACAGACTCAGATTTGACCTCTCCATCCTTGGGGAGCTGCGATCTGCGAAACTGCCGCTTCTTTCGATGGCTGCTGGAGGGGCCAGCGCAGTGACGCCATACGCGGGTTCAGATTCGACCTCGCCATCCCCGGGGGGCTGCGATCGGCGAAACGGTCGCCACTTTCGTGGGCTCATGGCGGGGGCAGCACAGTGACGCCATATGCGGGTTCAGATTCGACCTCGCCATCCATGGGAGGCTGCGATCGGCGACACGGTTGCCACTTTCGAGGGCTGCTGGCGGCTGGCAGTACAGTGACGCCACATGCAGGTTCAGATTCGACCTCGCCATCCCTGGAGGGCTTCCATCGGCGAAGCTGTCGCCCCTTTCGAGGGCTCATGGCGGGGGCAGCACAGTGACGCCATACGCGGATTCAGATTGCACCTCGCCATCCCTTGGGGTCTGCGATCGGCGAAACAGTCGCCACTTTCGAGGGCTTAATATGGGGGGCAGCACAGTGACGCCATACGCGGGTTCAGATTCGACCTCGCCATTTCTGGGGGGCTGCGATCGCCGAAACGGTCGCCATTTTCGAGGGCTGCTGGGGGGGGCGCAGCATGGTAGGGGCCCTACCCAGAGTCAGTCTAGACCTCGCCATCCCTGGGTGGCTGCGATTTGCGAAACTGGCGCCACTTTCGAGGGCTTGCTGGCGGGGCAGCGTAGTGAGGCACTACCTAGACTCAGATCGAGGGCTCCTGGGGTGGGCAGCATATTGGGTAACCTGCCGCGGACCTACATGAGACCTCGCCATTCCCTTGTGGGGGGTGTTATCTGGGAAAGTGCTGCCACTCTCGAGGGCTGCTTGGGGGGGGAGTTTTCTTTCATTTCGATTCACCTCCGTCATGCCCTTGCACACCGACCGGTGCTCGGTTTATTGCCGGTCGCGCAGCTCGGCCAGCCTCCCCAGTGGCGTGCGCAACACGTGATTGCAGGTCCCTGCCACGTCGCCCCCCCTGTGAATCCTTCCCAGCTGTTCTGGGGCCACGCGTGGAACGCAGGGGTTGGGCACGTCGTCCGCGCAGCAGTCTGCCCCCCCCCCTGGCCCTCGGGGTGGCCGGGGGACCGCGGCGTCAGGCCGGTGGTGCGCGCCCCAGCCCGGGGGCGAGGTCAAGTGGCTGAGGGCGGGCGGGGAGGGTGCCGGCGACGGGGCCGGCCTCGACCCCCTGCGGGAGTTTGGGGAGCTGCAGGCGCCGGGGGCCGCACGACGGCACACACCAGGCACACGTTGCGAAGAAGTTGCCAGTCTGAAGCAGATCTCTAGCCCTAGGTTTGGCACCACCTGGCATCGATGCCGATCTTAAGGATTCCCTCGGTCTCCGTGGGCCCATCCCTGAGATTGTCGTCGCTGCTTGCTTGCCCATCTCAGGGATAGGCTGGCCTGCCAGCGGGTGCGCCACGATCGCATCGTGTCTCCGCGGGGGGGCCACTGAGCCCTGGGCCACCGTGCGAAGCTCAGAGTCGACGATGGATGTTGTATCCGAGTCTGGCATTTGCCCATATCCACCGCCTGGGGGATCGATCCTCGTGGGCTTCACAGGCGGTGGATATGGATATGGACATGGATATGGATATGGATATGGATATGGATGTGTGTGTATATATATATATATATATATATATATATATATATATTCGGGCCCCCAGGGGCCAAAACATGTCCATATCCACCGCCCGCCGGGGCACCAGGACGTCGGTTCCCAGGCGGCGGATATGGATCAATTCCCGCTTCGTATTTTACAGGAAGCGTTCGCATCGTGCGTGCTAACTGTGAGCATGAACTTCCAGAGGTCCGCCGGGCTCTCTCTCTTTGGTCGGCGCGGGCGGGCCCTCCCTACAGGTCGAAGTTCCCGGGAGGTTGAGCTCGGCTAGCCTTGGTCCCAGTCCGGCATAATTCAATTCTTGCGTGTTTCAGTTATGAGATTAACAATCCAGCAGTATTCAATTATTTAGTGCTGCTTCCTCGGAGCTCATTCGACCTGGTAGCGAGCTATCTGATCGGGCCTGACTTTCCGTGGTCGATCGTGCCAAAAAGCTCCTCAGGAGTTGCCCCCTGACCCTCCCCTCACCCTCCCCCTAACCCTCCCCTCACCCTGAGCGGCGCCTCCGTCGCCGCCCCGGGCGTCCCTCGGGTGGTTGCAGCGCCGACCGGTGACATTTGGCGGTACCCCGAAGGGTTGTGCTCATGTCTGTTCGGTTGGCTGGTTCTCCGAGGAGGCAGCCGCCTTGGCGCTCGGCGGCAGCGGATCCGAGCTGGCTCGCCTGCGCAACGAGGTCGTGCGGGCGATCCACCGCGTGGACGACCCGCGGGCCTTGCAGAGATTGCTGGCTATGGCCATCGAGGGCGGCGAGGAGGATAAGAAGGACAAGCAAGAGAAGGAGAAGATGGAGAAGCAGGAACACAACGAGAAGAAGGATAAGAAGGAGAAGAAGGAGAAGAAGGAACACAACGAGAAGAAGGAGAAGAAGGAGAAGAAGGATAAGGATGATAAGGAGAAGAAGGACAGCGTGGACGACCCGCGGGCCTTGCAGAGATTGCTGGCTATGGCCATCGAGGGCGGCGAGGAGGATAAGAAGGACAAGCAAGAGAAGGAGAAGATGGAGAAGCAGGAACACAACGGGAAGAAGGAGAAGAAGGATAAGAAGGAGAAGAAGGAACACAACGAGAAGAAGGAGAAGAAGGAGAAGAAGGATAAGGATGATAAGGAGAAGAAGGACAGCGTGGATGCGAAGTAGAAGCAGGCCGAAGAAGAAACACTGCTTACACATAAACGGTTGGAGCTCCGCGCGGATCTCTTGGATGGGCGCTGGGCCCCACCAGCAGCGCCTCTGGAGACGCCCCTGGCGCGCTCCGTGCCTCGGGCAGGGGGATCCAGCGCCGATCCAAGGACTACGTTTATGCAGTTCACTCTTACTTGAGAGATGTGGACAGGGCGGAAGGATCCAAGAATTCCGTTTGTGTGTTTGAAGGGTAAGGTGGACAAGATGAATCATAAGGACGACCAGTGTTGATTCTGAATCCGTTCAGCATTGATGGCTGGCAGGCTTGCCTGATGCCGCTAGCGTTCGTGGCAGAGGCCTGAGGAACAGTCCGACGTGGAAGTCAGGCCCCTTGCGTGAGCTGGCAAGTTTTGAACATACGAGTCTACAATATTCCTGGACTGGCCCCAGCGTCACTTCCCTACATTGTTTGTGTCCAGCACCACGTCTGCGACTCCTCGCTGCAACATCTCCGCGGCCCAGGTTGGAACATGTGCACATCTGCATCATGCACATCAGCTCGCAGCCAGTTTCCCATGTTCGACCCTCCTTGTTCTAGAGGGAGCCCTAAACAGTCGTTGGCCGCACCAGCAGATCACGATAAGAAGGGATAGGACTGGTCAGTCAGAAGTGGCGGCAAGTGGATGGGGGCGCTGCACAAGAAAACAGTGGACGAGAGAAAGGACGTGAGCACAGTCTGTGGAGCGACAGATGGAACATTACCCTGGCGACGTACCCAACCCCTGCGAAATGCGGTGCAGGAGTAGCTTGGGAGATTTGACGAGAAGGCGGGGACGTGACGTGGACGCATCTATTTCTGCGAGCGGCATTCGGAGGGTTCGCAGGCCCCCAATCATGGGAAACTCGATGAGTAACTAAGTGAACCCCTGAGCCACTAAGGAAGACGCGAGGTCCCAAATGAGACGGTGGACAAGGGGCTTGGAACGCCGGCGAGGCAGCAGCAACATGACATGCCCCCCCAGCGACGGCGAGGCCTCGCTCAGGTTTGCGCAGTGCCTCACTCCGTTGGACCCACCAGCAGCCCTCGAAAGTGGCGAGCCGACCAGCAACCCTCGAAAGTGGTGACAGTTTCGCAGGGCGCAGCCCCCCAGGGACGGGGAGGTCCCGCTCAGATCCGCGCGGTGCTTCACTCTGGTGGACCCACCAGCAGCCCTCGAGAGTGGCGACGGGTTCGCAAATCGCAGCCCCCCCAGGGACGGGGAGGTCCCGCTCAGATCCGCGCGGTGCTTCACTCCGCTGGACCCACCAGCAGCCCTCGAAAGTGGCGACAGTTTCGCAGATCGCAGCCCCCCAGGGACAGAGAGGTTCCGCTCAGATCCTCGCGGTGCCTCACTCCTCTGGACCCACCAGCAGCCTTCGAAAGTGGCGACATTTTCGCAGATCGCAGCCCCCCAGCGACGGGGAGGCCCCGCTCAGATCCGCGCGGTGCTTCACTCTGGTGGACCCACCAGCAACCTTGGAAAGTGGCGACGGTTTCGCAGATCGCACCCCCCCCAGGGACGGGGAGGTCCCGCTCAGGTCCGCGCGGTGCCTCACTCCGCTGGACCCACCAGCAGCCCTCGAAAGTGGCGACGGTTTCGCAGATCGCAGCCCCCCAGGGACGGGGAGGTCCCGCTCAGGTCAGCGCGGTGCCTCACTCCGCTGGGCCCAAAAGCAGCCCTCGAAACTGCTGACACTTTCGCAGGGCGCAGCCCCCCAGGGACGGGGAGGTCCCGCTCAGATCCGCGCGGTGCTTCACTCTGGTGGACCCACCAGCAGCCCTCGAAAGTGGCGACGGTTTCGCAGATCGCAGCCCCCCCAGGGACGGGGAGGTCCCGCTCAGGTCCGCGCGGTGCTTCGCTCCGCTGGACCCACCAGCAGCCCTCGAAAGTGGCGACAGTTTCGCAGATCGCAGCCCCCCAGGGACAGAGAGGTTCCGCTCAGATCCTCGCGGTGCCTCGCTCATCTGGACCCACCAGCAGCCTTCGAAAGTGGCGACATTTTCGCAGATTGCAGCCCCCCCAGGGACGGGGAGGCCCCGCTCAGGTCCGCGCGCTGCTTCACTCTGGTGGACCCACTAGCAGCCCTCGAAAGTGGCGACGGTTTCGCAGGGCGCAGCCCCCCAGGGACGGGGAGGTCCCGCTCAGGTCCGCGCGGTGCTTCACTCTGGTGGACCCACCAGCAGCCCTCGAAAGTGGCGACGGTTTCGCAAATCGCAGCCCCCCCAGGGACGGGGAGGTCCCGCTCAGATCCGCGCGGTCCCTCATTACGCTGGACCCACCCGCAGCCCTCGAAAGTGGCGACAGTTTCGCAGATCGCAGCCGCCAGCAGCCCTCGGAAGTGGGGACGGTTTCGCAGACCGCAGCCCCTAAGGACGGGGAGGTCCCGCTCAGGTCCGCGCGGTGCCTCTCTCCGCTGGACCCGCCCGCAGCCCTGGAAAGTGGCGACGGTTTCGCAGGGCGCAGCCCCCCAGGGACGGGGAGGTCCCGCTCAGATCCGCGCGGTGCCTCTCTCCGCAGGACCCACCAGCAGCCCTCGAAAGTTGCGACGGTTTCGCAGATCGCAGCCCCCCAGACAAGGCAAGAGGAGACAAGAAGGAGGTGGGCGGGAGGCGGGAGGCGGGAGGCGGGAGGAAGGAACGAGGACGCGCGAGCATTGCTCTATTCAAAACGAATACCCAACCAAGGAGGGTTGGGACAACGATGATTGGAAGACTGGCACATGGCAACTCTCAATGGAATCGACTACTCCAGATTTCGTAATAAAGGTAGGGGGGGTCTCATTTCGGGGGGGGATCTCTTCCAGGCTTTCTTGGAGGGCCTGGGGGGTCTGAGGACGATGTTTTGGACGGTTCTCCCACGGGGGAGGTCTGAAATGGCTTGTCTTGGAGGGTCCAGACCCCCTCCCTTTTATTACGAAATCTGGAGTCTTGTAGGAGGGGGCGGGAGAGGGATGGGATGGGACGGGGTGGTGGCCCGTCTTACTGCAGGTCGCAACTTGCTCCGGTGGCCCGGTGGTTGCAATCTCCTCGCATCGAATGGCTTTCGGCCCCTCCCGCCGCCGTCGGCACGCGCCGTGGCCCAGAGGCGAGAGGCATCTTGGAAGCCTCTGGGGATCCTTCGGGGTCTCTCGGGGTCTCGTGGGGGGTCCTCTCGAAAGGAGTTTGAAGGCATCTTAGGCCCTCTCAGGTTGTCTCGGGTTGTTATTTTGTGGGGCCCTTCGGGGTCCCTCTTGGGCTGTCCTGGCGCCGCCTTGGCCAGTCTTGCAAGGTCTTGTAGCTCTCTTGGGCCGTCTTCGGCTCTTCCAGAGGCTTCCTTGAGCCGCCTCGGGTGGATATTGGGTCCCTCTTGGGCAGTTTCGGGTGGCTGGAGCCATCTTCAGCCACACACACACACACATACATATATCTATATATATACATATATATATATATATACACATATACATACATATGTGGCAGTTACAGCAGGCGCGTCGAACAAGAGATCAGCCTTCCAGCAGGTGGCCCTCAGAAATCGATAATCGATAATCCACCGATGGTCATGTTACTCATGGGAGCTTTGTATACCCTAGCAATTCCGTCTTTAGAGTGCACTAGCATCGACTAGCGTCTGCTAGTCGATGAGATGGCGCCGAGTTAGTGTCGGCTAGCGTCGACTGGCGTCGAATAGTTTCGGCTAGCGTCGAATAGCGTCGCTTCAGCGCTGATTCGCAAGAGCCAGCAGCATGGTATGAGAGGCTCCCATGAGTTGCCGCAGAACACAGAAGCCCTCGGTCACCTCAGCTTAGCTCTGGGCCCTGGTGAGTTGTGCGCCCTCAGCTTCGTATGGCACGACTTCTCTGTTGCCGTCTATGCCGCATCTGCCTCCCGCCTTTCCGTCGCACGAATCCAGGGTCCCCTCTGAGCCCACTCCGCAAACTCGGCAAGCTTTACACCTGTGTGGTTGGAGCCTACGGGAAGACGCAATTCAGGAGCGCAGCCAAACGGTATCCCCCAGGCAAAGGCCCCTCCGCCTAAGCTGTTGGCCTTCTAAGAAAGCTTTGAAGTAACCAGAGCCTGCCGTCTGGTTGTCCTGACCTTTCTTTGGTACTTTGAAAACAGAAGGCCCTCAACACCTTGTTAGTAGTATTGCTCAACCTTTTCTTGTATCATCTGAACCTTTTTCGCATGTTGTTTTCTTGACCTTTTTAGTCGTGGAAGGCCCCCTTTCTGGGCCCCCGCAGCGTGCGGGCTCGGCCCGCCTCGCTCGGAGGAGCTCCGCGCCTCGGCGTCCTGGGCGGGATCCCGCATGAGGGCCGCGAGAGGGGCAGGAGGAGGAGAAGGAGGAGGAGGAGGGAGGGAGGCAGGGAGGGAGGGAGGGAGGGAGGGAGGAGGAGGAGGAGGGAGGAGGGGGGAGGAGGAGGAGGAGGAGGAGGAGGAGGAGGAGGACGCGCCGCTGGGACCACTGCACCCCCACGGGTGCAGTGGTCCCGCTAGACAGCGCTACATCGGGCCTGCCCCATCCACAGGGGGAGTATTCAAAAACAGTAAGAAGATGATATGGGGACGATGTGTTGCCACTTGATGAGCATTTTTTTGGCATGTCTTGGTGAGTTTGAGTGAATGTATAGTCCGTGAATCCGTCGTCCGTGGAGCTTGCTGCTCCGCTACCATGCAATGGTCCCGTCAGAACCGCTGCCCTCTGCTGAATCCTTGGAGACTGCTTTCCTCTGTTCTCCTGTCGATGCGCCGGTCACTCTCGATGGTAACGTCTTGGAAGCACGGGCAGTTGGAAGCGCGAGGCTGCTCGCGCGATGGTGATGAGGGGAGCTGTTTACTGTTGCGGGCCAGCTCGCAATCTTGCGCCTCGGAGAAGCACACCAGAAGTCCAGCGACCTGTGTCGCTGCAAGGCTTGAGCCAAGACGGTTTCGGCGGAAACGCTTCGGAATCGTGTGACACGCTTATAATGAGCCCCTGGTGCTTGGGGTTCTTCAGGGGCCCTCGGGGAGGCCATTAAGCATGGCTAGATTGCAAATATAGAGCAGGACGCACGATACGCCGTGAATCGCAGACTTACATACAATAGGGTTCCTGTGGAGCCTGAGTGTACATAGTAGCTCACACTCGGCCTCTAGAGGCCGCCTGTCGTAAGTAGGCTCTGGTCAGGCAGGCTCTGGGCTGTGAGTTGCATGCCCAAAATTTAAATATCGATGTGTCGGCATCCCTGCTGCCGACTCCTGAATTCACAGAAAGCACAGAGCGTGGGAGCGGTCTCACCGTGCCCCATAGGGCTATGTCTCTGGCAGGGTAGTGCTGCTCGTTGGGATTGTCGCGGGCGAAGTAGATTAAAGCCTCCAGGACTGCATCTTCATCTTCGTCGGGTAGTGGCTTGCCATGATCGGGCCTGTCGATGCCCGCGGCCTTGCGTTTCCTGGCACTGCGATGGAGGGGTCGTCCACCAATCTCCAGCGTTGTTCTGATCTGGAAAACTCGATTCAGACCGTGGCAGGTCGATCTTTCGTCAGTCCGTCCGCTAGCATAGCATCGCTGTGCACCCAGCGTATCTGAAGGGCCGTCTGCTCCTTCTGTGATCGAATACCAAGACACTCGATACTCGTACGTTTGTCACGTAGTTCGAGGCCAGCTGGCTCATTCTTTTCGATCGCGTCATGCCCCGACTTCCCGTCTGTGACAAGGACGCCAGGGCAGGCTGAGATGGCGTCGTTCACGTGTCTCTTTGAGGTGTAGTCCACCGGGCCGCACTCTAGCTCGTAGATGAGACGTCGGACGTAATTGATTGCGTCGAGGATCTCGGTCATCATCTGCACTTCCGCACCGGTACCTCGTCTGGCCACGCGTGGCAGCCTGCAGGATCTCCATGATACAGGTGCCACCGTCTCCGTAGAGCCGCTGAGGAAACGCAGCGGGGCCAGCACCACGATCTCACCGCCCTGAGATTCGCCAGTAACCCGCGCTGCCCAGACTGCGTCGCCCCAGCCGACCACGGCAATCTGGTCGACAGCCGGGATGAGCGTGGCCATCGGCGGTGTCGTTCACGGTGCGGATGAGCTTGTTGATCTTTTGGATGGTCGAGACCGTGGCCGTGGGAATCTTGGACTGGAGCAAGGATACTTCTGCATTGAGCCATCGGGCCGATTGCAGTGCACGCCATCCTACGGTGCCAAGTCGGCCTCGTAGATCAGATCGCTCTTTGTCCGAAGCTCCCTCTGTAGGTTTTCGGCCACGCCTTATCCTGATGGGCTCCACGTTCAGACTGTAGTTGTCCTGAGCGATGTTGCAAGTAACATCGCCATTCTGTCTGAGATTGATGCCACACTGTACGAAAGCTCGGCTCTCCCAGGGCGTCCACTCGAACGCCTTCTAGATGTCGGTGCGCTTCTTAAGGAAGGCCAGGCTCGTGTGGTCACCAGCGATCATCATATCATCCACGTGTAGGATCACCATGCCGACCAGCTTTAGGCCGTCGCGGATGACCCAGACACAGGGCTCGCATTGGACAACCTCCAGTTCGAGCTTCTTGAGCGTGTCCTTAAAGTGGAGCCACCATTCGCGAGGACTTCTTGGGCCCTGGAAACGACAGGACAGTTTTTTAACCGCTTCCGTTTTGCCCTTTCGTTGCCGGATCTGACGCCGTTTTTTTACCGGTTCCGTCACCAGTTTTTGACTGGTTCCGGCTCCGGTTCCAATCCTGGAGCCGTTTTTGTTGCCGTTCCCGGGGTCCGTTTTTTTGCCTTTTCCATTTTCAAGGGACACTTCTTTGAAAACGGTGAAAAAACAGCCCTGCCGTTTCGGGGGCCCACTAAGCGCGAGGAGCATGTACGAAGCCGTACATCGGCTTGAGGAATTGTAGGACCTGGTCGTCGCGCATGCCGAAGGCCGGGCGGACATCTTTCGGCGGGTCCGCATAGATCTTCCTCTTTTCCTCGTCGGTTTCTCCCTGGAGGAGGGCTGTCACTGCGACCGCCTTCTCCAGCTTCCACTTGTGTCTAGCTGCCATGGCCAGTAGAAGTTGACGTGCCCGTCGGGAGGCGACGGGAGACTCCGTCCGTAAGTGTAGCAGGTCGGGGTCGCGGAAGCCAAGCACAACCAGGCGTGCCTTGCCCCTGAGGACGTTGCCCTGCTCACCCTTCTTCCAGGTCAGAACGAAGCGGCAACGTAGTAGGCGTGCCGGGTCGACTCCTTGTTTGCTCAGGATCCTGACCGCCTTAGTGCTGAGAGCTGATGAGCATTCCTTCTGCTGGGCCTCGAGGAGCAGCTTCTTTTCGTCGGGGGTCGCCTTCTTGAAGGATACCTCGACTCGGCCCTTGCGGGTCTGGGATGCAACGTAGTTGCTGGGGTCGTCCATGTAGGCCATCAGCGCAAGCTCGTTGATGATGGGGATCTCCAGCATGATGAGCTCGTCGTCCTCCTTGGCCTCGTTGTGCTGCTGTACGCTGTACGCATGGTCCCCATAGAAATTTGCCCTCCTGCAGGTAGTCGGAGAAGGCCTCTTGGGTAGCAATGGCGACCCGCTGCTTCTTGATGGTTGGCTCGGGCGATCCTGGGGCTTGCCGATGGTGCTTGTTGTTTTCATCAGGTGCCGTAGCTTCCTCCAGCTCATATGCGTCCGTATCCACGTCAATCGGATGTTGGGTAGCTAGGTCCTTGTGGTCGTCGCTCGGAGGCGCCTCCATGATGACCTCAGCTGGTGGTTCGGCGTCTCCGTGAGGTAGTTCGGTAGGTTCACCGCCAGGCTGCTGTAGGCCTGGTGGAGCATCTGGATGGCAGGGTCAGGGTCAGCAGTCGCATCGAGCCAAGGATCTCCCTTGCGTCGCATCCTCCTGGGAGGTCTCGGTCCAGGTACAGGAGGTCCTCCAAGCTCAGGTTGTGCTGAGGGTAGTACGCTGCCTCCGCCACCACTTGGCCCGAGGCTCCGTGGTGCTCCCTGGGAAACGGGTAGATCGTAGTCGTCGTCGATGGCCCAGGGTCCCTGTGTTTTCTTTCGCCAGGCTCCAGGTGGCAGCCGCCGGTATACGAAGACCAGGTCGCCTGTCTCGTACTCATTGAAGGACCTGAACCTCGCGGCCTCCGCTCGCTTGACTCGGTCTGACGTCTGGATGTGGGCCAGCCGCGAGAGTCGTCGTACCTGGGCGTCTCGGCTGAAGGCACCGTCCTCTAGTTCAGCACTGATGAGAGGTAAGTCGCGTGGCTCGTCGGACGGGTTGACGGTGGTCCCAGTCGGAGTCCGTCCTGCATAACGTTGAAGGGCGGTGAAGCCGTCGATCCTGATCAGGTCGTTCCTCGCGGCCACCTGTAAGCCAATCATCTCGGTAGTCGGCATTTCGGCGGACACCATCTCGTCGAACGCGTCCAGTGCTTCCTTGAAAGCTTCAATAGCTCGCTCGATCTTGCCGATCTGCCTGTGGGCGTCGGCCGCACAGGGCAGACAGTAAATGCCCAGGCTCTCGACCCACTCTTTAAACTCGTCGGATGTGGCGCTTCCCGCAGGGTCGTAGCGCATAATCTTTGGGCGTCCAATCCATGGAAACCCTCTCGTAGTGAAAATCTGTCGTAGATCTCTGGCCCGTACCTGGCGAGTCTGTCCAGGAATCTTCTTCTCATCGATCAGCCTCACGTAGAGCATGTCGGAGCCGGCGTCGAGGATCGCCAGAGCCATGACATTCGTGCTCGTGCCCCGTCGGACCCATGAGAATGCGTCAAAGAGTGCTTCGTGACCGTTCTGAGGCTGCTCTGCTGATGACGCAGGTGGTCGCTTCGACGGAGGTCGGTGAGCATCGCAGATGTCGCACTTGAAATTCCTTGCCAACCGTCGCTCCTCTGGTCGTGCGCCTCGGTCTCGAAGATAGCGTAGCAGATGAGCTCTAGGAAAATGTCCAAGGTTGGTGTGTACCAGCCTGACGTAGCTCTCGAGCTTCTGAATCGTATCCTTGGTGAGGTGGCTCTCTTCGCCGTCCTGTCAAGGTAGGTCTGTCTCGTCTTCCACCAGCGCCGGCTCCATAGGTGGCTGCTGAATTGCTGCCAGGCAGTGACAGCGCACAACCTCGTCCTCGAAGTAGTTGGTATTCTGGCTCTTGGTCAGAGCTCGGAGGATCCTGCGACACAGCATCTTGGGATAGGCGCCATACGCCTCGATGCGCAGGCTGCTCTCGATCTCCTCGTGGTAGTGGTCTCCACGGCACTGCAAGGGCTGGAGAGCAACCCAGATCCTCTTGTCGTTCGTCAGGAGCTTCCAGCGCTTCTTCATGAGCTCTCCCGTGTCTGGAGCTCGCAGTCCACACGCACAGCCGTCCACAATGACCTCGTAGGGCAGTATCTTGTGTAATTCCCTCCAGCAGGTCTTCTGCCACGAGCGACTGTTGTGAGGCTGTTCGGCGAGAGCTGAGCCATGCAAGTTGAGCACCTGATGCTCGGTGAGACGCTTGTTGTTCTCGAAGATGCGATGGCTCTTCACCCGCTTCTTGCGAAGGTTCTCCTTCTGCTGCTCGTTGCGCTGGTTGATTTTCTGCATGATTGACCACTGTCCGCAGGGCGGGGTACTGACGAGGATCTTCAGGCTCTTCTCGTTGAGCAAAAACTTCGCCTTGTGGTAGCCCTGCGGCTTGCTGATCTCGTAGTCGTTGAAGAGGCCAAGCCGTTCGAAGTGGTAGCCTCTCTCGTAGCACACCTGACCCAGGTTCGAGTCCTCGCGAGTGCAGGCTTCGACCATCGTCATGCGGCCGAAGGTTGCCAATGAGCACATGGCTCCGAACAGAGCCGACCTGGTCGATTGGGTGACCGCCCGAATGGCCTGACGCTGATGGCCCTTGAGAGGGCGGCTCTCGTCACTAAGCCAGCGTGCTCGCTCGTCCCGGATGTCGCTCAGGCCTTTGTGATCGCACATGTCTTGTGGCATCATCCGTACGGCTTCATCTTCAGAATCGGTTCGTTCTTCGCAATACCCCTCTTCAGCTGGCAGCGCGGATGCTGACAGTCATGAGTGTAGTGGGCGGCGATGGCTGGCCCCACGATGGTGGGTGCCGTCTCCATCTTCTTGATCTCCACCTCCTTCTTGATCTTGGTCGTCGGGGCTGCCGTCCCCTGCTGCTCGATGATGTACGCGATGATCCTGTCGATCACCTCCTCCTTCTTCCCCGCCTGGACCAGTCCCCAGCTCTTGCACAGGGACCACAGGTGATTGAGCACCGTGGCCATGTTGAGCTGCTCGAGGATCTGCTCCGAGCTGAGCTTCGCAAACGCAGACACCTCCGCATGCTGGGTCAAGAACTCTGACTTTGCGCTCTCGATGGTATCGCGCAGCGCTCTGTTCTGCTGGATCTTCGCTGCTGAGGCTGACGACTTGACTGTTGGCACGGGCGGCGCATCTCGAGCTTCTCGTGATGTCCAAGCTCCGCTGGCCAGGTCGGGAACTTGGTGGACAGAAGCTGCACCGGTAGGCCGTGACTGTCCAGCTTCCACTTCTCGTGATGGACTGTCCTCAGGAACGTCTTCAGCACTAGTCGCGTCCAGCGCCTCGACGTAGTCCATGACAGCAGCATCTTGCATACCCACATCTCCCAAAGAGGCCGGTGCTCCAGTAGGAAGGTCTCCGTCAACCTCTTCATATCCTTGTCCCTCTCCGAGCCCGCCAGTGGTAGCTTCTCCCACGCCCACTGCTCCATCTCCTCGTTCTCCCAGCTTCACGTGCTGGCTCTCTGCTTTGCGGCATTTCGCCTCGCGATTGAGGTTCATGCGAGTATGGAAGATATGGAAGCCGCTGGGGACCAGGCTCCTCGCTGGAATCGTTCGCGCCAAAATTGGCTATGGAGGATGATGGTGCAGGGACCTGAGGCTCTGGGAACGTGGGGATCTCGAGGAGGACCTCAGGGGTATGACCAAATGATGTCATATAGGATGAGGTCGGAGTACGTGTTAGGTATGCCTTTGACGTAGGAGTAGGCGTAGGTAGTGATAACGTACCCGTGGCTCTGAGTAATGATGATGTCTCCGTTGCGGTAAGTAACGATGATGTCCCCGTTGCAGTAGGTAATGATGATGTCCCCGTTGCAGTAGGTAATGCAGATGTCCCCGCTTCAGTAGGTAATGGTGATGTCCTTTGGCCCTGCGGGGCTTCTCTGGTAGGGGTCGCATCAGAGAGCTTCCGGGAGTCATCTGCAGGGGAATCTGGGAGTTCGCAATCGATCGGCTGCTCGTCATCACCTTTTTCCTACGGCACCGTAGCAGTCTCGGGTGTCGAGGGCGCGCACCCCAAGCTCAGGGTGGCCACGAAGCCAACGTCGGCTTGCGATACAAGGGGCAGCGCAAGGTGTTCGCTCGGAAGGGCGAGGAGCTTTGCTCGGCGTCCGAGCTTCTTAAAGAAAACGGCGTGTGCCCCGCAATCGATCACAGCTCCCAGGCGGCTCAAGACGTCAACTCCAATGAGGAGTGATGCATCCGCGTCGAGTATGCTGATCTCGAGCTCGCCCTCCGCACCGGCGATCGTCAGGGGAACGGTCGCACGGCCGGTGCAGGTCTCGGAGTTACCGTCGCCGAAAAGGAAGGTCGTCGTTCGGCTGACGTCCATCCACGTCCATCTTGATGCTGTTGCCCGCCTGTTCGTAGATAATGTCCCGTAGCTTCTCAGCAGCCTCGATGCCATTGATGCTGGAGGTGGCGCCGATGTCCAGGATGCCGAAACACTTCGAGGCGGACTGCTTCACACTCATCAGCATCCGCTCTTCTCCCTGCTGCAAGGTCGCCCAGATGGGCGCGGTCACAGGACGAGGTGCCAGCTCCAGCTCGTAGGTCGGCTCGTCGGGCTGCCTCTCCGCTTCTGGAAATGTGCCGGAGAAGACGAATTTACTCTGACCCTTCTTCGGGCGGTCACAATCTCCGCGACTGACATTTGATGAAGCGCGGTCCTTCTGGTCCTTCGTCTCATGATTGCCGCCGCACTTCAAGCACGGGCCCTTCCTGGTTGGACAGGGGCGGTCGCTGCTCCTAGAGCTTGGTCGATCACGTCGTTGTCCGTCGCCTCGCGCCCTTCATTTGGAAGATTCAGAGCCTCTTGACGCTGTCCGTGGTCCGTGGGACTTCTTGTCGTGTGGCGTGCGCTTTTTTTCCTCATCCACTGGGTAGAACTTCCTTGCTGTCTTCACTCGTCGTAGGAGGTCCCGAGCTTCCTCGAAGCTCCTCTGCTGCGCGGCGAAGACAGTCTCCGCCTCCTCTATCTCCTGGGCGCTGTAGAGGGGCTCCTCGGGATCCTTGGTGTCCCCCTCAGGCTGGGTGTCGTAGGAGGCTTCCGACTCGTCGTGGTATCCGTAGCCGTCCTCGATCTCGTCATCGGCATGGATCCTGCCACGCTCTCGGTGACGGTGATCCTTGCCATGCTTCTTGTCGCGATTCGTCAGCTCGTCGTCTGGCCAGGATACTCGCAGCTGCTCTCCGATGTTGTCGCAGTCGAAGTTAACAGTCACTGCGCTAATCACCGCTGGTCGTTCGGTCGGGGACAGTCGGGATCTCTGCAGTAGCAACCATCCTCGCAGTTGGTCCAGAGGAATCGCTTGATTGAGATCAGTTCCGAAATCAGGATGCTCTGGGATCTCCTCAAGACCCGTCTGGATAAACTCGCAGAGCTTGTAATTCAGCTCCCTGGCCTTCTCGGCGGCATCCTCGGGGCCCTCGGGCTCGACCTTGTAGAGGAGCCAGCTCAGATCTGTGTAGAGTGAGTTCCGGTCCTCGGCCCTCTGGGAGAGCCGCTGATGTCTCTGCCTCTTGAAATATTCAGTGACAAAGCCCTCGACAACGTCGTGATGGGCTTCGTCATCTCTACTAATGTAGCTCGGCATCGGCTCCCAGTTGTCGCGTCGAAGGTTGAAGATCCATCTGGCTAGGTTTTGCTTGCGTCCTGGATGGGCTGAGCACCGAGCTTAGCACGAACGTGTCTGAGCAACTCTGTGACGCCGTCGTCTCTCTAGATGCGATCCCAGTCAACGTCCTTGGCGGCCTGTCTATCTCGTCCCTCCAGTCGTCGCCATAGTCTGGGTTGCAGACATATCTTCCATCGCGACGGGTCCCTCTGATATAGGTTTGACGTCTCTCTCGTAGTCGTCTACCGTGGTGAGGTCTCCATTCCATTTGGGTACGATGTCGTCGCCATGGTTAGGCTTCGCCATGGCTCTTTGGAATACTGTGGTCCGTAAATCCGTCGTCCGTGGAGCTTAAAGCTCCGCTACCATGCAATGGTCCCGCTAGAACCACTGCCCCTTGCTGAATCCATGGATCTTGCTCTCCTCTGCTCTCCTGTCGATGTGCTGCCAACTCTCGATCGTAATGTCGTGGAAGTACGGGCAGTGGGAAGCGCGAGGCTGATCGCGCGATGGTAATAGAAGGGAGCTGTTTACTGTTGCGGGCCAGCTCGCAATCTTGCGCCTCGAAGGCGCACACCAGAAGTCCAGCGACCTGAGTCGCTGCAAGGCTTGAGCCAAGACGTTTTCGGCAGAAACGTATTGGACATTTGTGAAGCGCTTCTAATGAGCCCCTGGGTCTTGGGGCTCTTCAGGGGCCCTCGGGGAGATCATTAGGCATGGCTAAGCTGCAAATAGAGAGTAGGAAACACGATACGCCGTGAAACGCAGACCTACCTAAACAGGGGCTCCTGTGGAGCCTGAGTGTACATAGTAGCTCACACTCGGCCTCTTGAGGCCATCTGTCGTTAGTAGGCTCTGGTCAGGTAGGCAAAGGCTGCCCCCAAGGCTTCTCGGAAACCTCCCCTGTCTGCACCTCCTCCCCCTCCTCCCCCTCCTTCCCTTCCTCCTCCTCCTCCTCGTTCTTCCTCCTCATCATCATCCTTCTCCTCCTCCTCCTCCTTCTCCTCCTTCCCCCCCCGCCCTGGCTTTTTCTGGGCCGCGCGGAACAGGAGCCTTGTTGGTGTGGCCTCCGCCAGGAGCCTGCAATGGCGGGACAAATCGCTCCAGGGTGTTCCAGGGCGCTTTTGAGGCGGCCGCGGCGCGCGCTGCGTCCCTTTGGGCCCGCCAGCTCTCGGAGACCCGTGCCCGATGCTGCCTCGGCGGGCCCTCGCCTTGCGGTCAGGACAATGAGACGGGGACCACTCTCGGTTCAGGACGGGGCCCTGGGTCTCTGACCGCTCCCCAGATCTGGGTCGGGGAACCTGTTCGTGTCCGAGGCTTGCCGTGGCCACTCATTGCTTCTGCCGCGCTCGTCACGGTGACGCGATCCCTGGAGAGCAGGGGAGACGCGGGCAGCTGCGGCTCCTCTCCGCACCCTGCAGCAGCTGCGGCGGCGACAGGCAGAGACGCTTCCCCCGACGGCGCCGATGGCGCTGCCCGCGTGCCTCGTGCCGCCGACGTCCGCGACCGCCACCCGCGATCGGCACCACGGCGTCAGCAGGCAGCGGCGGCGACCTGCGCTGCAGCGGCGGCGGTGACAGGCGGAGAGTCCTGCGAGGGCGCCGATGGCGGTGCACGCGGGGCTCGTGGCGCCAGCGCCAGCGGCCGCCGCCTACGACCGGCATTGGCGCGCGGGTGGTGCGGCTGTCGGGCCAGCGGGCAGGGACCACCTCGGGGGCAATTTCGTTTCCGAATGCCATGTCGTCCGGAGATCTTGCCGCCTCTTTCCTGCGTCAGTGTCCAAAGGATCACCGTCCCATGCGCACAACGGCGCAGGACTGCGCGCGGATTTGACCCAAAGGCTCTGGAGCGAAGCTTGAGAATGCATTGGGGCCCCAATCCTGCCGGACTTCCTGGACCGCCTCGGGCGCCCAGACTTACAGAAGTCGCATACAAATCTCGACGGGCAGGCGTTTTTGCATGCAGTTCTTAACGCTCTGCGTATCCCCGCCAGCCCGTCCACAACCGATCCCTGGGTGAGGTACCTTGGGCTGGGCAGAGTAGGGCCACATCGTGAAACAAAGAGGGGGCGCGGCCGTCAAGCCGAAGCTCAGGGTCAGCCTCGGCAGATCCCCGAGCCAGCCATGAGTACCGTTTCAGCGCTCGCGCCGGATGATTCAACCGAAGTTTGGGTCCGCCCAAGCAGCCGCCAGCAACATCCAATCTGGGGACTCTGCGGCCTTTTTCGGATTGTTGTTCCCCGAGGCCTTTTGGGGCCATCTTGGGGCTCTCTGGGGGCCGTGCAGGGGGCCTTCGGACTCTCCAAGGTCGATCCAGGGACCATCGATCCAACAATGGATGGGTCCTCGATGATCCACGTTCCCCAGTCGGAGCCCGACCATTCGTCTCATGAGACCCTCTAGGGGGGTCGTTTGGGGTGCGCTTGGAGGCCTTTGCGGTCATCTTGGTGCTATGCTGGACCCTTTCGATGCTCTTATGGGCAACATGGGGGGCCATCTCGGGGCCTCAGGCTTGGAGTCCATCGGAAGCGACAAGGCGGCGAGAAGGCATACACCACTGAACAGCATATATCTGTTGCATCTGTGGTACCATCTCTTTAAGATGATTCCGGATGCTCTGATCGCCCCACCGCCCCCCCCCCACACACACACACACACACACACACACACACACACACACACACACACACACACACACACACACACACACACACACACACACACACACACACAGACACACACAGACACACACACACACATACACACATACACACACATACACACATACACACATGCACACATACACACACCCACGCACACACACACACGCACACAACCACGCACGCACGAACTCACGCACGCACGCACGCACGCACACACACACACACACACACACACACACACGCACGCGCACGCACGCACGCGCGCAAGCGCACGCGCACGCGCACGCGCACGCGCACGCGCACGCGCACGCGCACGCGCACGCGCACGCGCACGCGCACGCGCACACGCACGCACACGCGCACACGCACGCACACGCACACGCACACGCACACGCACACGCACATGCACACGCACAACGCACACACACACACACACACATACACGCAACACGCACACACGTGCACACACACACATCACACATACATATATATATATGCACATATATATATATATATAGGTATGCACACACACGCACAAACACGTCCAGATCCGGGGAGGAGATATGAAAACTGGTAGTAGCGGTACATCCTTCCCCGAAAGACCCATGTGGATGAACGGGTTGATCCGCTAAACCACCTTTTCCAAGAGGTTTACTTGGATTTGGTTGCGTGGGTGTTGTTCCTGGGATTCGTAATCCTGCTTTCGTGTTGCAGCAGTTTGAAACATATGTTCAAGTACGATTTCTTGAATTCTGAGGGACCGCTTCGTGACAACTTCACGACGCAGGAACTTCTCGGTGTCAGAGGCATGGGGTGAAGATCGTGATTTCAGCATTGTGTTCTCTCGGGCGCACCCCAACAGTAGGGTTTCGACGGGGCTCAACATTGTGGCCTCAATGCCGCGATTGCGTTCCCGTGAGATGATTCGCCTTTCCCTCTCTCTGTGAGAGTGGTGCGATGCCTTTTTGGCCGATTCGCCCAAGTAGGCCTGGTTCTATACTGGCAAGGCCTTACGACCGGAGCCGCCGACCCTGAAGGGGGACGACGACGGCGTCGACAACGACGACGACGATAATGACGATGACGACGACGACGACGACGACGACGACGACGACGACGACGACGACGACGACGACGACGACGACGACGACGACGACGACGACGACTTCGGCGGCGGCGGCGACGGCGGCGGCGGCGGCGGCGGCGACGCTGACGTTGGGGAGAGTCTTCAGGGATGCTTCGTGGGGCCTCGTCGGAGCGCGCTCGTAGGCATCGGGGCGGTAGTTTTGGGGCCTCTTGGGGGCATCTTGGGAGCCTCTTGGGAGCCGCCTGGGAGTCCGTTCGGGTTTCCTGGGGGCCTCTTGAGGCCTCGTGGGGGCCTCTCGGGAGCATTTTGGGGCATCCTGGGAGCTTCTTGGGGCCGAGGGCTCGAAATGTTCGTTCGGGCCCCCTTGTGGGCATCGCTTCGAAGCCGCCTCGGCGGCCTCTGGGGCCGTCTGGGAGGCCTCTAGGGCCGTCTTGGGGCCTGTTGGGTCGTTTTGGGGCCGGCCTTCTTGAAGCGCTCTTGGGAGCCTGGGGAGCGCTCTTGGAGCCCTCTTGGGCCGTCTTGGAGCCATCTTGAAGCCTCGGATGGCCATCGGAAGCGAAAAGGCGAGGAAAGCCAAAAACATTGATTATCCTAAGGTTTTGGAAGGATTTTGGTCTCTTCGGGGCCTCCTGGAGGAGCTCTCTGGCCACTTGGAGCGGGCTTGGAGCGGTCTCGGGGCCTCTTGGAGCATCGTGGGAGCCATCTTGAGGCATCTTGGGATATCTTGAGCCATCTTGGAGGTCATCTTGGGCTCTCCCAGGCGCTATTGGAGTCATCTCAAGCAGTGCCCCCCCCCAGGAGGCCAAAATGTGACCAAAACCTTATTGTAAAATCAATGATTTTGGCATTCTCGCCGAGGCCTCTTGGAGCGTCTTGGGTGCCTCAGGGGGGCCTCTTGGGGCCTCTTGGGGGTCTCTTGGGAGCCTCTTGGGGGCATCCTTTGGGCCTCTTGGGGACCTCTTGGGGCCTCCTGGCCACCTCTTGGGGCCCTCTTGGGGCACCCTTGGGAGCCTTGGGGGCGCTCTTGGGGCCATCGCGGAGGAGATCGATCCAAAGAAAGGGGGGGTCTTAACTAGCGAAGCCCTCCCAAAAGGCTAACATGGGGCCCAAACCCTGGTAAGTCAAATGATTTTGGCTTCCTCGCCGAGTCCGTCTTGAACGCTCCGGCGACCCGCGGAACGCCCCCTCCAGGTCCAGGGGGGGGTAGGGGGGAGGGGGGAACTCTTCCCCGAAGGTGAAGAAGGGGGTGGAAGAGGAAACACCCTAAACCACCTACGCCCTAGCGAGATGGGCAGAGGATGAAAACGTAAGGAAGAGGGAATGCGAGGCAGTGCAAGCGCAGCGATCTCTGAACACTTCCGTTCGAAGCGTATCCGTGTGCCTGCTGCACGTCCCGCCACCGCGCCAGCGCCAGCGCCTGCTTCGCGACCAATCGAGAACCGCCAAGAGGGCCGCAACGCGTGACAGGCACAGTTTGTGTGAGCAGCACGTGGCGTGCGTGCCAGCCATCACAGAACCACAGGTGGAGAGTGGGGCAGGACTTCGGAGAGCCGCTGGGACAGCCGGGCAGGGGGCCCCGCAGTGGGCGAAGTGGCTCGGGCGCGGGTCCAGGGAAGCCAGGGGACGACGGGGTTGGGGCTCCTGGACGAGGGGGCCGGGTTTGGTCAGACGGTTGGATAGAGGGCCTGCCGGAAGCCAGGGGCGAGAACAGTCGGGCGGGTGGTAATGGGGGGTGACCCACATGGTGAGTGAACAAAAGGGCCCTACAGGGGCCCTCCCGGGCCCCTTCTGGAGCCAGTTGTTATCCAAAAGAGGCCCTAAAGGGCCCCTTGAGGGCCTTAATCTTCACCCCCCATTTGGGTCACCCCCCACTGCCAACCGCCCGAAACCCTAGGACAGCGCAAGACAGGTCCAATGCGCCAAAGTAGCCGAAAACCAGCCCAAGACATCCCCGATTTTCCATGTCAGACATGTTCTAAATTCCGTTTTAAGATGCCTCAAGGAAGGCCCCCGAGAGACTTCCAAAGATGCCACCCCCAAGAACCACAGAAGCTCACCGAAAGGGCACTCAACGATGTTAAAACGCCTTTTAGGAGGCTTGTCCGGGGCTTCTCCCAGCGCGACTGACGGACCCTTGAGGCGAGGAGCTTCCAGGTCCAGTTGAGGCGAAGCGGGATATAAATTTTGAGCGATGTTTGCGGCGCGCAGCGTGTGCTATGATGTGACGTGTTCGTTGCACCTGGTGCATCTGGCTCGCGTATATCGCCAGGACCCCAGGTAAGGGGACCCGCTTAGTGGTAGGGCCCTGGAGCCCTCGAATTTGCCAGAATCACTAAACCAGGACTGCCGTAGCTGGTGTTTTTGTCGGGTGACAGCATTCCGGTTAGTGGAACGGGGCGGGGGGGCGTCCCCCACTACACAACACTAAACCAGGTTCCACTAAACCCAGTTCTGCCAGCGCCCGATGGGCGGTCCTTGCTTCTCGCGTGAACATCAGGCTGAGATGCCCGAGCAGACCCATCGAGCGGCAATGGGAGGTGCGGTTGTGGCCAATCGGGGCGGGCCAACGGCCCCGACGTTCTCCCTCCTCGTCTTCCTCCTCCTTCTTCCTCCCCTTCCATCCTTTTTGTTCCTCCTCCTCCCCTCCCCTCCCCTCCCACTCCTCTGCCTACCCCGTACCTCCCATTTGTCCTCCTCCCCCTCCCTCCCCTCTCCGGCACTTCCCCTCCTCCTTCTCCTCGTTCTCCTACTCCTCCCCCTCCTTCACTCCTTTTCTTTAACTTTTTCCCTAATGAACAACTCCTCCCTGTAGCCCGCCGAGGCCAGTCGCAAGGACGGACCGGGCGTTTCGCCTGAGACTTCTTCACCATGTATGACCCTGAAGCTTAAAGTTGGCACGACGATTGCGCTCTTGCCAACGCAGTCCTCACCAACTTTGCGAAGGGCCGCCACTTTGTTGCGGCCGACGGGTGGGCCTGGTCACCCTGCGCGATCCTCAAGGCTTCGCCGATGATTTCGACGAGATCGCTGCCGCCAACGCCGCCGCTGAAGCCGACCGTCTGGGACAAGATGCCGCGGCACGAGCTTCTCTCTCGATCGCCAAGAAACTCCGCTCCCGGGCACGCGTCATCAAGAGCAAAGCCAAATTACACCTCCCGTTCCCTAAGAAGCTAGTTTCTGGCGCCTTCTGACTCCGAACCTGCTTGGCGGCGATCTGCCCATTGGCCGCCCAAAGGGCCAGGCCAATGCAGTTGCCGGCACCTGGGCTCCGCACTTCCGCAAGCAGTTGACCGACGCCTCTTTCACCGCGGAGTTCCTTCTGCGCTGGGCCGTCTCACGCGACTTGACGAACCAACAACACACACCCATACCCATAAGGGGGTCGGAGAGGGCTATGGGTGCGTGTTGTCGGATGGGGGTCCCCGTTCGAGCGGGGGCGTTCCCCAGGGTCCGACAACCCGCACCCATACCCACAGCCAGTCCTCCTCCCAACGACCACCCTATGGGTATGGGTGTGTGTGTGTGTTGTTCGTTCGTCACGACGGGAGCTCGGTGCTGGCGCCCCCCACCCTGCCTCAGCAGGAGGCGCCTCGAGCACGCGACCGCTTCGAGCCCTCGTCCCGACGGCCCCGCCATCTCCTGCTGGCTGCACGCAGGCGACCTGGGGCGCGTGGACACTGCTCCAAGTCGCGCTCTACAGGCTCGCCGGCCCCCCGATGCCGCTCACCTGCCACGGGTCCGAGTCCGCCTTCCTCTCGAGAGGCCTCCGGCCAGGCGACGTCGCGGAGACTGTCGGGACGCCAGAGGATACCAGACCATCGAGCTTCGCATGCGCCGATCAGAAGATTTGCTGCGGCACAGTCAACGTTCTGTCGCGGGACGTCGCGTCCAAGGGCGTCTCCTCCATCCATCGGGGCTCCGTTGCTCGGCGCCAGCCGACCCAGAACGTCGTCGACCTCGACTGCGCGGCCTGGACATACGGCCACCCTTCGAATGCACATGGAACGCCCGTCCTAGCCTTCTGGGATATAGCTGCTGCTTTTCCCAGCTCGCAGCGCAGCTGGATCTCGAAGCGCCGCGCGGTGTCCTCTAGTTCTCCCAGGGCATGCCATACCTGAACATGGCTTTCGGCTCTGGTATGTTTGTTTACTTATTCGAGGATGGTTCTTTGCAGGGGTGCCTTCTCAGCGGTTTCGTGCACGCCGTGTCGACGCGCCTTTTTGCAGAGAGGATGCGACTCGCCGTCGTCCTCAAAGGGTTTGGCACCGCGCGCATCTACGCGGGCGATGCGGTGCGCTGCGACCCTTGATCTCAGCACGTTGAGGGAGTTTGCCAACACGTTCAACTAGATGCAACAAGGTGCCAACATGTCCCTCTCCACGCCACCCTCGCGTTCCAGATGGTCGAGTCGGTCGGGGGTTGTCTGCAGGCGCTCGCCCCCGAGTGGGCCCAGTTCGCCATCGCGAAGGCTCCGACCTACCTTGGGTATCTCATGGGCCCCAACGTCGCAGACGAGATGTGGGAGGCCCCAACGAGGAAATGGTAGCAGCGAGCCGACGCAAGCTCCAAGGCCAAAGGCTCCACCACCACCACGATGAAGGAGTGGCTGTTCCCGAAATGCTGCACGTTGCCCAATTCGGACTCCACCGACTACGACTCCTTAGCTGCCACGATGAGGAAGGTTCGAGTTCGCATCTCGACCAGGTGCCTGAAAACTTGGATGGGTAGGTGGACGACCAGTGCGAGGATGCATGAGGGAACTCTTCACCGGTGCCGATTTGGCCGCTCTGCAGCGGACGATTGAGCTCACTAAGCCGACTGCTTTCCACAGTGGTTCACAGTGTGTTCTACGCTGGGCGCACCTCCGCTTTCCCAGAGATTCGATTGTATTGGTCGTCGTGCCGAGCAAGCGTCCGAAGGACCTCCACCCAGTCTTACTCGCGTTTGAGAAGATTCACAAACTGAAACACGGACATCTCCAAGAAGTTCTTCACGCACACCAGCACAACGATTTCCATGCGCTCCGCGCCCTGACGGACCGCATGGCGATGGCAGCCGCGCGGCTCGTTTCGTTAACGCCCAGCTGTCCGCATATGTTATGAGCATCATCATCGGCATCAACATCATCAGCATCATCATCATCACCATCATCATCATCAGCATCATCAGCATCAGCAGCATCATCATCATCATCACCATCATCAGCATCATCATCATCGTCATCATCAGCATCGTCATCATCGTCACCATCATCATCACCATCATAACCATCATCATCATCGTCATCCTCATCATCCTCATCCTCATCAGCATCATCAGCCTCAGCATCATCAGCATCAGCATCAGCATCCTCGCGCCAGCTCATCTCGATCCTGCAGGCTCGTCGCGAGCCGCCCCCCTCCTCGCGCCTGGCCCCCTTGGCCGTGGGCGACGGGACCTGCTCCGACGCGGCAGCCTCGCTGGCCGAATCGGGCCCGCGCCGAGCGCCGCGCCCGAGGATCAGCGAGGGAGAAACGGTATAAAATAAACTTTTTCGCTGCCGGGGGCGCCTGTCCCTGGGCGGCTGGAAAGTTTATACCCCTACGGTGCCACCGTAAGGGTGTAAACTTTCCAGCCGCCCTGGGACAGGCGCCCCCGACTGCGAAAAAGTTTATATCATGCCGTTCTTCGCCCGTTGAAATGAAGCCGCGCCGAAGGGCGGGCTGCTGAAGGCGTTCGCCGACATCGGGGGCCACCGCGGCCAGGGCCTCGGCGGTCTGGTTCTGGCATTCCGTAGAGCCTGACCCTCTAATTACGGGAGGAGTTTTTTTCGAAAAGAGGCAAAACATAGTCTGGGGACGATTGCCCGAGTATTTCAGATCACTTTTGAATATCTGTGGGGTATGTTCACCCTCCCGTCCGAAGTCCGCCTGGAGTGGGACACGCCCGACCTCACCCTGGCACTGCGCACGGCCCCTGCGGCCGAGGATCTAGTGGTGGAGGCCCCCGCTGTGCCGTCCGCGGACGTCGCCGCCGGCGCACGTGGCGAAGCCCTCGTCGCTGGCTGCACCCTCGACGCGGACCTCCTGGCGCAGGCGGCCGCGGAGGCGGCTGCCATCGACGCCGAGGTGGCGCCGCTCCGCGCCGACGGCTCGGAGGCCTGCGCGGGTTGCTGCGGTGCCCCGAGCGCTGCGCACGGCGGCCACAGGCCCCGATGGCGTCGCGGCGGCGACCGCGCCGAGGGCGCACCGGCGTTCGGGCGCTGCTTGGCGCAGTGCCGCCGCCGCGGCGCAGAGTCTCGACGCCCGCCACCCTTGGGGGGGAGCTCGCTGCCGCGGCAGCTGCACCTGGAGCAGCAGGAGTCCCTGCTCCTCCTCGGCCTCCCGGTGCAGGTGGTGTTCGATGTTCGTTTGGTTGCTGGTTCATCGTTCAGGTGCGCTTCTCGGAGGTGCGCTTCGCCTGCTTCTTCGGGGAGTCGTTCTACTTCGCAGAGCGCCCGCTGCCGCCAGCGTGAGCACGCCTCTTCAGAGGGGCAGTCCCGCTGAGACCTCCTAGTTGGGAGCTGGATGGGTACGCCTCTTCTGGTGGTCAGTGCCCCCCTCCTTCCCGTGGGAGAGAGCTTCTAGGGGAGCGGCGGGGCGTGTTGGGCGCCTCCCGCCGGCTGGACGCGTGGAGCGTCTTCGGCCCGTTCATCGTGGGCGGCTTCGCGTTCGTCTGCGGGCTGTTCGAGGTGTGCTGCCGCGGCACGGGCCTCCCCCGACTCGTCACCGCTCGCAGCGCCTCGCGCGCGTGCCGGCGATCTCGCGCCGCTCCCCGGAGTGCGGCGCTCCGCCGGCGTGGCCGGCCGAGGGCAGCAACGAGCGCTCACGCGCGACCGATCGATCGTTTTTTGAAAAGCTCGATCCTCGATGCTCCTCCTCCTCCTCCTCCTCCTCCTCCTCCTCCTCCTCCTCCTCCTCCTCCTCCTCCTCCTCCTCCTCCTCCTTTCTCTCCTCCTCCTCCTCCTCCTCCTGCCTTTCCTTCCCCTCCTCCTCCTCCTCCTCCTCCTCCTCCTCCTCCTCCTCCTCCTCCTCCTCCTCCTCCCCATCCTCCTTCGCAATCCCCCTTCTATTCCTTCCCCCCTCATCCTTCACCTACCCGGTTCGATGTGGGGTTGGGGTACGTGAGGGTGGCCCCATCAACAGGAGGAGGAGGAAAAGGAGGAGGAGGGGGAGGAGGAGGTGGAGGAGGAGGAGGAGGAGGAGGAACAGGAGGAGGATGAGGAGGAGGAGGAGGAGGAGGAGGACGAGGAGGAGGAGGAGGAGGAGGTGTTGGCGGTGGAGGAGGACGAGGACGAGGACGAGGGCAAAGACGAGGAGGAGGAGGAGGAGGAGGAGGAGATGAGGCCCGCGACGGGTGCGCATGGTGCGCGCACTGGACTGCCAGATAGCAGAAGGTTGATATCTCGAAGCTGCCCCAGACTAGGCCCGCCCTAGAACGATTTTTCGCCCCCCCAAATCCCAACGCCCAAAAATCGCAACGCGGTTCGGGGGGCGATGAAGACACTTGCTGGTGCTACTATGCTCGCGCGGGAGTCGAGACCTGGCTGCCCCCGCCGGGCGCGACGAGAGCCCAACATCCGATGGGCAAGTCAGGATTCCAATCCTGAGAGGTCAGGCTCAGCATCGGCGCTGGCAGCTCTGTGCTCGGAAGCAGGTCTGATCCAGCAGTCTCGTCCAGGCGCGCCGGATCCCGCTAGAGATGCCGGGCTCCATCCGGCCTGGTCTGTCCTTGGCATCGCTCGGACGTGTGCATCTTTCCTTCGGCGAGGACCATCGAGGAGCATCCTTGATCACTTGGCGAAAAAACCACGCACGAAACCGACAAAAAAAACAGGGAATGGACGTCCGAGCGATGGCCAGTGTCTGCGTGGGCCCCTCCGTCGGGCTCGCTGGCCTCGACCACCTCCCAGGAGCGCTGCCTCCCGAGGCGGGCCTCGCCCCGCCGGGCTCCCGCCTCTCCCCCCGCCCCCGCGGGGCCCCCTTGGCCCAGGTGGCCCCCCGCTGGCGCCGCTCTGAGCCGTCCGCGCGCGGCGCGGCCCGGAGAGGCCTCGCCGAGGGCGCCGCGCCCGCTGGGGATGGCGCCTTCCGCGCAGCGCGCTCGGGTTGCCCCCCCCCCGCGTGCGGCCGCGGGAGCGGCTCGGACGAGAGGCGCCGATCCCAAGGAGGAGGAGGAGGAGGAGGAGGAGGAGGAGGAGGAGGACGAGGAGGAGGACGAGGAGGAGGAGGAGGAGGAGGAGGAGGAGGAGGAGGAGGACGAGGAGGAGGACGAGGAGGAGGACGAGGAGGAGTAGGAGGAGGAGGAGGACGAGGAGGAGGAGGAGGAGGACGACAGACGTGCCCGCGTCCTGACGCATCACGACTGCAGCTCCTGCAGGCTTTCGGCCCTCGGGAGCTCCAGAGGGGCCCCGGGGGTCGCCCATCAACGGTGCGGGAGGAGAAGCACCAGCCCCTGGGGCAAGGGTCTGGACTTCCAGGGCCTCGCCTTGCAGAAAAACAGGGCAGGGGATGTGCGGGACCGCCATGTTGACGGGCATGGAGACCGGACAGCAGTCAAGCAGATTTAAGTCGGGCATGTCCTCCTACAGGAGGAATATCCAAAAATAGTCAAATCACAGTGTGGGACGATCTTTGATTATTTCTGATTTGTTTTGAATATTTTGTTGACTATGTTTTGTTGTTCTTCCACAGTCCGCCTGTCGGAGGACATGCCCGACCTAAATGCAGATGCTGGCCAGGCCAGCGGATCGCCAATCAGCTGCTGCACTTGCGCGCGTCCGCATCGTGATTGCGCCTCGGCCTGGACAGGGTTCTGGCTGTACGCAGGGGTGCCCCCACCTCGTAGAGTGGCAGGGCCAACACAGCCTGCTTCGACTACACGAAAGAGTGACCCGTCGCCGGAGTGACTTTGGTGCGCGCCCACAGGGGTTCCCCGATCGCCGAGTGCGGTGCGATAGTAGCGTTTTGCGCGCTTGTGTTTGGTCTTCCCGCGGCCTTCAAAAAGCTGCGCACCGAAGGACACGATTGCCTGGGTCACTCATGCGTGTAGCCGACTTCCACAAAGCCAGCATGTTGCTGGTTGGGGTCGTTGGCGGCTTGCCAGGCGGCCCTCAACATGAGCGTCTGTGTGTGAGCGTACACAGGCGTCCTTAGAGACTATCACACGGCGACGGATGCGGAGTAGAAGGAGGACGATGAATGGCATTTCCAGGTGCAATCACGAGGACGATACATTGCAATAGGAAGATCCAGGATCTGGGCCCACACGCCCGCCACCATGTAAAGTGCGCGCGCCCGTTTTCAAATATCTGTTGGTTCGTATGCGTTTCGGCTCATGCTGGAGTCTGGAGTGCGCAACAGCGATCCCGAGATAAAACAAGATAGCCTCCATAATAATATAGTGCCAAATAGCCGCCAGGACGACCAATAATCTTCCCCCACCCCCACAACTCCAACAGGCAACCCCGGAAGACCCCAAAACGCCCCGAAATGGCTCATAGACAAGCCCACGAGGCTTCAAATAAGCTCCAGGAGGCCCCAAGAGGCAAGAGAACCCATGGCGACCGAAGTCCACGCACAGCCTGCCCCCCCTTCTCTTTCCTTCGTCACCTTTTCCCAAGCGTCCTGTGGTGTTGGGGCCTGGTTTTGAAAACGCATCGCGCGTCCTCTCCTCTCCTCTCCTCTCCTCTCCGCCTCCTTCTCCCCCTGCTTCCTCCTCCCGTCCCTGCCCCTGCCCTCTGCGCGTCAGCCACCCCGGTGCACTTCTCGCGCGCCTCGTGACCCCAGGCGCGGGCTCCTCCGAGAGACGCCCCGTGGCACCGCCGGCGCGTGGGCGCTGCGCCTTCGCTGGCACGCGCCGCACCCGCCTCGTGGCCCGAGAGGGAGCTCCACCGAAGGCCCCAGTGGCACCGTTCGCTGATGGGCGGCGCGCCCTTTTTGGCGCGCCCCTCACGCGCGTTTTCATGGCTCCAAAGGGGAGCCCCACAAGAGGCCCGGGTGTCACCGTTCGCATGTGGGCGTCGCACCCTTTTTTCCGCACGCACACACACACACACACACACCCCTCGCGCGCTGCGTGGCCCCATGGGGAGCTCCACGGAAGGTCCCAGTGGCACTGCTCGCATGCGTGCGTCGCACCCTTATCCGCACACCCCTCACACGCATCGTGGCCCCATAGAGAGTTCCACCGAAGGCCCCAGTGACACTGTTCGCACGCGGGCGGTACACCCTTGTCGGCACACCCCTCACACGCTTCGTGGCCCCGTGCGCCCTTCACACGTTCAGTGGCCACATAGGGAGTTCCACCGAGGGCCCCGGGCTGACCGTTCGCATGTGGGTGTCGCCCCCTCTCGGCACACCCATCACACGCTTCATCGCAGCACATCCGCCCATTCCAGCACACCCCTCGCACGCTTCGTAGTGGCATCGTCCGCATGCGGCCGCCCAACCAATCTGGCACACCCCTCGTGCGTTCCGTGGCCCCATCGAGGGAGCTCCACCAAAGGTCCCTCTGGCACAGCCCGCGTGCGGCCGCCCCTCCCATCTCGGCAATGCCTTCGCACGCTTCGCGGCGCAATAAGGAGCTTCACCGGCGGTCCGACTGGCACAACCCGCGTGAGGAAGCCTCACCCGTGTCGGCAAACCCCGCACACGCTTCGGGGGCCCCATAGATGGCACCACCGCAGGCCCTAGTGGCACCGTTCGCATGTGGGCGCCGCCCCCTGTCGGCACACCCCTCGCACGCTTCGTGGCCCCATGGGGAGCTCCACCGAAAGCCCCTGCGGCACCGTTCGCATGCCCCCCCCCGCTCATTTCGGCACACCCTCACACGCTTCGTGGCCCCATAGAGGGCTCCACCAGAGGCAAGTCTGGCAAAGTTCGCCTGCGCCCCCCGCCCGTCCCAGCACACCCCTCACACTCTTCGTGGCCCCATGGAGAGTTCCACCAGAGGCCGGTGTGGCAAAGTCTGCATGCGCCCCCCGCCCATTCCAGCACACTCCTCACACGCTTCGTGGTGGCATCGCCCGCATGCAGCCGCCCACCCATTCGGCACAGATCTCGTGCGTTCCGTGGCCCCCATAGAGGGAGCTCCACCGAAGGTCCCTCTGGCACAGCCCCCGTGCGGCCGCCCCACCCATCTCGGCAATGCCCTCGCACGCTTCGCGGCCCAATAAGGATCTTCACCGACGGCCCCACTGGCACAGCCCGCATGAGGAAGCCCTTCTCATGTCGGCACACGCGTCACACGTTGCGTGGTCAATTGGCAGCCCCATCGAAGACGATATTCACTACGGCGTTATTCACTCGCGCATATGGCTGGGTCTCTCGCCAGGATACTGTTCCTTCTCTTACATGTTCTGCACGGCGTTTCCGCAATGGAAGCGAGAGACACATTTGCTCGTGAATGGATGCCGCGCACAGCGCTGCGCTGCCACGGTGGCCAGACTTGCGCAAGCAGTTCGGTAGATGTGTAGCCACAGAGCGCGCTCCGTGGTCGCTTGCAGAGGGGCCGGGGTAGGCGCTGGGCGGGCACCAGGCGAAGCTCAGCGAACGAGGCGGACACGAGATGCCACTCGAAGAAGAAAACACGCAATGAACAGAAACTTGTGGTGCTCCGCGCAGATTTCTTGGATCCGCGCTGGGCCCCCCTAGCGGCGCCTCCGGCGCCGCCCCGGGGGCGCTCCGTACGCCAGGGAGGGGGTCCGGCGCAGATCCAAGAAATCCATGCGGAGCGCCAGCACTTTTCGTTTTCAATGCCGTTCTTCCTTCGTCTGGCCACACCCACAGGAGGGCAAGGAGGAGGATTAGGAGGAGGAGGAGGAGGAGAAGGAGGAGAAGGAGGAGCAGGACGGAGGAGGAAGAGGAGGAGGGAGGAGGAATGAGGAGGAGGAGGAGGAGGAGGAAGGATGAGGAGGAGGTGGAAGGAGGAGCAGGAAGGAGGAGGAGGGAGGAGGAGGAGGAGCAGGAAGGAGGAGAAGAGGAGGAGGGAGAGAAGGAGGGAGGAGGAAGGAAGGAAGGAGGAGGAGGAGGAGGAGGGAGGAGGGAGGAGGAGCCCTGCTGTGGGCGGGCGCCTCGTGGGCGCCTCGTGCGCTGGGTGGGCCCGCCGAGGCGTCGCGCCCTGCACGCGCCTCCGGAGCGGAGGCGCCTCGAGGCGCAGCCGCCGGAAGGCGCGCCGCGGGCCGCCCCAGGCGCGAGGGCGCCCGAAAGCGACGCGGGCGGCGCCGCCGCAGGTCCGAGGCAGGGGGGTGGCATATCCATAGGCGCTCCTCCTCCTCCTCCTCCTCCTCCTGCTCCTCCTCCTCCTCCACCTCCTCCTCCTCCTCCTCCTGCTTCTCCTCCTCCTCCTGCTCCATAGGCGCCGCCCGGGGCATCGATAATCGGGGATCTCGGGAGGCGTTGGGTATGGATGCATCCGGGGACGGCCTAAGCGACCCCCAGCAGAGCGTCCCCTTGCGTGACGTCCCTCGCGCCTTTTCCCGAGACGTGTGTATGCGGCCGGGGGGGGGCTCGAGAGGCGAAGGGGGCGTCACGGAAGGGGATGGTTTGCCAGGGGTCGGCTAGGCCGCGCCCGATACATTTTGGCCCCCATGGGGCCCAACACACATCCATATCCACCGCCCTCTGGCCGGCTCCCCAGGCCAGGGATACGAACGAGCTCCCGCCTCGCGATGAGCGTGCGCTCACGCGGACGTGCCTTCGCGGTGCAGGCTCCGCGGAGGAGCTGCAGCCTCTCGGGTGCCCATGGTGCCACCCGAGCGAGGAGAGCGCTGCGTTGGTGGGGCCGCCTGGCCGCGCGAGCCGTCTCCAGAGGCCGTGCGGCCACGCCCAGCAGCCTCGGGCGGGGACGGCCAGGACGAGCAGCAGGCGGGCAGCCACAGGAGCGGGGGCACCTGCTGCGGCCTCGGCGCCGGGACGCACGGGGCGCTCGAGCACCTCGCGACGCAGGCCGGCGCCTGCAGGCAGGACCACGTGGCGGCGCCCCGCTTGGTGCCGACCTGGCGGGCTGCCGATACTGATCTTCTGGCATTGGGCTGGGCGCCCACCACGGCCGAGTCTGGGGTCGTGTGGGGCCCCGTTCCCTGCGTTGGCGGTACAGCATCGGGCGGGGGGGGGGGGGGGCTTCCATCGCCGCATTCGCTGTATTGCGGCACGCGCTTCCGTCTTGCATCAGCAGGAGCAGCGGCAAGAGGGCCTGCACCTTTCGGCCGCCACCTGGGGCCTCACGCTGGGGTGGGGGGCAGCGCATCTGCGAGTCAAGCTTCCGCTTGTCTTAGTTCGGGCCCTACGATGCGCTGAAATTCTAAGTCGGAGGGCCAGGTTGATTCGGATCTTTGTTTTCCGCATGAAAGGTGCGAAGGAGAAAGTGGAGAAGGAAGAAGCGGAGAAGGGAGGAGGATGAATATGGAGGTGGTAGGAGGAGGAAGAGGAGGAGAGGAGGCGGAGGAGGAGCAAGAGCTAGAGGATGGAGCAAGAAAGGGACGACGACGACGACGAAATTCATGAGGACGACGAGGCGGACGACGACGACGACAGCAGGAGTCATCTATCAAGACCATCACGGAGATGACGCTCTAGGAGCCGTTTGAAACCATCTTGGAGTTTTCGCAGGGCCGTTTTCGAACAGTTCGAGGCCCGCTTGGTGCCCCCCGTGAGGGCCCGACATATCCCACCGTGGAGTCTTCTGAAGATCCAATTTGGCGCTGTGGGGGCCGTCTTGGATTTTTCCTGTGCCCCTGCTTGGGCTTCCTTAGGCGATCCTGTGGCCGTCTTGAGGCCTCGGCGGTCCATCGGAGGCGAACGGGCGAGAAGCCCAAGGAATGTTCTGACAATTTATATATATATATATACACACACACACTTGGACGATGTTGGGTTCTCGAGGGTCTCCTTGGGAAGCTGCGGTCACTTGGAACCATCTTGGAGTAGTCCCGTGGCCTGCTGGAGGCATGTTGGAGCCACGCTGGATCATGATGCGCCAGCGCGGTTGCCACCTTGCGCTAGTTGGGGCCAGCTTGGAGCCATCGTGGCCCGCTGGCCTCCTACGGATGCCTCCGAGATGCCCAAACGTCTCCATCATTGCATTCTGCGTTTCAATTGATGATTGTTTGTAGCGAAGGAGGCGGCGCCAAGTATGCACCGCCAGTCACGATCCAGAGCAACTTATGTGGGGCGCTCCTGGCGCCTCTTTGGGGCCATGGTGGTCCTTATGTTTTTTTTTCTCGGGCGATCCTGCAGCCGTGTTGGAGCTTCATGAGCCCATCGGGCACGAGAATGCGAAACGGCACGCGGCATTTGTTGCCTGAGTGCTTTGGCAGGGGTGGGTCCATTCGGGCGCATCCTTGAGGTTTCCGCGGCTACTTGGAGCCGTCGTGGGGCCGTCTGGGAGCCTATCTTTCTGGAGACATAGCGCAGGTCATCTTAAGCCACCCAGCGCTATCATGTGTCACCGTGATGCCATCAGGGCTTCTCTTGTGCCCTCTTGGGGCCATCTTGGACCATCTGTGACGCGCTGAATGATTTCGGATTCCCCCCCGTCCCCAAGACCCAGGGGGGAGGGTATAGGGGGAGGGGGGACCCTTCCACGGATGGGACGATGGCTTGGAATAAGGGATACGTTAAACCACCTCCGCCCACAGATGTGGTGGGATGCAGGAAGCCCCAAGAGAAAGAAGAGGAGGATAATGCATGGCAGGAGCAGGAGAGGGGTAAGCAACCGCGGCGGCAGTGGCATCTCCAGCGGGATCAACAGTATGAGCCGATTCAGATTGGATGCCCGCTCGGCGTCCACGTTGTGGCCAGGCCACACGTCGTGGCAGGGCGGGGCCTTTCGATTTACCTGGAGGGCAACAGAGGCTGGGGCCCCCACGCCCTCCACAACAAGAGCTGCGAGGGTCTCCTCCCTCTTCGTGCCCTCCCGATGATGATGATGAGCTTCAAGATAGCGTTCTGAGGGGCGTCTAGAATTTGGGACGAGGGCGGCAAGCCGCAGGCTGCCGTCATCGGGTCCTGGCTGGCCTCGTCCTCCTGTTGTCCCGCTCATCCTCCTCATACTCCTCCTCCTCCTCTTTTCTTGGGCAAGCTGCGAGGCACCAACCTGCCTCCTCCTCCTCCTCCTCCTCCTCCTCCTCCGCCGCCTCCCTGTCACTGCCGGTGCAGGCTGCTCGATCTTCTGGCGCTCCTCGAAGTTCCGCCTGGAGGCCTCGTACGGGCTGGACTTCGTGGACGGCATGTGCCGCAAGGCGGCCCCGCCTCCTGGGGCAGGATGAGGAAGATGTCCTGGAGAAGGACGAGACTTACGATGCTCCAGCCGACTTTAGCCTTGATCCCCAGACTTTTTTTTGTCTATGTTTGAGCATTCCCCCTTCAGAGGGACAGGCCCGAATTAAAGTCACGACGGAAGGCTTTTCCCTGTCTTCAGCCTCTGGGGCCCCTGCCGAGCCCACTCGGGTCTGGCAAATAACTGCCCAGGATGAAGAACCAGCCTCGAGGAATGGGTCGAGACTTCCTATGCTCCAGCCGACTTTAGCCTTGATCACCAGAAATAATTTCGAGCGCCCCAAAAAAGAACCGAAACTCGAGGGTTTTCGCGTGTCGGGCCCTGGGAGACACTCGCCCGACACTGTTTCGACACTGCTTCGACACTCTTTCGACACTTTTCCGGTTGCTCGAACTTGTTTCTGGGATGCGGTCCTTAAGTAGCATGGGAACAACATAAGACGAGAGGGCAGTGCCGCATCGGCGAGCAAGTGCAATATTCGTGCATCCTGCACGCCGGCGAGAATACGAGACCAGCACCGCTGCCGTTCGGGGGAGGGGGATGCTGGAAGTTGGATCTAGACGGTTGAGGTCAGATGAGTGGAAGTCAGAGTAGAGCAGCTGCATGAAAGCGTGTACACAGCGTGTCTTCACTTTCGAAACCACATTCGGGTAGCAAGGGGACACGATCTATCGATCTATCTGTTGACATGTAGGCATGCATATATAACATAATCTTGACTGGCGTATGAAAGCCGGATGCCTGCAGGAGAGAAGGTGGGGGCCGCCGGTCCGAAGATGTGCCTGCCTGGGGGCTTACAGCGGCCGGGCGGGCGGGCGAGCGCTACTTCGGGTGGCAGTCTTGCCATGCGTGCGAGGCCCAGCGGCAGAGGCAGAGGATGAAGCACACCGACTTCTTCCCAGACGTGATCGCATCGTGAAAAAGAATCCGGACGGGAGGTCTGTGGCCGTTTTCGGCCTCGCGGGGCCCTCGCCAGGCCTCGGGACCGTCACAAATGATTCAGGATGAAGAACCGGCCCTGGGGAAAGGGTCGGGACTTCCAGGGGCCCCGTAGCGAACAACATCAGGACGCCGCATGTCTGGGTTCTGCCGGCCCGCACGGCAGCGCGGCGAAGTCGAGCGGACGGCCGAAGAGGGCAGAGCGCGCGTGAGCCCAGCGGAAGAGGCAGACGCCCACGCACCCAACACGCCAGAACGGCGTGAGGCCTGCGCGTGCTCCACGCGCCAGGCGGCCCTGGGCCGCTCACTGCACGGGCGTCCTCCAGAGGCCGCCCGGCCGCCTCTCGCGCGGCCGTGCGCAAGGTGCGCTGTGCCCCCCCCCTCCTCCTCCTCATCCTCCTCCTCCTCCTCCTCCTCCTCCTCCTCCTCCTCCTCCTGCTGCTCCCTGGTGTGCGCGCCTCCCCGGCGCGCACACCAGGGAGCAGCAGCACGACGGCCGCACTCGCCAGCAGAGCGGGCCCCGTCCGCTGCAGGGCCCTGCCTGCAGCGCCCTGCCTGCAGCGCCGCTGCCGCGGCGCCCAGCCGGGTGCCGCGCCACGCGCCGCGCGGAGCTGCCGGGAGCCTGTTCCGCGGCGTGAGCGGCCGCGGCAGCGGCCACCCACCGCCGCATCGACCGCCACCCGGGGACCCAGACCCTTTCGAGTCATGAGACAAGTACGATTATGGCGGACGTGTCCCCCAACAGGGGGATTTTCGACGAGAAATCAAACATACTCCAGAAATATTTCAAAATGGCAAAAAATATTGGCACAATAATCTCCAGACTTCTTTTTGTCTATGTTTGAACATTCCCCCTTCAGAGGGACAGGCCCGACTTAAAGTCACGACGGAGGGCTTTTCCCTGTCTTCAGCCTCTGGGGCCCCTGCCGAGCCCCCTCGGGTCTGTCAATTAACTGCCCAGGATGAAGAACCAGCCCCGAGGAATGGGTCGAGACTTCCTATGCTCCAACCTACTTTAGCCTTGATCACCAGGAAGAATTCCGAGCGCCCAAAAATACCCAAACTCGAGGGTTTTCGCGTGTCGGGCCCTGGGAGACACTCGCCCGACACTGTGTCGATACTCTTTCGATATTTTTCGGGGTGCTCGAAATGATTTCTGGGATGTGGCCCTTAAGCAGGATGGGAACAACATAACCCAAGGAATGTGTCGAGACCTCTGGGGGTCGACGTGATGAGAAATTCATGACGTCGAAGGTCTGGGGATAACCACCGACAGTTGCGGCCCTTGGTGAGGTTGTGTGACAGCTCTAGCTATCTGGGCCTCCCGGGTGAACTCCGAGTGGTTGGGGTCGGAGGATCGCGCCGCATTGCCAATCCATCGACGATGTGGGTCGATGTGGAGCCACTCCGACGTTACCGATGCATCGACGACATCGCCGATCCATTCCTAATGCGTAATCGATGCATCGGTGATGCATCGACGTTGCGGCGAGATCCTCCCACCCCAGCAACGCGGACCCTATCTGGAGGCCTTTCTCTCTGTTTGTCTGTCTGTCGGTCTGTCTCTGTGTGTGTCTCTCTCTCTCTCTCTCTCTACATATATATATATATATATCGATCTCTCTCTCTCTCTCTGTATATATAGATGTATGCACATATATGTATACATATGCATATGTGTGATTCCACCAGAGCTTCAGCTACAGTCGGGATCTATCAGAGTTGCCGCCTTAGCCAGATGTCCGCAGAGTTGCAGCCTTAGAGCGACGATGCCCGTGGCCCTGGGCGCTGCCCACCGCCGGCGCCCCGGTGGGCCGCCAGGCCCGTTGCCTCCGAAGTTGGCCTTCCGCGCCGCGAGCCTCACCACGGGATGCACCGCCTGCAGCGCTGTGGGCGCTGTGAGCACGGCCAGCTGGGCCGCTTGCCCCTGCCGAAGGGCTGCCGTGGGCAAGGCGGCTGCGGCAGCACCCGCCAGGCGGTCTGCCGCTTCGTTCCCGAGCTGGTCCGCCTGGGGGATGCGGCGCGCCGCTGGCGCCTCCTCGCCGAGGCGCCTTGACCCACCTCGCGGTGGCGAAATCACACTGGCAGCCGGGGCGCGAGTTGGACCCCAAGGTCTGCGTGGTGCCACTCCCGCGGCAAGGCGCCGGAGCGGAAAGCCACCGCGCCGCTCCGCACGCTCCGCGAGTTGGTGACGATCTCGGACGGCCGCTTCGCCACAATTGACGGCGCGCGGCGCCGCGGTCACCTCGAACCACTGCGGCGTCTGAGCGTCGTCGACAGGGCCCGCCGGGAGGCGCTCCTGGGCGCTCCAGCCGGAGACCCCGATCCAGTGGGCGCCGGCCGGACGTCAGGCGTCGATCAGGTGGGCGCAACCCCATGCGCAGGACTCCAGAGTTCGCAGCGCCAGGCGGCAGAGGTGGCGAGAGTTGTCTTCCTCGTGGCCGACCAACACGGGCACATCCAAAATTGGTGTTGTCCTCTCGCGTAGCGCCGCAGTGCGGGTATTGCGCAGGCCGTCACCACTTGCCCGCCACCGTCTCCGAGATTACGTTGGCAGCCAACGCCACTTTGCAGAGCGCGCCCGAGTCATCTGAGGCCAGATGGTTCGCCACCATGTCTGAAACCCTTTAATAGTCTTGGGAGACCAGGAGTCCGTGGAGGGTAATTGCAGTTGGGGGGGGCGCCTGTAGTCCAGGCAAGGATACCAATAGTCGGGGGGAGGGCCAATAAATAGTCCGCGGGGATGACCAATTGTCCAGAGAGGGGGCACAATATTTATGGGGGGGCCTGCAGTCAGGTACATATGGTCCAGGGGGGAGCACGTTGTCTTATTTTTGCTGCGGCCAGAACGCAGGTGCAGCGCTTGCTACGACTAGGGAACCCCACGCGCGCACTCAGTTGTCCTGCGAAGGCCCATTTCCGCGGGAGCGCTGCTAAAGAATTCTGGGTCGGGGGTGTAATATAATTAGTAGTAGTAGTCGTAGTAGTAGTAGTAGTTGTAGTAGTAGTAATAGTAGTACTGGTAGTAGTAGTAGTAGTAGTAGTAGTAGTAGTAGTAGTAGTAGTAGTAGTAGTAGTAGTAGTAGTAGTAGTAGTAGTAGTAGTAGTAGTAGTAGTAGTAGTAGTAGTAGTAGTAGTAGTAGTAGTAGTAGTAGTAGTAGTAGTAGTAGTAGTCGTAGTCGTAGTAGTAGGAGTAGTGGTAGTAGTAGTAGTAGTAGTAGTAGTAGTAGTAGTAGTAGTAGAGTAGTAGTAGTAGTAGTAGTTGTAGTAGCAGTAGTAGTAGTAGTCGCAGTAGTAGTCGTAGTCGTAGCCGTAGTCGTAGTCGCAGTCGTTGTATTAGTAGTGGTTGTAGTAGTAGTAGTAGTAGTAGTAGTAGTAGTAGTAGTAGTAGTAGTGGTGGTAGTAGTAGTAGTAGTAGTAATAGTCGTATTACTAGTAGTAGTAGTAGTAGTAGCAGTAGTAGTAGTCGTAGAAGTAGTCGTAGTAGTAGTATTTGTAGTTTTAGTTTTAGTAGTAGTAGTAGTAGTAGTAGTCGTAGTAGTCGTAGTAGTCGTAGTAGTCGTAGTAGTCGTAGTAGTCGTAGTAGTAGTCGTAGTCGTAGTCGTGGTAGTATCAGTAGTAGTCGTAGTCGGAGTCGGAGTCGTAGTAGTAGTAGTAGTAGTAGTAGTAGTAGTAGTAGTAGTAGTAGTCGTAGTAGAAGTAGTCGTAGCAGTAATAGTAGCAGGAGTAGTAGTAGTAGTAGTAGTAGTAGTAGTAGTAGTAGTAGTAGTAGTAGTAGTAGTAGTGGTAGTGGTAGTAGTCGTAGTCGTAGTCGTAGTCGTAGTCGTAGTCGTAGTCGTAGTCGTAGTCGTAGTCGTCGTACTACTACTACGAATAGACGTAGTGGTCGCCGTCGGCATTGTAGTCGTAGTAAGTAGCAAGTAGCAATAGCAGTCCTAGCAGTAGTAGTAGTAGTAGTAGTAGTAGCTGTAGTAGTGGTAGTGGTGGTCGAAGTTGTAGTAGTACTAGAAGTAGTAGATGTAGCAGCAGTAGTAGTAGTAGTAGTAGTAGTAGTAGTAGTGGTGGTGGTCGAAGTTGTAGTAGTACTAGAAGTAGTAGATGTAGCAGCAGTAGCAGCAGTAGTAGTAGTAGTAGTAGTAGTCGTAGTAGTAGTAAAGGTACTACCAGCCGTAGACATAGTCGAAGCAGTCGTAGTCGTAGAAGAAAAGACAGTGACGTAGTAGTAGTAGCAGTAGTAGTAGTAGTAGTAGTAGTAGTAGTAGTAGTAGTAGTAGTAGTAGTAGTAGTAGTAGTAGTAGTAGTAGTAGTAGTAGTAGTAGTAGTAGTAGTAGTAGTAGTAGTAGTAGTAGTAGTAGTAGTAGTAGTAGTAGTAGTAGTAGTAGTAGTAGTAGTAGTAGTAGTAGTAGTAGTAGTAGTAGTAGTAGTAGTAGTAGTAGTAGTAGTAGTAGTAGTAGTAGTAGTAGTAGTAGTAGTAGTAGTAGTAGTAGTAGTAGTAGTAGTAGTAGTAGTAGTAGTAGTAGTAGTAGTAGTAGTAGTAGTAGTAGTAGTAGTAGTAGTAGTAGTAGTAGTAGTAGTAGTAGTAGTAGTAGTAGTAGTAGTAGTAGTAGTAGTAGTAGTAGTAGTAGTAGTAGTAGTAGTTGTAGCAGTAGTAGTCGTAGTAGTAATAATTGTAGTAGAAGTAGTAGAACTAGCCTCAGTCGTAGTAGTACTCGTAGAGGTGGTAGTAACCGCTGTCGTCGTCGTAGTAGTCGTTTTTGTAGCAGTCGTGGTAGTCGTAGCAGCCATAGTCGTAGTAGTAGAGGTCGTCGCATCAGAAGTCGTAGTCGTAACAGGAGTATGAGTCGGAGTAGAAGTAGGCGCAGGAGAATGAGGAGCAGGAGTAGGACTAGCAGTCAAGTGACTCAGCTCGAGCGAGACATGCATGGCATACCCGTTCCCACCCGCCTTTCCTCAACGTAAGAAGCAGTGTTGGCACAACGGGGAACCGACATCACATACTGTGACAGAGCAGATCAATTATAATAGAGTATGTCACGACAGCCCGTAGTATACATATCTGTATATATATATACATGCCAAATCATCAGATGCCACGGCGTACTGTACCATATCACATCACACTATGCCGTCTTTGACATAATAGAGTATGGTAGTAGAGTATGGCAGCACGCCGCATCACAAAGTATATCATACCGCAGCATGATGACTCGTGGCATCCTGGGCCATATCGGAGGAAAACGTACACCAGCATAGAGTACAACACGCGGATTTTCATACGCGTGCTACCGTAACGGCGACGCCAATCGCATGACCCAGGTGAGGAGTGCATATGTGGACGAAGTGGTAATCAGAAGGTGTGGTATGACACGCCGTAGCACGAAGTACAATCGCACCGGCTACGGTACCGTAGCACAAAAGCATACAATAACATGCCATGCCGTAACATGTTGAGTCAATTTTTGACGGAGGGAACACCACCCAATATTTGAGAACAGACAGGCGCATACAATAGCATACTAGTTCTACCTTTGTTACCACTACGGTAGCGAATAGAACGCATAACCACCCCATGTAACGCAACTGGTCCGGAATCGGATTTAATGGACAGAGCGTAGGCTAACCCAGCATACCATAACAAACCATGCCCCAACATTGTATAAGATGACTGGGTCGAGCATGCCATCACATGTCCGCGTACCATACCAGACCATAACATAACACACCGTGTTTCAACGTAGCGGGGCAGAACAGTGTATAACCTGACAGAAAACAAGATATCATGGCATAGTTGACCCGCTCCTGTTACCACTACGACTCCGACCACAATACATCAGAAGAAAGTACACACAAGTGATGATTCTCGCAATCTTACTTATTGGTACATAGTATAACGCAGCAGCGCATACCCGCACATCACACAACCACAGTACACAGGAAAGTGCGCACAACAGCAGAACACACACCTGGTTACACACATGGAGGATCATCTGTCTCATAATCATTAAGCGCAGCATGACAACTAATCGAGCAATCGTGACACCGCATACATATAGCACATTGAAGTACCATGGGGACGTTTGTAAGAGTGCTAGATATGCCATACTTGGCGTGCAATATCGCAAGGCGAGCGCAATGCTAGAATATCTTAACAGGCAGTACGTGCTCATCTATGAGCGCACTGTCAGCACATAATACAATCCCATACTCAGAAGAGAGTACGATGTAATATCCCCAGCCACAAACGAATACACCGTACCAGAGCAACACATACACGCTTACATAACGTAACCTAAGGATGTTCCGTAGCATACATTAGGAGATATTGGAAGGTAACGCAACCACGCGGGACTGATTATAATAGAACAGCGAGGGACATAAGCGGGCCTAGCATAACAGCACATAACACATCCAAATATTCTTGAGTGGAACATTGCTGAACCAATCAGAAAAAAAAAAACATCAGGGATCGATTAACGGCGTGTTATCAAAAGCGACGTGCGCCGCGAGGTCGGGCAGGTCAGAAGAACCATGCGGCGCAGCAACGACCGATTGGACGACGTACCGACGTATCACCAGCCCGTCGACAACATACCATAACATAATATAGTACCATCGAACAGAACAGAAATGCGTATACCATGGTTGACGAGTGTAGGACCCAGCAGCGTTTGATTAATGGTGCCCAGTGGAACTAACATGCAAGCCGACGTAATGGTGGCCAGAAGAAACGAAAACACATGAACATAACAACACATGACCGACGAGGACGTGATAAAGTAGAACACCGCAGCAACCATACACGCCGAAGGTTCTGGTGGCAATATATATATATATACATGTGTACACCCATAAGTATATATGTACGTATATCTATACATATATATATGTATATATATACCGATATATCAACATATATATATATATATAGATGTGTGTGTGTGTGTGTGTTTGTTCCCCGACTCTTATCCCGTCTGGGTCGCCACCTATTGGCCTGCTCGAAAGCGCCCCTGCTCGAAAGCGCTTGTCGCGCGCAACGTCTCTAGGACAGACTCTGCCGCCCCGCGCGCAAGGCGCAGCGCCCGCATCGTGAAATTGTCCGCGTCGACCTGGCTCCGCAGGGAGTCTCCGATCTCCCCCGCGCGCCTGTGCCACGGCAGCACGAGGCTCAGGAGGAAGGCTGCCAGCGCGCCGCCAGGGCCTAATCTAGCCTGCATCCATCTGCCCAGATGCGCTCGCTCGTTTCGAACCGCAGCACGTACCGTGCTCAGAACGCCATGCTTACACGCTGCGTGTCGGGTCGGCACGCGTCGGCCCACGCTTTGGCGAGCGTACCTCGCCAGACCTGCGTTTTCGAGATGCGCGATGCGCTCCACATCAACACGCCACGTGTTGCGTGCGGCGTACCTGGGCGGCCACGAGCTGGCAGGACCCCAGACGTCGCAGAGAGCTCTGGCGACACGCGCCTGCCGGATAGCGGGGCGTGGGCGTGCATGGCCAGGGCAGCGATCCGTTGCGGCACCCCCGCGGCGCTCGAGCATGCCGGGCAGGGAGCGCAGGCCGATGTGCCCACAGGAGCGACGCAGCAACACGTCTCCGTCGGTGCCGACCTCCGCGCGCGAGTCGTCTGCGTGAGGTCGCGCGGAAGCGATCCTCGCCACCAAGGAAGCCACCACGTGAGGCCGCGAGGTCAGCTTGCGCAGGGCCCCCTCTTCTCTTGGCCGCTCGCGTGCCCTCCTCCCGCCCGGTTTCCGTGCCGGCCGCGCTCCCGGGAACCCCCGGCGGCGTCGTGACGTATTGCCCGGCGGGGCCTCTCGAGAGGCTCCGGACCCCTTCCCCGGGGGACCGTGAGCGGAAGCGGCTCGGCCTGCTGAGCTCTTCTGTCGCCGGTCCCACGGCTCCGCAGGGGGGCGAGAGCGTCAAGAGACCACCCGCCGTGCCTTCTGTGCGAGTGCTTCGAGGAGTCGTCTCGACTCCTGCCGTTTTTTCCCGGCCACGTCCTCGCAGGCACATGCCGACCTTCAGAGAGCATGGCAGCCGCAGCCAATCCATCGCCAGACATTCACAGGACCATCTTGGACCCAGGTGCTGGCGGGGGCTTGCCTCCTCATCCTACTCGCCACCCTCACCTCCTCCTCCTCCTCCTTCTCCTTCTCGCCCCCATCCTCACCGTCCTCCTCTTGCAAGAAAGACGGGTACATGGATCCCCCTGGTGTCCGCAGGTGGCCGATAGTTTTCTGCAGCACCTCCGACTTTATGGATGTGGCGTGCGGTCGGTCAATTACTTGATCCTGTATCTCTCGCGGTCTCACAGTCGCCAGCATGTCGTTGTTGGTCGCCTCATCCATAAAGGTGGGCTTAGGTGCCCTGTCAGCCTATCGCGCGCTTGGTAATCCTCTTCCTCCTGGTTCCCCCCCCCCTGTTCATAGTTGCTTGGCGGCGGAGGCCCCTCCGGACGACGACCGCGCGATGGCCCCTGGAGAGGCTCTCAGCAGGAGAGCCAGGAGCAGCCGAAATCCCCCCCGCGGCCAGCTCGACCCAAGCAGCGCCCTGGCATGTCGCTGAAGTCGGGCACGTCCCTCTACGGGATGAAGATCCAAAGAGACCGTCAACTAATAGCCGTGGAACGATTTTTCGACTACGTTTGACTATCATTTTTCAGATTTGATCCAAAATCCGCCTCTAGTCAGGAGGAAAAGAAACACACAGACACAATTAATCTTCGATTCCCCAGAAAATATAGGAAAATATGGGATATGGGGGGGAAGACAGAAACCCAGAAAATATGAGAAAATATTGGGGATATTTTTATTTGTGTGTATTTATTTGTGTGTCCCAGGGCCCCTTCATCTAGGAGGACATGCCCGACTCAAGGCCAGGACCACCCGAAATCCCCCACGCGGCCAGCTCGGCCCTAGCAGCCCCTTGGCATTTCGCCCCTCGGGTGGCGCCAGCCACTGCGCACGGACCCCAACCTCCGATGCCGTGCCTTCTTTTGTCAACGGCGTGGGCCAAGCCCCTTCCCATGCAAGGGCTCCCACGAGGGCGCGAAGTTCTTCGCGCTTCGCGCTTCGCGGTCCTCGTTCCTTCTCCCCATCCTCCTCGTCCTCCTTTTTCTCCCTTTGGGGGGGCGGCGCGAGAGCGCGAAGTTATTCGCGCTTCGCGCTTCGCGGCGCGCGAAGCGCGAAGTTGGGAGCCCTAGCCCATGGGCCAGCTTCTCATCCCATGTTTTCTGGTTGACGGCCCCCAGGGCCAAGTGGGGGCCCCTAGATCAGAGGAGGAGCTCGCAGTGATGCCGCTGCCCGTCCCTTGTCGCCACGGCTGGGTTCGCTCCGAAATCCGGGTCAGAGCGCACCCTTGAAGAGGGCCGTGGCATGTATCGGTATTTTGTGTCACTCCTTCGCCGAAGGGTGCAAATTATAAACAGGTTTTCCGCCGTAAGTGTTCCACTGGCGCGACCCTGAGATCTGACGTTGCGGCAAGAATGCAAAACTGCGAAATACCACAACCGGGGCCTCAGATCCAATCTTTCTGCATCATTTTGCGAGCCGGATCGATCTGTCATTTTGCCAGGATCCGAAGACAGACAAAACGTACGTGGCGACAACAAAATGCGACGCCAGGATCTCAGGGGAGGAGCTCTCGGCAGGGCCGCGCCCTGATTCTCCACGCCGACATCGCTTACGCATTGCCGACGTCCACGATGCATCGCCGATGCATCGGCGATGCCACGCGATCCTCCGACCCCGTCTATTCGGACTCCATTTGAGAGGCCTTCTGCTAGAGGTCCCTTTGGTTTTCCTCGTCGACCTCGTTGTTTTCGTCCTCGTCGTCATCGTTGTCGTAGATGACGACGACGACGACGACGACGACGACGACGACGACGACGACGACGACGACGACGACGAGGACGAGGACGAGGACGAGGACGAGGACGAGGAGGACGACGACGACGACGAGGACGAGGAGGACGAGGACGACGAGGGTGGAAATCGCAGCATCATTTTGTTCACCGTGAGTTGTGCACGGGCGCGAGGCCGCCTGGGCAAGCCCGCCCCCACTGCGGGGCCGCGGCGGCCCCGGCCATGCCGCGGGGGGAGGCCGCGGCGCCCGCGGGCGCCCGCTGGAGGCCGACACGCTGCTCCGCTTCGGGTCCTGTTCCTCCTCCCTCCTCCTCCCTCCTCCTCCTCCTCCTCCTCCTCCTCCTCCTCCTCCCTCCTCCTCCTCCTCCTCCTCCTCCTCCTCCTCCTCCTCCTCCTCCTCCTCCTCCTTCTCCTCCTCCTCCTCCTCCTCCTCCTCCTCCTCCTCCCCCTCCTCCTGTTCGCCCGCAGAGCACCGTGCTGGGCCTAAGCTCTCCGATGCCGCGGCCCGTCCACTCGTGAGCGGGTCTGATCGGCTCTGGCTCGGCTCTGGTCGGACACTAGGTCGACCCCAGCTTGACACCAGCTTGGCTCAGGCTCGGCTCAAGTCGAGGGACGTTCGACGCGGCACCGACGCATGAGTAGAGCGAGTGGCTCCAGGAAGGTCCCCAGAGAGAACATCTGAAGTTCCGTCGCGCCCCAGTCGGTCAGGAGAAGCTTCGCCCAAAATCTGAGGCTGCAGCCTGGAGCTTCGAGGAGGAACATGTACCAATGCCGCTGCCTGCCCCTCGTTCTCGCCTCCTGGGGCCTCCTGGGAGGCCCTCTCTGCCACGGCTGGATCCGCCTCGAAATTCTAGTCTTACCTCGGGCTTGTCCCTCTACAGGGGGAACATCCAAGAATAGTAGAAAAAAGCCTGGGGACGATTTTCAATCATCTTGCTGGCAATGTGTGACTACTGTTTTTTGTTCGTCCAAGACCCGCCTGGATGAGGACATATCCGAGCTAATCTCAGAGGAGGAACAGGCACAGATGCCGCTGCCCGCCCCTCGTTCACGCCTCCTGGGGCCTCCTGAGAGGCCCTCGTCGCCACGGCTGGATCCGCCTCGAAATTCTACAGTGGAAACCCATGTCAAGACACACCCTGCTGTCATCTTGGGTGCCCTGGGTTTCTTGGGTGTCGATGGTTTCGCAATGGAGTGTGTGACGTTCCCACACCAATGATCAATGGACGTCCTGGGCTTCCAGGGTTGGGTTTCTTGTGGAAGGTTCTTGTGGTTGGGCCCCTACTGTAGTCAGAACGCACCCAGGGGGAGGCCTGGGGAGCAGCGGTATCGGTACCTCTTGTTTCCCCCTAAGACTCGAGCTGGTCGGGCTTCGGGCTGCCCACAGGCAGCCGCCCAGGTAGCTCCAGCGGCCCTCATCAGGCACCCAGAGAGTAGTCCCAGGTGGCCTCAACAGGCCCTGGGCGTAGTCGGGGGGGGGCGGCCTCAGCATCTCAAGCCTGGCGCGCGGAGCGCCTTAGGGGCGTCGCAGCCGCGACAAAGTGTTGAGGCCGCCCTGGACTACTCGGAGAGGCTCTTGAGGCCATCTGTGGCTTCTCGTGGGGCCCGTGGAGTCCAGCTGGAACTACACGGGGGTGCGTCCTGTGCACAACCCGAAGCCTTACCAAACGTGCAGGTCGACTTCGCCGCATGTGGGGTTTGCCAGCGCTTTTTGGCGGGCCGATCCTGGACCTCGATGGTCCAGTTGTCGTAGGATGTCTGCAGCTGGACGTTTTGCGTCAGATTTCAGACTGGGACTCGTCATCGTCCAGGCGGCCCCGTCGGGCAACCCAGAGACCCCCGAGCCCGAGTCTGATGTCTCCCCGATGGATGTTCGTTCTGGGAATTTTCCAGGGGCCCACCTGATTTTCGGATCGGATCGACTCTAGCTCGATTCTAGTTTGTCTTTGGCTCGACGCCAGCTCGGCACCAGCTTGACTCAAGTTCGACTCAAGTCAAGGGGAAGGTCCCCAGAGCGAGCATCTAAAGTTTCTTCGCGCCCTATTCGGTCAGGAAAAACTTCGCCCGACATCTGAGGCTGCAGTCTAGAGCTTCGAGGGGGAACAGGTACCGATGCCGCTGCTCGTCCCTCGTTCTCGCCTCCTGGGGCCTCCCGGGAGGCCCTCGTCGCCACGGCTGGATCCGCTTCGAAATTCCAGTCAGAACGCACACCCGGGAGAGGTCTGGGGGGAGTCGCGGTATCGGCACCGTTTGGGGCCGCCGAGAGTGACCGAGAGCCCGATCTGAACCGCGTTTTGGCCATACCGTGGACCGCCCTCGTTTGTTTTCGTCCTGCAGCAGAGGGCGGAACGAAGACAGGACGACGAGGAACGAATGGAGGACGGGCACAGAACACGAGCACGGCAGACCCTGGTTGGTTCGAGCCTTGGAGGGCCCCTTCGCCGGAGCGACCTGTGGTGCACGGCTCAGAGGGTTAGTGCCGGCGGCGACGATAGGGGCGAATAGCCCAGGGGCGGGCATGTATTCGCCCGGGAGCCTTTTCGAAGACATAGGTCATCGGCGCCCCTGGATGCATGTACTGCTCTCCCCTGGGCTAATCGCCCCTATCGTCGCCTCTGATAGTGGGCCTTGGAACCGACAGGTCTGGTTCTTTACCGATTCCGTTTTGCCGTTTTTTGGCCAGTCCCGACGCCGTTTTTCTTTTACCGGTCCCATTGTCGTTTTGTTTCACCGGCTCCTGCTCTGGCTCCAATGCTGGAGCCGTTTTTTGTTGCCGTTTCCAGTCGCATTTTTTTGTGCCGCCTCCATTTTTTCAAGAGACGCTTTTTCGGAAACGGTAGAAAACAGCCCTGCCGCTCCCGGGGCCCATTAGAAACTCTGGGGGGTGGGGGGGAGCGCGGGGCGACCAAGCCTTAAGTCGGGCCTGCCCTTCTACAGAAGGGAAAGATCGTCAAACGAGTGTCTGGGGACGACTGTTTGACTATTGTTGGGCATGCTTGGAATCTATGTTGGGTTCTTTCAAAATGTTCGTCGGAAGTTCCCCTGTAGGGGGACAGGCTCGACCTAAGAGGAAGCTGGGCGCGCCGCCCTTCTACAGGAGGAGCACTCAAGGTCAGCAACAAGAGAGTCTGGTAACGATGCTTTGCCTAAGTTGGCCTCCCGTGCGTCTCTTTCTGCTGCTGCTACTTCTTCTTGCGCTGCCAGAGTCCGCCTGTAGTGGGACATGCCCGACCTGACCCCAGGAGTGAGCCCCGCGCAGAAACAAAAGCCTTAAGTCGGGCGTGTCCCTCTACAGGGGCAATATTCAAAAATGGAAAAAATCATCCGGGGACGATGTTTGGAGTACTTTTGAATCGTTTGGGGGGGTATTTTTCTGAGTATTTTTTTTGTTTCGCCCAAGATCCCCCTGTTCTCGCTGCCAGTTCCGTGGCAGGGCAGTCCCTGCACGAATGAACGACTTGAAACCCAGACCTGCCTGCGGGCGATTGCCCCTGACCCAGGCGCCCTGGGGGACGGCAGGAACTCCCCCGCCGCCGAGTTCAGAAAAAACGTGCCACCCAGCCTGCGGAGGAGAAGGAGGAGGAGGAGAAGGAGGAGGAGGCCGAAATAAACGAAAAACCTGCCGTCGCAATTCTTGCTACGACTCGGGGGGGAGCAGGAGGAGAAGGAGGAGGAGGAGAAAGAGAGGAGGAGGAGGAGGAGGAGGAGGAGGAGGAGGAGGAGGAGGAGGAGGAGGAAGAGATCCCCCTGCAGGGGGACATGCCCGACTTAATAGAAGCCGCGACAGCCGCCGGCGTGGCCTCTTTCTCCAGCCCGCGGCCCCAGGCAGCCCCGACCCTTTTCCCACGGGGGGGAGTTAGCTTCGCGTCCCGGGCAGGGCTCTGTCAGGGGCAACGATCGGGGGGGGGCCCAAACGGTGCGGTGACCACACCGTGCGGTGAGTCGGTGGGGATTCGGGGTCACCGCACGGTTTTGGGACTCGAATCCCTCTCCGAGGATGTCTCGGGCGACGGGGGCCTCCGAGGTCCCAAAACCGTGCGGTGACGGACCGTGCGGTGAGGTCTTGGGGGATTCGGGGGTCACCGCACGGTCCGTCACCGCACCGTTTCGGGACTCCAAAGGGGGGGAGGGGATGGGCATGGGGTGAGAGGAGGAAAACGTACCCATACCTCTGCGTTTTCCTCGTTTTCCCCTGTTTGGGCCGCCTCGAAGGCCCTCGTCGCCACCATCGGATTCGCCTCGAAATCCTGGTCAGAACGCCCCCCGGGAGAGGTCCGTGAAGCAGCGGTATCGGTGCCTTTGGTCTCCCCATAGGGGGGGGGCGCATCGATCCCCAATCGCCCACTGACCGCCGATTGGGGCCCGATGGCTCCACCCCGCCCAGGAAGGTGCGGACTCCCGCTCGGGAGCCCCTCGCCGATCCCTCGGCGATGTATGGCCGATTCCAGGTTGACGCATCCCACCCCATGCCGAATGGAAGATGACGATTAATAAATGACCGGGGGTCGTGTTCACGCGGCGGCGCCCGGGATGACGATTAGAAAAAACCGGCCGCGGGCTGGAAAACTATTTCTTTTTCAATCGTTCTCCTCCAGTCAGAAAATTGTGCAGAGATAGCAGAAAACTATTTTTTAATCGTTCCCCCCCATTTTTTTATTCATCGCCATCCTCCATGATCCCCCCCTATCGCTGCCACTCAGCTCTCGTTGCCCCGCGGGGCCTGGCAGCGGTCCTCGGAGGCCGACGTCGAGAGAGAGAGAGCGAGAGACAAACACGCCGTGACTGAGACAAGATAGGATCGTCGGAGATCTGGGGGCGTCGCTGCACTGCCCTGCTCGCCGCTCGAATCTGGGCCGCCCTGGGACATGCTTGCTTTCCATGCGCGGCTCCTGCTGCCACTGCTCATGTGAAGTCGGGCCTGTCCCTCGACAGGAGTAATCGTCGGGGGACGATGCTTCGCTTTTTCCATATAGAACGGTTACTTGATTTCTCTCGTCCAAGATCCGCCTGTGGGGAGACACGCCCGACCCAACCCCGGGGCCGTCTCCTCGTCCCAGGTCCATCGTGGATGGCCCGGGGGCCCGATCACGGGCCCAGGAGTCCGAGATCGAGGAACGCCGCGGGTGCAACACAGGCCGGCCCCGCGCAGCAGGGGCGGTAGGGGAGGGTGGAAGGCTTCTTGGAAGCTCCCCTGCTTCTCGGAGGGCGCGGGACTTGTCTGTAGACCTTGGGCCGGCGCCGTCTGAGAAGCGGCCTCCCTCCAAGAAGCCATCCCCGCTCCCCCTGCCCCCGTTGTGCGCGCCGCCACAAAGTCCAATCCTCGGAGATCTGATGCTCGGGCGTGGTCGAAAAAAACGCATCGCCAGAGATCTGACATTTCGGTTCAGGCCTCCTCCCTTGCCAGGCTTCGGGGACTCGCATCAGCAGTGCGTTCAGGACTGCCTCGTTCTGGCCACGTTTCTTCACGCTTCTGAGGTAGAATCTGGACGTGTCTGTGGTTTCAGCGAGGCGAGCTTCGCTTGGAATTTGTGGGCATCGTGTGTTCTTTTGAAGCAGCAAAAGCGCCATAAACATAAACTGGTGGCGCTCCGCGATTTCTTGGATCCGCGCTGGGCTCCCCCCCGGCGGCGCCTCTGGCGCCGCCCCTGGCGCGCTCCGCGCGCGCTCTTGGATCGCGCCGCTCCGCTGCGCGATCCAAGAAATCCACGCGGATCGCCACCAGTTTATGTTTATGGAGTTTCTTCTCCTTCTTTTTCTTCTTCTTCTTCTCCTCCTTCTTCTTCCCAGACACCCGACGCCTCGATTTTTTCGAGACACGGGCCCCCGACCTCCCGACCACTTCCCCGACACCGGTTTTCCATCCCGCGCCGTTTTTTGACGGTCCCGAAGCCCGGCGAGGGCCCCGAGAGGCCAAACGCTGCGAAAGACCTCCGCCTCGATTTTGCTCGAGGCGCCCGATGTGCGGGCAATACTTCTGTCTACATCCACTGCATTATGGAGTTTCGGGCTCCCTTCCCAAGAAGCCCGAGGCGCACTGGGTATGGATACATCTGCCCCCTAGAGGCTCGAGTTTTGTCCATATCCAGTGCGCCTCGGCCTTGGGGCGCCGCTTCCAAAAAAGTCCGAGAGGCACTGGATATGGTTATGAGTCTTGCACGCACGAGGCCTGGGTTCTCCTCGTCGTGCGGGTGGGCACACAACGTCGGACCTTCGGCCCCGGCGTCCCCCGAAGAGGCCGCACGCGGCGGCCCTCCGCCGCGGGCGCGCCGCTCCGCCGCGCCGCGCCGCGGCCCGCGCCGCTAGCCGCGCCGCGCTGCTGGCCGCGGCCGCCGCCGCCGCGGCCGCGGGCGCCGCCCCGGCGGCGTGGGCGCTGCCGCGGACGTGGCCCGGCATGTCGGGTCGGGCGAAAGGGGGGGTTTGGGAAAGGGGGGGGGTACGAAATCTGCTGCATGTAGCTGGTTTCGGCCCCACCGAGGGGCCCATTCCTGGATACATAGTCGCCTCCGGCGCCGGGAGGCGCCGGGAAAATCAGCTACGTGAGCTGATTCTCAAACCCCCCCTTTGCTATCCCCCCCTTTCGCCCGGCCCGAGCATGGGCTGTTGCCAAGCCCTGGCCCAGATTCAGCTCGGGCCTGTCCCTCTACAGGAGTGGCATTTCAAGAATAGTAAAAGAATAGTCAGGGGACGAGTTCTGGACTATTGTTGAGCATGTTTGGAACATGCCCACTTTAGGAGTTTTGCCCAAAATCCCCCTGTAGGGAGAAAGGCCCGACCTAAACCCAGACGTGATCGCGTCGTTAAAAGATCCGGGCGGGCGGTGTGCCGCCGTTTCCGGCCTCGGGAGGCCCTCGCCGGGCCTCGGGACGGTCCTAGAACGGCTCGGGAGGAAGAACTGGAGTTGCGGGGCTTCCGGGGACGCCGTACAGACGGGGCGCTGAAGAAGGAGCCCTGTTCGTTGGGGAGGGGCTCGGTGTTCCTTGATTGTTTTACAGTTTGCCTCGGGTTTTCCTTAAGTTTTCAATGGTAAGTCGAAGTTTAACTTATGGAAAAAAAGGGGCCTCGTTCCTTATTTAGGCTTCCTTAGGTCAACGCCCCGACGGTATTGAAAGAAGCAGGGCGTCGCAGGTCTGCGGGAGGTCCTGGCGACTCGCTTTTTTCTCGAGCCGGGCGTTTGTTCTCGCCGTTTCGCGAGCGATCCGGGGCCCTCGCCGATCGATCGATCCGGCGCGAGAACTGATCCGCAGGAAGACGGGGTGGCGGGCCCCGGACGATGGTGCAAATTTTTTTGCTACGGTCGGGGCGCTGACCTGAGGAACCCTAAATAAGGAACGAGGCCCCTTTTCTCCAGAAGTCGAACTGCGATGGCCCTTCGAAAACCCGAGTGAAACCTGGGGCAAACTGTGAAACAATGAAGGAACACGGAGCCCCTACCCAACGGAAAGAGTTCCTTTTTTCGGCGCCCCGACTGTACGTCGGATCTCAGGGGGCCCTCGGAACCTGGCGCCGCACTGTTCAAGGCGTCCCACATGGGCTCCGAGCGGAGAGGGCCGCAGGATCGCACAGCGTCGCCCCTGCCTCGGCGACGTGGCTCGATCAGTGTGAGGCCCGAGTTTCTCCACGCCGACGTCGCGGGTGCGCCGCCAGAGCCGACGATGCATCGCCGATGCAGTGGCGATGCGGTGCGCCATCCTCTGGCCATCCACTCGGACCCCATCTGGGAGGCCTTGCCATGTTGCCACAGCGGGCGTGCTGGAAAGGGTTCGGGCCCCAGGGACCCCACAGCTCGATCCGGCCCTGGGAGTGCTCCTCCTCCTCCTCCTCCTCCTCCTCCTCCTCCTCCTCCTCCTCCTCCACTCAAGCAACTTGGGCTCGAGCACCATTTTGGCAGCTCGCAGCCCAAGCCTCGCGCCTCCACGTGGTGCTTGGGGGGCAGCCCACTTGCCGCTCGTCCTTGGGCGGACAGTTGGGCTGGCGAAAGCGAGGCGACGCTCGTGTGCGTCGCGCAGCAGGCAATGTCCAGAGCGTGGAGCACATGCGCGTCATGTGGCACTCAGGAGTTCAACGACAAAATTCAGAAGAACTCAGGGAAGTGCTACAAGTGCTACAAACCGGTCAGGCTGTACGTGCCGAAGCCCAAGAGTGGTGGAGGTCCACAACAGCAGCCAGATCTTCAGAACAAGGTGAAGGGTGCTGAGAAGGACGTCGCGGGCACGATCCAGGTGCTTGTTGCGGCCATGGGGCGCCTCAAGGATCCCATCAGCAGGCAGATCTTGGCAGACCAGATCGCGGAGGCCGAGAAGGCGGCGGCGACGCCCGCTGCCGTTTCTGTTTCCGCGGCCGAGGCAGTCCGCCGCGCGGAAGGGGGCGTGGAAGGACGCATCGGTGAAGCATGCTCAGGCGGCATCACAGGTTGCCAAGATTCAGGAGAACCTCAAGAAGGCGCTCGCCAAAGAGGAAGAGTCGGCTCGTGCGCTGGCGCTGGCCGAGATCAACAAGCGTACGGCAGCGGTGGCTCTGGCGCACGAGATGGGGGTTACAACGAGTGCGGGGACCAGTGACAGCTGTGGCCAGGCACCAGCCCCACCACCCATGATGAACGTCACTTGGGACGAAGAGTTTTTCAAGCAGCTCGGCTCCATGGAGGAGCTCTCGGAGCAGGAGCGCCTGGAGCTGAGGAACGTGGAGAAGGAGCTGCAGCAGGTTCGAGACACCGTCGTCGGCAAGGCGGAGCAGGTCAGCAAATGGCGGGCAGAAGTTCTGGCGATGCGGGAGAAGGTAAAAGATAGGCAGCTCAAGAAGCGCAAGGCGACGAACACCGACACGGCGGCGGAGGTGTCCGCCACGGCAGCGGGCAGCGCAGGCGCTGGGGCGGCCGCTGGGGCTGCTGGAGCAGAGGCCCCCGAGGTGCTGGTTGCAGATGCACCCATGGACGGCGACGGCGGCGAGGGGGTTTCCCCGAAAGGGCAGGCGGCCAGCCGCCCTGCGGCGCCGACGGCCTCTGGGTCGACGGCCGCGGCGGCAGCGGCAGCAGGCGCCGCGCCCGCGGGAGGCGCGCCAGGCCAGCAGCCCACGGAGGAGGCCATCCAGGCGGAGATGGCTCGCATCCGCGCCGCGCAGTCCCTCGGGGAGCGCGCGGCGCAGGGCGCCGCTGGCAAGTGAGGTCGGGCGGCGGCGGTCGGCCCCGTGGAGGCGATCGCCGCCCAGCCGCCTGCTCCACCGAGTGCAGCTCCTTCGACGGCTACCAGCTCGGAGGAGGCCAGTTGCACAATGTTTTTCAGTAGCGTCACCTGCTTGGGGCCGAAGGCTTGGGCTTATTTGAAGTCGGACGAGGTCCTCAGCAGGTGCTCTTTCCTTGGCATCGTAGAGAGCCACGTCTGCAAGCGCACTCGAGCGAAGTGGGCACGTCGGGCAAGGGCTCACAAGCTGAAGTTCCTGGACAATCCTGCACGTGGCACGGGGAGATCGACTTCGACGGCGACGGAGGGGCGCGCCAACGAGGGCGGGGAGATCTTCCTGGCACAGGGGCACAGGAATGTCCATCGGGTTTTTGATCGGCCACGAGACACGGGCAGCTGCTACTGCGCTGAGGGCTCTGACGCCCTCGACGGCTTCATGCCGACGCTAGTGCACATGTGCGGATTCTCGTTGTTGATAGTACTGTTCTATGCGCATCCGTCAGTACAGTTTGCGGGTGAAAATGCTCAGAGATTTTCGAAGCTTGGTGCGTTTCTTCGGTCCGTGAAGCTGCCATGGTTGGTGGTAGGTGATTATAACATAGACGTGAATGTTGTTGCTCGCAGTGATTTCTGTAAGCGTGTAGGCGGAGTCATCCGCAGGGCCAATGTCGAGCATACCTGCATAGGGGGTTCAGGCAATTCGCACATTGATTTTGTCATGGCTTTAGAATGTTGCGTTCCTTACATCATGAGCGCTAGTGCTGTTGTAGACACACCATGGGCACCGCACATAGGTCTTGAAGTGAAGTTGCGAGGGGCTGGTGAGCAGCTCATCTCTCGTACTCTTGAAGTTGCAGCGCGTTTGCCTCAGGTTGTTCGTCCGTCCACCGCAGCAGCTGCGGGTTCCAAGTCCAGTGCTAAGCGTCTCGAATACCAGCTCGTTGTTGAGAAAAAACGTGAGCGCATGCGCACTGACTGTGACGATTTGTACGGTGAAGCCTTGTATAGCGAGCCGCGCTCCATCCAGGCTACTGGTGCTCTCGACCCCTCCGCCGCGGTTTCGTCGGAGGTCGTTGACGGTCTGGTCGAGGACCAGGAACCAGTTTGCCCCGATTTTGATCTTTTTGAGTTTGGCCCCGAGGAGGAAGACCCTTGGGCCGACGAATCTTGTTTCTTTCCTGCTGGGGCTGAAACTGTCTCGCAGGGGGTGGGTGTGGAGTTAGGTCTCCCTGGAGGGGCGGGGTCAGGCGTTGTCGAGGGCACAAGTCAGTCCGCCAACCAAGCTGAGCGCCCCAGGAACATCGACTCCCTGGAGGGGGATGGTTGCAGTCTCGCCCCAGCTGGTGCTGCTGCGTCTTCTGATCCCCTCCCGTCTTACTCCATCCCTTCCTCGTCGTGGGTAGACGCGTTGGCTCAGACACCCTGGCACGCCCACACTACTCACGAAGTTTGGCCCCCTATATTTCAATCCGTGGCTTTCGAAGTTGGAGGCCCACACATTCTTCACGTTAGCAATGCTTTCTCTCGCTGGGTTGAGACTGCCGAGCGGACGGTCCTGGGGCATCGCGACCTCGGCATGTGCGCGCGATCGCGCAGTGCAGGATGCAGCCTCAAGGTCACGGTCGTTAAGCAGGCAGAGCACATTCGCCAGCAGCCGTTAAAGGACGGCATCTCGTCTTGGTGGGCACGAGTGCACAACGTGGCGCAGAGGGCCCTCCGGCACAGGAGACGTCAGAACGGAGAGCTTCAACTGACGCAGCTGGCGGCAGCAGGAGTTCGCCTAGCAGACCATCTTCTGGATGGGGCTGGAGCGGCCTTTCCTGCGGGGGCTGGCAGCTGGGATCTATTTCTTAGCTATCTTCGGAGGTTGCTTGATTTGAACGTCGAGCTGCTGGCACAGCTGGAGGAACAATCTTATCGTGCGTCCAAGAGGGCACACAACAAAGCAGCATCAGCATTGTTGCGAGAGTTTCAACAATGGTTTTCTTCTTTGAATACACTGGGAGTGGTGCATAAGAGCATCAAGGATCCTGATCCTGAACGAGACGAGCTGCATGATGCAGCAGATGACGGAGTTCTTGTTCATCCCAAGGATATCGTAGATCGCGAGGTGGAGGTGTCTCATTCTAAATGGAAGTCTTCAGTGGCCACTCGGGATTCCATCGTTCGCACGTGTGCTATGATTCGTGGTCAGGCGGAGATCGAGCAGCTCCCACCTCTCACTGTCAGCGATGTACGAGCGGCTTTATCTCGGATGAAGCCGAGGGCTGGCCTCGGCATTGATCGCCTATCGCCCAGCGACTTTCAACGTCTACCTGACGAAGGAATCCAGGCCCTGTGCGATTTGTTCCTGCTCATAGAACAGGGATTGTCATGGCCTTGGCAAAGTCTCTGTATTGTTGGTAAATTGTTGGGGAAAAAATCTGGCGGCGATCGGGTCATAGGATTGATCGCGATGCTGGCCAGAGTCTGGTCCATGGCGCGCGAGGTGGAGATGAAGGAGTGGTCCATCGAGCAGGCTGAAGAGGATCACTGGGACGCGGCCGTCGCAGGGAACAGCGCCCTGCGAGAAGCACTCGTGCGGGCACTGGAGGATGAGGTCCACACGCGGCTGCAGATCCCGAGCGGTCACACGTTGTGGGATCTCGCGTCCTTCTACGATTCCATAGAGTTCGAGCCCCTCGCAGAGTGCGCTCTGGAAAAAGGGCTTCCGCCAGTTATTTTATTCTTAGAACTACAGCTGTGTCTGGCACCACGCATGCTGGAACAGCTCAATTGTTTTTCAGAACCGTTCGAGGTGACACGGTCTGTAGTGCAGGGTCTACGGAACGGCACGAGGTTCGCCAAATGCATCACGGCGAATACGTGTCGGCGACTTTGCAATTCTTTTGGATCCCTTCGGCAACGTATCTGTATTGACGATCTATCGCAAAGAGTGTCAGGGTCACGGGCTCATGTTAGGACGACTTTGATCAGAGGTGGCATTCAGACCGCCAAGGATTTCCAGAGACTTCATCTTGGCCTGGCGGACAAGAGCATCATCACTTGTTCGCATCATGCCGACGCAATCGCTGTTGTGAGGGCTTTGAAGCGCAAGGGCATTCACCTGCGCGCAGCTCTCCAGACGGCATATCTTGGGGTCGACCTCAGCAGTGGACGACGTCAAGGTCGAGCTACAGTACGGCAGCGGCAGCTGAAGTCGGGGCAGTCACACGCTCGGCTACGGCGTTTCGCCCAAGCTGCTCGGCGCTGGCATGCGTCGGGCAAGCTGCAACGGGCTGGACCGCAAGCTGCAGCTGTCTACGGACATCAAGTCCACGGCCAATTCGGGTCGACGATGTTGGCCCAGCGTCGTCGGCTAGGAGCGGCTGCAGGATCGCCGAGGCGAGGGAGATGTTTGACGACGTTACTCTCACTTCGGCTGCCAGGGTGTGACCCAGGCCACCTGCTGCCCAAGCAATGTATTTCTCAATGGTTGAGTGTGTGGCTATCGGAGGTTGGGCTACGACGGTCTATCCAACTGGCCTGGCCTCGTGCGGTGGCGCACCTACGCTCTCTTCCCCAGGGCCAGCGCACACGGCACGTGCGCGGCCCCATGACCACGGTGATCCTTTATTTGCTTGAAGCAGGATGGTCGCCTAACTCTCCCACGGACTGGGACGTGCCAAATGACGGCACCGCTAAAGTTCACGCCTGGCAGTTCGACCGTCAGGGTATCCGCGCCGTTTCAAAAGGGGCCGCGACATTTCAGTTTGCCGCGACATTTCGCCGCGACATTTCGCATGTTGTCCGCGACATTTCGATGTTCGTCCGCGACATTTCGATGTTCGTCCGCGACATTTCAATCTTCGCCCGCGACATTTCGCTAAAGAGATTTGCTGTTCTCTAAAAACCTATCCTCATATCGCGCGCCTAACTTATTGTTTTTTTTTGTTTTCCTGCGCTGGTACATAGTATACACAGGCGCACATCGCGCATAGTTCATTTACCATTGTTTGAAATCGTATAGTAGGTGAGCATATCATTTGATACAGCATAGCGTAGCATATATAGCACAGCATTGCCACGACAACCAACACAATGAGCAGACCTTTGGGCGTAGATGCACACATGTTGCCACGGTTGCGCGACGATAGCAAGCGATTTCGTTCATTCTCTCCGCCAAACCCGTAAAGGGCTGGATGGGCGGCAACGTCTTTAGTGGGTGCGTCGCCCCGCCAATCCCGCGTCACGTTTCCATCACCCCGTTGTTTTCCTTATCCTCCTCCTCCTCCTCTTCTTCCTCCTCCTCCTCCTCCATCTTATAATCCTCCTCGCCCTCGCCCGTTTCATCACGCATGGTTGTTGATGTTGTTGTTGTTGTTGTTGTTGTTGGTGTTGTTGTTGGTGTTGTTGTTGTTGTTGGTGTTGGTGTTGGTGTTGGTGTTGTTGTTGTTGGTGGTGGTGGTGGTGGCGGTGGTGGCGGTGGTGTTGGTGGTGGTGTTGGTGGTGGTGTTGTTGGCATCGTTGCAATCCTCCTTCTCCCGATCTGCCTCTTTCCCCTTTTCTTCGTCGTCGTCGTCCTCCTCCTTCCTCCTCCTCCTCCTCCTCTTCCTCCTCCTCCTCTTCCTCCTCCTCCTCCTCCCTCCTCCTCCCTCCTCCTCTTCCTCCTCCCCCTTCCCCTCCTCCTCCTTCCTCCTCCTCCTCCTGTTCCTCCTCCTTCTCTTCCTCCTCCCCCTCTCCCTGATTGACCTCCCCGCCCAGAGCGGGGCCACGGATGATCTTTAACCTTGGCCTTCCAGCTTCCTGGGCCCTCGGGCGAGGCAGCGGGTGAAGGGATTACGTGGGACGAGAGTTGGGGAAGGGGGGGCGAAGTAGGAGGGGCAGAAAACAGTGCAAGCAGAGTAGAGTGGACAACCGATAGGTACTTATCAACGCCACGATCCAACATCCACATCTCACGTTCACGCGTACGTAGCAGGCCCCCTCGAGCATAGGTTGGGTCAGGGTGATTTGCAGAGTCACGCTTTGTAATTGAGTTGTGCGTTGCATTGCATGCCCTCGGATGCTATGACATCTGCAAATACTGCATGGGCAGCTCGCGCAGCTGGAAAATGATAGGCTGAAACGCAATGAACCGAATCAGGCACAGCGCAGCTGGCCCGAGAAAACACACGCCAAACCAATGGCCAGGCAGGGCAATGCCATCGCATTGCCGCAAGCCCTGATCGTGACCTTCGGGTTTCCGATGGTCGACTCCGTGTTCAAAGGGAGCCCTTGAAACTTGCACCGCTCTGCAGGCGAAACGAAGCGACAGAATTGAGGAGCCTTCTTCGACTCGACCCAGATCGAAAAATTCCGAGTCGTCAAGCAGTGGATATTGTTCTCACGGATTTCGCACGAGCGTGTCTTCCCAGGAGCCCTGGTGATGTCGAAAAAAAACACGCCAGAACCGCTGATGTGCTTGCGGTAGAAGGCCAAGTTCTTCCGCTGGGGGGGGATGAAGGGGGGCATTGCCGTCTGTCGTCCAACAACGCTGACGAGCAGGAGGAGGACGACGACGATGGCGACAGAGGAGAAGGAGGACGACCTGGACGAGTGCGACGACGACAGAAACTGACGACGACAGAAATTGACGACGACAGAAGGTGACGATGACGACCACGGTGGGAGACAACGGTCGGTTTGAGGGGTAGTTTGGGTTTCGATCCCCTCCTTGCTTCTATCCCCCTCTTCCTCCTCGTCGTCCTCCTCCTCCTCCTCCTTCAGCTCCTCCTTGTCCGGCCTATTCCCTCGTTCCTCCAACTCTCGGTGGCCAACTTCTCCTTCTCGCCACCTCCTGTTCCTCTTCATCCTTCTGGCCCCGCCCTTCATCAACCTCCTCCTCCTCCTCCTCCTCCTCCTCCCCCTCCTCCTCCTCCTCCTCCTCCTCCCCCTTCTCCCCCCCCCTCTCTTCCTCTATCCCTGTTATTTCGGGCTCTCGCCTCAGCGCTGGCCATTCGACACGCTGCATGCTGCGAGCGACCCAACAGGGTTCCGAGGGCGCCGACGTGGCGCAACGACATGCGGGGTTATCTAATGATTTGTTCGATATCTCACCGCCAGACCCCCTGTGCTACCCCTGGGCCTGAGTAGGCGTGAGCTTCCTCACATCGTAGGCAGGCAACGTCGGGTCCAGGAGCTCGCGCACGTCGATCATTTTGACAAGATATTCTGCAGGCATGCGCTTAGGCAAATCTGTGATGAAGTACTCGGTGCGCCTGCCGCACACGAAGATCCTTACACTGGCGACTGCCGCATCTTAGAGGGGGTTGGGGGCCGTTGCAACCTCATGAGGAGAGCTGGAGGACGCAGGAGAAGGAGGAGGATGAGGAAGAGGAGAAGGAGGATGATGGGGAGGAGGAGGAGGAGGAAGAGGAGGAGGAGGGGGAGGGGGCAGCGGAGGAGGAGGAGGAGGAGGAGGAGGGGGAAATGGAGAGGGAGGAGGATGTGGGAGGAGGAGGGGGAGGAGGAGGAGGAGGGGGAGGAGGAGGAGGAGGAGGATGAAGAGGGGAAGGGGTTAAGAAACCCTGCCCTTCCTTCCCTCACCACGACAGTGGTCGACGTAGGATGTTGGAGTAAGCTTGATGGGACCGCCGCGAAACTGGTATGTTGTTCTGGCTCTCTCTCTCTCTCTCTCTCTCTCTCTCTCTCTGTGTGTTTTTTTCCCCTGGTGATTTATCTCATGCCCCCCTCCCTGTTCTTGGCCCTCTCTACTCCTGGTCCTGCTCATGGATGAAGGATCCATGAGCAGGACCAGGAGGAGAACGAGACAAGTGGGTCCTCGGCCTGGACTGTGGCAGCCCGTGCCACTGGGCGTTGACGTGGCACACCCAAAACACGAACCCCCTCACGTTCTCGCGGAGCCACTGGAGCACGTGGTCTGCGGGCGTGGTGGCCGATTCCCTCACATGGTCGGTCATGCCTTTCACGTTCTCGATCAGGAGGCCCTTCAGCTTCCTGGAGGGCCGCCTGGCCTGGTCCTTGAAAATCTCCAGCGTGGCAGTGAACGGGCTCGAGCGGGCGTCGCTCCAGCTGTTCCCTTGGGTCGGCAGGGGCATTCCTCCTCCTCTTCCTCCTCTTCCTCCTCTTCCTCCTCCTCCTGCCCCTCCTCCTCCTCCTCCTCCTCCTCCTCCTCCTCCTCCTACGCCGCCCGTTTAACCGGACTGGCCTGCGCCAGTCCGGCTCCACGGCGGGCAGGGAGGGCCCGCCACGATCAAGTCCACGTCTGGGATCGATCTCGCGATGATCCCTGTGATGTCCCCCGCGACTGGCCCGACGTTGCAAACGCCACCCCTCCCAGTAGAATGCACACTCTCCACAATGCTTTTCAAGGAAGGGTCGACATCATATGATATGGTGTACGGCTTGGCCCCCATCTGCACGAGAGCCGACGTCGCTGTCTCGACCCCGCAACACAATGACAACAGATCTACGTTGTGCTCGAGAACTGTGCCCCGTACGATCGGAGCAACGGCATCTTGCCACGTGGATGTCTCTGGATACACAGCAACTGGGCGCTTAGGAAGCCCACGCACAAAACATTGCGGCTGCTCTCGGACGCTCGCTGGGCGCCTGAGCGCGCTCGCAGGACGCGAAAGCACAGGCATCTGTTTCACAGGGATGTGCGATCCGTTGCTGTCGTATGGCAAAATGCCAAGCTCGAGTAACGACAGCGGAGGAAGAGGAGGAAAAGCAGGAGAGGCGGAGGGGAGGGGCGGGAAGAGCGCGAAGAGGAGAAGACGGAAGAGCACGAGGAGGAGGAGGAAGAGGAGGAAGGGAAGGAGGAGATGCAGGACGAGGGCGAGGGTGGTGAGGGGTGTGCGTGGGATGGGGTCAGGTGGGCTGCGTTGGGGCTCGTTCCCCATCGTCCCTGGGTCTCGCTTTGAAGCCAGAATTTCGAGTCTGATCCAACCGTGGCTTTCGAGGGTGCCCCGCCCAATGGCTGAAATTCAACAGCTCCACGTTGTTATAATTGTCCCCCGCTCCAGGACCCCAATCCTTTCTATCGTCGGTGAACGTGGCAATACATGTATTGGTGTGAATTCCTCGCCCACGGAGTGTCCGAATGCCTTCTCATCTGGTCTGGCCCCCTCCCCGCCCCACCCACTCTTTTTTTCACGCGAACCTCGTATGACAAAACAGGGGTGGGCTATCATGGGCAATCGAGAAAACGCTCAGACGATTAACATCAAAACTCTGATAATTCTGGCCTCGGAGGGAGCATTAGACAGCTTGGCATGTGGAATATGACGCCTGCCTGTGCAGCCGTCGACCCCTTTTTTGTCGTCGTTATGTTTGCTTGCACCTTCACGTTACGTTCCTCTTCTTTCGCCTCCTCTTCTCACTCATCCGCTCCATTATCCTCCTCTTCCTTCTCCTCCTCTCCGCTCTTCTCCTCTTCCTTCTCTTTCTCGCCATATAGTGTCCCTTCTCATTCTCGCCGTCCATGTCCTCCTTTTCCTCCCCCTCCTCCTCCCCCTCCTCCTCCTTTTCCTCCTCCTCCTTGTATCACCCTTCGTTCATTTTCATCTTCGAGCGCGCTGGCTCAACTCTCGAATCGCCACGACACTGGCTACAGTCAACGATGCGCAACAAGCACAGATGAAGTCTCAAATCACACCAAATGCAGAATATTCTTCCACCCATGGCAAGATACGCAATCTAGCGAAAATCGCTTTTTCCCAACGGCTACGATGAGCTACTTGAGCGATACATTTTACTATATGGTTGAGGGACTCGTCCAGGAAACATGAATATTTCCGAGGGTTCCCATTCCTGGGGATGTTTAAGGTCATGTGTAGAAACTGGTGGTGCTTCGGAAGTCTCGTGTAACCTTCGACACAGCCCATGATCTCAACGAATCTGATTGCGAGAAACAGCAACTTCTCACAGTCTTCTCTTGATGGCTGGTCGGGAGCAGCCTTCAAAATTGTCATGAACTCCAAAATGCTCTGGCCAGCGGCTACTAACATTGCCCCGTGGTCGAGGATGTCCTTGTGCCGTTCGCACACGCTCAACGCCCACGGTAAGAGCACCCCTGTCTCGGCTGCTTTTGCTTTGAATTCTGGGTTTGTGGCTGACCCCAGCATCCCCGACGAGAGGTGGTTGATGCGGCAATTGCGAGGGACCCCCCGATCCTGATACCACCCAACCATGTCGTTGAACAGTTGTTTTATCCCTAATTCGCGTTGGACGCGGGGGGGGCAATCGCCTGGCACCTGAAAAACATTTTTTCCCAGGCATCCCGAACATACCCACGCAATAAATGATTGGATGATGCCCAAATGCATGGTGTGGAGAGTATCTATCATGAAATGGTCGTGCGGGTTTAAGCCTGTAACTTCCCCGAAGATCGGATTCCTCCACAAGACGCTGTGCAATCTGCGACCGCTGCCATCGAATCTGCCCCGCCAGAAAACAGCCGTGAAGGGCAGTGGACACACATGGAATTGTTGAACATCAATCAACTCTGTCGTGGGGGAGAGGCGGTCCCCCTCTCTCAATTGGACGCCACCAACCACGACGTTCTTATGTATGATCATACCTCGCTCCTTACGGTCGTCAAACTTAAGCACGCCCTGAGCCAACACTCGAAGCCTGACAGCTTCAGTTGCAATGGGCACTCGAACTTCACAGAGCGCGCACTCGGCATCATAGTCCCGAGGTTCTCCCCAGGTATGCCCCGCTGATGAGACATTCGAGAGGTCAAATCCGCCAGCGCGCGCAGCAAACGCGCGCACTGAGCACGATAATGACATCATATAGACGTGGTGTGATCCACCCGTTAAAACATCATCGTATCACCCGTCTTTCGTCTTCTGCTTGCTCCCCTTCCTCATCCCTCCCCCCTCCCCCTCACCCTCCTCCCTGTGATGAGAGCGGACAATGGATGGATAATTTGAGCGAGGGTGGGGGGGCGATGGGGGGAGGAGAAGGCGATGAAAGAAGTGCGAGCAACGATGGAATGATCACGTTGATATGAAAGAGAAAGGGAAATGGAGAGATATGCATGGGGTCAGTTGCGGACGTCGTCAGATTCAGTATAGGGCGCTTTTTGGAGAAGTGCAAAATAAGCATGGTCTGTGATACGATTGCCAATTCATGAATCCGAATGTTGAGCAGTGCTCCATCCAGTCCCCTTGTATCCCCACGCAAATAAACCGACAGGGCAGCTGTTCTTCTAGATCTCTGTAGATCGACCCCTCTGGAAACTCCTCCCCATTCCATTGCACTCGGGGGCGTCGCCCCCGAGCGGCTGCTGACAGGCAATATTTCAAATATTCCATGATACAAAATAGTGTGCACCACCCCCTACACCCACATTTGCAGCACTCCCTCTTCGATATGCAGACAAGTGCGTGTCTCTTTCCTGATGCTAAGTTGTAGCATGTGAAATTGATCAGGGAATCTACTTTGCCAACCTGTTGCGCCCGAGTGTACCGGACTCCGTCGCAGTACAGAGCTATTGGAAATACAGGTCTCACGTCCCCTGGTATGTTCCTGTATCTATGTTGTTCATACGCCTGGTGCCACTGCATATCTTGGGCGTGGTGGCTGATCGCACCATCTTCAAATCCGTCGATAAGAAGCTCGCTCACCTTCGTGTGAGGGTTGCACCAATGAGCATACTGTTACGCCGTGCACATGGCGAGGGTGAGGGGGGAGCAAAGGGCCCCTGCAGGGGCCCAGGGGTCAGACGCGGCGTGTGTCAGCGTGCTCTTCGGTGCAACCCTCATCGCCAAACACTCGTGCAGCGGAGCCACCAGGACAGCTTTCTCCTTGGCGGTGCACAGAGCATGTTTCCACTCCCCATCCCGCGCTCCCCTCCATCGATTACTCCCCTCTCCCCTTGTATAGTCATCGCAGCTACATCCCCGATCCTCCCACCTACTTCGCATCTCCTCCATCTGGCTGCTCGCTTGCCCATGTCTTGCTATTCACTTCGCCCTGGCTCATGTCCCCGCTCACGCTATGGCCATTTGAATCCCGCCCCCCCCCCCCCCCCCATCCCCACGTATTGGCCGTTCGCCGTGGCGCATGGTTTGGCCGTTTCGTGGATGTCGCGCCGAGGTGGTGGTGTTGGTGGTGGTGGACGTCGTCGTCGTCGTCGCCGCCGCCTTCGTCGTGGTCTTTTCCTCCTCCTCCTCCTTCGACGAGTGGTCGCGTTCCACCCCCCGAGGGAGTGGCTCAAGTTGCCACTTCCGAGGGTTAAAACTGAGGCCTCAGTTTTAACCCTCGAGCGGGCCAGGTCACCGCCGTTTGTGGACGTACGCTGTCCTTTCATCTGATCGCTCCTGATCGCTCCTCCTCCTCCTCCTCCTCCCCCTCCTCCCCTTCCTCCTCCCCTCCCCCTCCTCCTCCTCCTCTTCTTCCTCCCCCATCTCATGTTTTTGTGCCAAGACAAAAGTGTTCAGCCCAGCGTTGACGACATTCCCGTCCCGAGTTCAAACACCGAGGCGCCATTTAGATTTCAACTGACCCCCGAAATCCCACGAGGTCCCAGTGGCCAGGCGCCCATGAGCACCCAAAGGCCCAAAGGCCTTGCAGTGATCTCCCCAGGGAGCGTCAAGGAGGAGAAGGAGGAAGAAGGAATAGGACGAGGACGACGAGGCATTGGGGGGGCACAGCATTGGCAGCAACAGGAGGAAGAGGATCAGAAGGAGGAGGACGCTCGCCCCCGTCGTCGTCGTTGTCACCCTGGCTCCCTCCCTCCTCGACGCCCACCTCCTTTCTACTACCCCAGCGATCCTGGCGAACATTCCTGATATGCATAGGCATGCTGATCTTCTGGAGGTCTACGTTGCTCGACACTGGGAGCGTGGAGTCTAAGTGCTTCTGAAAATTCCCAGTTGATGTCCAGGGTGGTTTCCCTATTTTTTTTATCCACGTCCCTGCAGCCCCTGCCCCAGCCGCGTGATAACAAATCACGCACAACGATTTCGCTGAAAGGCGGCCACGGCAGTAGAGAGTGAGAAGTTCTTGCTCGAGACATATGGCATGCTCATCTCTGTCAGCTTGGAGTGCGTACTCCGCGCGTTGGAAAGCGTCGGTTTCCCACCGTCTGGACGAGCTTCCTTGGGGTTCCCATCGCCTGGGGTTTGCCATTGCGCAGAAAAAAAACTGCCAGATGCATTTGAACCCACATGGCAAACCACGGTGCGTGGGCTGGAGAAGGGTACCTTGGAGAACCAGAAGGGGGAGCGAGGTTTCGAAGCTGTCAATTTGGTTCCAGAAGCGGGTGAGCGGGTTTGACATGCGGTAGCGGGCGGGGGGGGGTTTGAATAAACGGGGTTGGTAGACGGTAGTGGGCGGGGGGGGGGCAGGAGTGACGGGGTTGGTAGGCGGGAGTTTGGGAAAAATCAGACCGTCCCAAAGTCAGCGGTAAATCAGCGGAAAATCACCGGAAAGTCAGCGGAAAGTCAGCGGCCAATTTTGTGAGGATGTATCGAGCGGGAGCGTAAAATCAGCGGTACGTCAGTGGGAAATCAGCGGAAAGTCAGCGGAAAATCAGCGGTCGGTTTTCGTGATGTTACCGCCTTGTGTCGTTTGATATTTTCATCCCCCCCCCACCCCCGCTGGCGCCATCCACTCCTATGTTTTGGGGCTGGCGTGTCTGAGAACCCTCTTGGAAACTGAGAAGCTAGGAAAATTGCGTTGCCCCTCAACCCAGCTGGTATGTCTGTCTGGCTTGCCCTGCCAGACCTAAGTGTATTATACCGAGCAATGCTTCAAAAAGAGCGCCTCCCATCGCTTCGAGCGTGAGCTCCCGCGAGCTCGCAAGTCAAAGCGTTGGCGCATGCAAGCATCTCGCTGGCAACTCACCCCATTGAAAGTATAATGGCGGTTCGCACAATCAGGAGCCCTGGAAGCATCAGAAGACAGAAAGCTCGAAACAACAGAGGCGGGCAAACGGACACTTGAAATTTGCATTGCTCCCACGTGCGAACGCCAGACTTAGCGTGCAAGGCTACTTCGACAGGTACATCCCCCCCCTGCTCTACAGTGTCATGCGTTTGGTCCCTCCCCCACTTCCCCAACTGACAGAAATAATATCATAATCTCACGCCGTCTCTGCCAGGGCTTTCATCTGACGAAGGCGGCTGCATTTGTTCCACAAGTCGTCCACGTCGTCTTTATGATTGAGCACCGCTGCCCAGAAGGAGTCAACATCTAAGCCTGCCTCAATCAAATCCTTTTTGGTCTGCTCTACGCCCATTGTCAGCAACCGCGACAGCGAATGACAATCCTCTGCTTTCTTCTCTACCGCTGCCAAGGAAGTGATGATGGGCTGCAAGGAATGCTGCGTATTCATGGGGGCCCAGCCTGGTTCCTCCGCCTGGATGCTCTTGATCAGCGACCGAGGAGGGCTGGCATGGGGGAGGGGCAGGAGGGCTGGGGAGCAAGAGAGAGAGAGAGAGAGAGAGAGAGAGAGAGAGAGAGAGAGAGAGAAGATGGAGATGCAGGACATGAAGAGGAGGAAGTGAGGAGGACAGGCCCTGACCGTGCTTGCGCAACGGCTGTGTTGTAGTGCTCTTTCACATCCTTCGCCTTGTTTTCGAGGTTTTTGCCAGTGAGCGCCTTGGGGTGTGCTTTCCCGTGGGGCTTGCCGTGGGCCTTGATGTTGGCCTTGCCGTGGGTTTTGCCCATGCCTTGGCCATTGGTGCCTGCGGGCTTGACGGCTGCGGTGGTGCTCTTGCCCTTCGCGACAGCAGCCGCAGTCTGTTGGGGGAGTTCCTCCTCCTGTTCGTCTCCTATTCCGGCCTCCTCCTCCAGTTCCTCCTTTCTGACCTTCCTCATCCCCTCGCCTCTCCTCCTCCTCCTCCTCCTCCTCCTCCTCCTCCTCCTCCTCCTCCTCCTCCCCCTCCTCCTCCTCCTCTCCTCTCCTCCTCCTCCCCCTCCTCCTCCTCCCCCTCCTCCTCCTCCTCCTCCTCCTCACCTCCTCCTCCTCCTCCTCCTCCTCCTCCTCCTCCTTCTCCTCTTCCTCCTCATCCTCTTCCTTGTCCTCATCATCCTCCTCTTCCTTCTCCCGTGCCTTGCCCGTGGCGGCAACTGCCGAGCCAGCCTTCGGCGCGGGCACCTGCGACGGGCGGGGCAGCGGCTGCGCCGATGGCGTTGCGGGCGCGGGGGGCGCGCCAGCTGCAGCAGGTGAAACTGCAGCAGCGCACTCCGCCGCCCCGCAGCTCGACGGCGGCAAACTGCCAACGTTGGAGCCCTGCGACTCGGGGCGCGGGCGTGGCACGGCAGGGGGCGTCACCTCCAAGTTCTGTCCTTGCTTTGGCGTGGGCGTGCCTGGTCTCGGCGCTGGCAGCGCCTCGGTGGGCCTCTCCTCCTGGACGTTCCTCCAGCGCTCTGTCCTCTCATGCCTTGTTTCGCTGCGGATGTGCCTGAAAACCATACGCTTCGAGTAGGGGTCGATGGACACCCAGCCATGGCCCCTCTCCAAGCATGACCTCACGATGTTGTTTGTACCCTCAACTGCTGCAGGGCTCTCTCTGCCACCCTCCAACTTCAAGATGGCGTCATAGTTCAACATGGTGCCTATTTTGGCATCGGTCTCTACCATCTCACTCTCAACAAACCTTCTCGAATCGTACACCTTGAATTGTTTCTCTCCCCAAGATTTCCTGAACTCTGCCTTTTGCGTCCTGCCCATCAAGCCGTAATCATCCTGCTCCTTCTGCGTGGCGGTCGCAAGCCACCTGTCGAATCGAGCTCCCATAGCACTCCGCACGTTGAAAGTGAAACCGTTGCGGTTGCATAGCTCGAGAACGGGATCCTCTTTGAATGCGGGGTTCATCTGAGGCGCATGTTCGGCTGGCATCGCTCCCCCATGCATGCTCTTGTACAGCGCCACGAGGTCCTGCGCGCAAAAAATAAGGAGGGGAGGAAGAGCACGATGATGAGGAGGAGGAGCAGGAACGGGAGGAAGAGGAGGAGGAGAAGGGTGAGAAGGACCGTTGGAGGAGGACCCTGTCCTTCTCGAAGTTCTGGATTTTGGCTGCGGCGGCGTCGACCTCATCCCTGTGGACTTCCCAAGCGAACGTAGGTTCGATGGACGCCCTGGGCGCTGGCGCTGGTTGCTCATCCCATGGCGCGATGCTCTCGATGCCCTTGGGGTGTTCGAGCTGGTCTGGCTGCTGCTGCTGGTCTGGCTGCTGCTGCTGCGGCTGGTCTGGCTGCTGCTGCTGCGGCTCACTCGCGGGTGGCTGTTCTGGCGGCTGGCCCGTGCTCGCGGCCGCGCCCGATGAGTCCAGCCGCATGCGCTTCCGAACTGCGTCAATGTACTTGTCGTGCTCAAGCGAGTTCGCAGGGCAGCGGTCCTGCATCAGCAGCTCTTCCTGGTTTCGGGTCAGTTGTGGCGAAGGCTGCGTCTCAGACGAAGGGGCTGCCTCAGCCGCTGGCGGGGCTGGCATCCCCGTCGGGATTGCTGGCATCATTGGGGCTGGCTTGGGCTGGGCTGCCTCCTCCTCCTCCATCGGGGCCGTCTCGGGTGAAGCGGAGTCGTGCACCTCGATCTCCTCCATCTGTGTTGCTGCAACATCTGTGGCAACGCTGCTCGCCTTGGCCGCTGGAACGGCGGGCGCTGTATTGGCGGGCGCGGGCTCGGCGGTTGCAGCGGGCGTGGGCCAAGCATGCTGAGGGAAGCAAAGCCACGTGCTGCCATGCGGCCCCTCTGCGCTATCGCGCTCAGTCTCCTCTGTTTCCGCGGCGCACTGCTCGAGGGTGCTGCTGCCGATGCTCATGTGTTCCTCGGGCTCGCCGACCGCCTCGTGACGGGAAAACCGGACAGAGCAGGAGGAAGGAGTGGACGATCAGGAGGAAGATAATGATGAGGAGGAGGAGGAGGATGGGGAAAGGGGGGAGGATAAGAAAGATGAGGAGAGGGAGTGAAGGAGGGGAGGCGAAGGAGGATGGGCTGGAGGAAAATGATACTGTCACAGTTGCAAGGAGGCGGTGAGTTTCAGCGATCAAACCTGGCTCCTGGGTGTAAGGGAGAATGGAATCAATGACTGTCTCGAGGGCATCAGTGATTCCTCGCTCCACGACTTTGGGCTCCAGGGTGGCGAAGCAATGATCGCGTCGGCTGGCCATGTCGAACTATGCGCACCTATCGATGGCCACTCTGGGTAATCTTCCGAAACGTGATCGCTGCATTCCCTCCCCATCTCCTGGCAACGAGGGGGTGGAGGAGCAACTGGGAATGAGGAAGAGCATGGGGGTGGGTCGACTGGCCTGCTGCCCTCCATTGTCACGGCGCTGCTGCTCCGCGTCCAGCATGACTCGTAACTAGAGTGATGCAGTGAGGAATACTAGAACTGTTCTTGGAGTGGCCCAAGGACCCCTTGGCCTGGGATCTGGACCCCATTGGTTTTCAACCAGTCCACGGCCCACGAAACCTGAAACGTTTCGGACCCCGAAAGTTCAAATCCCCATGGGTGGAGGGGGTGGAGGACGAAATGCGTTCATTTAGTGTTTGGGTTCGGTCACCTGGGCGAGGCGTGCGGCATCCAACCTGGGGAACGCAGCGGCAACACTGCGCTGCTCCACGGGGATGGAGTCGGACTGCTCGTTCCACGAGGCACCCTCTGGCTGAGCCTACGGATATAGTGTCGATCGCATCTGCGATGCTGCATTGCAACGTTAATTAGGTCTTACATGTCGGTGGGGGGGGGGAGATGCGTTTTCAACACTCGGAACCGCAGGGGCCCCCGCGACGCCATCCATGGCGGCCATGAGCTTCTCTGGTCGGTTCGGGGTTCTGGCAATAACGAAAGAAACCTGTCACGCTTCAGCCTAACAGCTCGCTACGATGCAGTTTTGTTTATCGATGCGGCCCCCGCCCCCTCTGGTTTTCTGTCGGAGGGTCGGTTGAGAGAGGAAGGGCAAGGGAGGAAAGTGAGGGAGGCGGGGAGAAGAAGGTAGGGGAGCAAGTGAGAGAGGATGTAGCAATCCCGAGGCGAGCCTGTTTTTTCGAATCGAACCTACATCCTACATGTCGAAGCTGAAGCTTGGAAGCTTTGTCGCTACCTCAGCTGGTGGCGAGCCCACCGACCCCCCCGTCGTCGGCGCGTTCGGCGTGACGGGCTGCACCGAGGGTTCGCCATTGTGGGTCACGGCGGTCTTGGGCACATTCTCCTCGGCCAGGGGGCTCTTGGTCTCGTGCAGGCGCTCCTCGATCTCGTCGATCTGGTCGGCTGGCTCTGGCTCAATCGGTGCGGATGGCCCTGGCTCCTCTGATGCAGAAGGCCTCCTCATCGATGATGCTGCTGGCCTTTTCATCAGTGGTGGTGATGCTGCAGCGCCATCGTCGTCATCATGTTCGTCTCCTCTAGGGCACAACGGACAGGAGAGCATGGCATAGAGAACGATTGAGGGAACAACCAAGTCGATCAGGGAGGGGGTACTAACTGATAAGGGTACAGGGGTGGAAGAAGAGGGGCAGACAACGTGAGGATGGGCAATGATCGGCCTGATATCGCGGTGCCCCTCGGCGCGGGGGCGCGCGGGCAACGCAACCATGTAATGCCATGTAGCCAGACCGCCTGTCGGCCCCGCCGTCTGCCCCCCAACTGCCCTCTCTCTATCGCTCTCTCTCTCTCTCTCTCTCTCTCTCTCTCTCTCTCTCTCTCTCTCTCTCTCTCTCTCTCTCTCTCTCTTTTTGCGCAGAGTCCTGGCGCAGCAGCTGGTCGCTTAAGCACGGGCTGCCCGTGGAACTCGTTCTCCTTCTCTACCTTGAGCGCCTTCGCGTCATCCTGAGAAATCTCCCCCGATGCGAGGCGCGTGCACACGTTGTTGCACCAGTCGAGGGCGATCTGCCTGCCCTTCTCGGGGTCGTCGGGGCAGAAGTCCTGAGCGACTCGGGGAGGGTGACAGTCCGGCTGAGTTGCTCCCCCCTCTACTTCCTCGTCCTCATCGTCTTCCTCACCCTCCTTCCCATCCATCCCCGATCGTCCTCCACCTCCCAACGTTGTGCATTGGGCTTGGCAGTCGTTTCGTGCCCTGATATCCTTGGTGTGCATCTGAATGATCTGTGTATTGTCTACCTTCACGCTGCAGAGGTGCTGCTTGATCTTGCCTGCTGGAGCATTCCACCTAGCGGCAGCGGTGACAAGGGAGAGGCGAAAGAGGAGAAGCAAGGGGACTGAGGACGAGGAGGAGGAACGAAGAGGAACGCCTCCTCTGCCTCCTCCTCCTCCTCCTCCTCACCATCAGCATCCTCCTCCTCCTCCTCCTCCTCCTCATCATCATCATCATCATCATCCTTTCCCTCATCCTCCTCGCTCCTCTCGTGCTCCTCATCCTGGCCCTCCTTGTCCCCATCCTTCTCCTTAATTCTTCCCATCGTCCTCCTCCACCTAACTCTCCCTCTGCTCCTACATCGTCATTTTTGGTTTGCGAATGTCCACCTGAAAAACGTGATGTACGTGCTGCCGTCCTGGCCCTCCAGCTTCAAGAAGTCGTACTTCGTCTTCTTGCCCGTGTCCTTCTTGCCCTCGATGTGCTCCTCTGCGACGGTGCTCGCGTCGAACGCCGCCCACCGGAGTAGAGGGAGAGCCTCTCGAAAGGAGAGCAAGGCGATGGTCGAATGATGGACAAGGAGTGGGAAAAATATTGGATCAAGAGAGGGGATGGAACGAAGAGGGAATGATCCAACAGTTAATTTAATTGTGTTGAAATTTTTTGAAATTATGATGAATTTTGTATGTTTATTGATTGAAGATAATTTATGTGAATTGAATGAAGCAAGGAAAGAGGGGTAGGCCTGCGCCACTGGACGCCTGAGTGGTGGGACATGGACGGGCAACCATGTTGTCGGTGGGCGTGGCGTCGGGCCGCGGCTTCTCCATGCGATCGCAGAAATCCTGGTGGTCGCTGCCCTTCTTGACCCTGTAGGCCTTCTTCATCTTGCTGTCGTAGAAGTACTCCCACCCATCGCCTGCGGAATGCATGTTTCTTCCGATCTCTGCCTGCCTGCCCTCCCTCTCTCCCTCCCTCCTTTACTTCCTCATTCGTTCCTGCTCCTCCTGTTCTCTCCTCGTTGCTCCTCCTCCTCCTCCTCATCGTCTTTCTCCTCCTCATCAATCTCCTCCTCCTGTCCCTCCTCCTCCTCCTCCTCCTCCTCACGCTGATGGGGTGGCCTCCGTCGTCAGCGGCGCCCTCGGGTTCGTCGCCACCGCCATCCTCTGGCGGGTCGCCGTCAGCTGGCACATCGTCATCATCATCATCATCAACACGCTGACGCCGCCGACCACGACCGATGGGGAAGCCACGACCGCGACCACGACCGTTGGCTGCAGGCTTCTTGGTGGGCGAGGTCGCTGCAGCCTTGGGCGAGGTCGCTGCAGCCTTGGGCGAGGTCGCTGCAGCCTTCTTGGTGGGCGAGGTCGCTGCAGCCTTCTTGGTCGGCGAGGTCGCTGCAGCCTTCTTGTTGTGCGAGGTCGCTGCAGCCTTCTTGATGGGCGAGGTCGCCGCAGCCTTCTTGGGCGAGGTCGCTGCAGCCTTCTTGGGCGAGGCCAGCACGTTCTTCGAGCTCTGCGCCGTGTCGATGGGGCCCAGCTTCTTGAACCACAGCGGTGGGCGGCTGGGATATCGTTTTGAATTTGCCGATGGCGAGGGCGCATTTTTCAAGAAGTCCCTCAAGGGACCATTGAGTGCCCGATGTACCTTCACGACTGATTCAGGGGTCCAGTCCGATGGATAACCGCGAGCAATCACAAGACGCCATCGGCAAGAGCGATCGTCCATCATACTATATACCACTCTGTCTCTCCTCCTCCTCCTTCTCCCCCTCCTCCTCCTCCTCCTCCTTCTCTGTCCTCTCTCCCCTCTCTCTCCCCCTCACTCCTTCCTTTCTCCCCCCTCCTCCCCCTGTTTCCCCCCTCCTCCCATCCCTGCCATCCGCCCGTCATGCCCGAAAAACCGGGCGTCGGATCCTTGAAAGTTTGACGCAGTGCCTGAACAGCGAGCGCATGCGCGCCCCGTTCTCCTCCACCCAGTCGATCAGCTCGTCGTTCGACAAGGGAAACCTTCGGGGAGGGGGTAGTCGGCCCGCCCCTCCTCCTCCTCTTCCTCCTCCTCCTCCTCCTCCTCCTCCTCCTCCCCCTCCTCGTCCTCATCTTCCTCCTCCTCCTCCTCCTCCTCCCTGCGACGACTACAACGACGAGTCGGCCCTGCAAGGCCAAGGTTGACCCAAGAACGATTTGTCCAGAGCGATGCGTTCCAAGGCCTGCTCCAAGGCCTTCGGCTTGACGCTAAGATTCGAACATATTCGACCGACTGCTTTCCGCCCCTCCCCCGAGGGAGCGTGCCGCGTATTATAACTGATGGATGGGTTGCGGCTGAGATCGATCGAAACGTGGGCCTGCGGATATCCGACGGGTTCACCAGATGGCCAAGTGGAAATGTTTCCGCACCTTCTGGGGGTCAACCTTGCTCTTTTTGGCCACCTTCGGATACATGATGAAGTTGACCGAAAAGGGAGAAGAGGGTGGCGGAGTACGAGGAGGACAAGGGCAGGGGGAGGAGAAGAAGGAGAAGGAGGAGAGGGAGGAGAAGGAGGAGAAGGAGGAGGAGGAGGAGGAGGAAGAGGAGGAAGAGGAGGATAGGGTGAGAAGGATGAGGGGCCTGCGCTATCTGTGGAGACAGCACCGCCGCCAGCGACTCGGCATCCGAGAACCGAGCGCCCTGTGGCGGCATCTAGCCGCGGGGCGGCTCGGGCCACGGCGCTGCGCAGCTTGGCAACGCGAGCGTCCCTGCCCTCTTGGGTCCCCCCCCTCCTCCTCTTCCTCTCCTCCTCCTCCTCCTCCTCCTCTTCCTCTCTTCCTCCTCCTCCTCCTCGTCCTGCTCCTCCCCCTCCTCCACCTTGTCCTCCTTCTCCCCCCCCCCGTCCCTTCCTTCCACTGCCTCCAGCCTCCTTTTCCACGAAGGTCATTTGTGTCCATTACGCAGTCGTGGTTTAGCGTGGCACTCCCAGTTGCGCACGAAAGTGGCGACGGTATGCTGGTCATACTCGTGCATACATGTATGTATTACCATGTATCTACATTGATATATATATATGTATATAGTAATATATATATATATATATATATATATATATATTACTATATATATATATATATACATATACATAGTTGCACAAGCGCAGGCGCGAAACGAAAAAGCGAGAGAAAACGAAAAACGCGCGACGGCGACGGAACGGAAAACGAAAAGGCGCGGGCGGCGAAGCGAAAAAGGCCGAGGCGCGAAGCGAAAAGGCGCACGCAAGCAACTTACGAAAAGGCGCAGCGAAGAAAAGCGCATCGTCAAATGCGTTTTTCCGCGATATTTTCCCGCGACAAATGAAAAAGCGCACCCACCCTAGTGTGTTGAGGTGCTTGGAATTTGTTTGATTGGTTGGTCTTGTTTTTTGTTTGTTTTGTTTTGGTGTGGGTGCCCCCGCGACCACAGCAGCAGCCCCGTTACCCGTTTTTGGTTGCTGGCGGCGGAGCGCGGGGGCGAGTTTAGTTAGTTGTGTGTTTTTGAGCGCACATACGCGCCTCTGAAAGCAGCGGGACAACGGAAGGAAGGAAGCGTCGGCTCTGTTCTGCGGAGGCGGCCTTGACGGAGGTGCTGACATGACCTCCTTGAGAGCCATGGTTGCAGATTTGTTGCACGCCCGCAAGGGCCGTCAGTTGTCCGAGCTGTTGGTGACGGTGGCGACTGGAGGCTGGTGGCCGAAGGTACGTAGTCACGAGGCGGGACTTCGAGCTGACGATCTGTGCGACCGTTGCGGCACGGAGCAAGACACACCTCTGCACAGATGTTGGACATGCTCAAAGAATCATGGTTCGCGTGCTTTTGATGAGTCTAACGACTTACTCCCGCAGGCAGTGGCCGAGGCGGAAGCGTTTCCTTGTTTTTGGATGCGAGGGCTCATTCCCTCCGCCTGGACCTCCATTTCTCCTCCCCCTTCTGTCGAGCTGATTTCTGGAGGCTGTCTCGGGAATGACGGTCTCGGGGACGGCTGTTTAGGCACGGGGACTGCTTCGGAGCCTCTGGTGATTTTCGGAGACGCGTCTGGGGGTCGCGACACTCTCGACACCAGGCTCAGGAGGGTAGGTATAGGGCTTGCCACTTTTACTAGTTACAATCCTTTGGCCCTGGGGCCTTTCTTGCTGGGGCCCCTCACGGGAACGGCACAGAGCGTTCCAAGAGGTGAGCTCAGGGCTTTTGAATGGGCCTTGCGTTTCAGTGTAGGTGAAATGTTATATGTCACTGACTGTGACGAAGTTGCCCGCGGGTGGTACGCCGAGCTGTTTCGCAGGCCTCAAGGCCCACAATCCGACATATGGCGTGAAATTGGTAAATTACTAACCACGCAGGGTCGATCTCCAGCGTGTATAGTTGTCGTTCAGATCCCGTCTCATCTGTCTGGAGCTGATGTTCTGGCACGAGGTCTTCCCTCGTGGTTAGTGCTAGGCAACTCGTGTGTAGATGCTATTGCAGGGGGGGCCGCGAAGCTTGCGCGGGTCTCCCCTCAGGAACGTCACAAAATCCAAGAGGTTGAGCAGCGTGCTCGCCTTGTTCGGAGGAGGTTGCTGCGTGTCGGCTTAGACTCCATTCGAGCGTCCCAGCTGTCTGGACACCAGAGAGCCAGAGAGTGCGGGGTGCTGGTAGAGTTCCTCCTCCCCCCCTCTTGCTATTGCACGCTTCGCGTCCGCACATACCCTGACCGAAAGCGGGAGGGCGTGCAGTGTGTGTAAAGGCTCCGCGACTAAGGCGGTGGTGTCCGAATGGTTAAAAAGTGAGTGCTTCCATCTCCAGCATGTGAACGGTGAGCTTAGTCGAGTTCCTAAGGGGCGGCGTTTACACTTAGCTGGTGGCTGGACTCATCCCTCACACGCCTTGACCTGCCATAAAGACCTTAAAATTTGGTTTTGCCGCACATGTGGGTTCTTCGGCCAGGCCCAGCTCAGAGGCCTGGGAGAACCGTGCAAGCTTCCAATTTCTAAGGCCAGGCGCGAATACCTTGACAGGATTGATCGTGGCCTGTTTCCGAAGTGCTGAGCACTCAAGCCTGGTTATCACTACGTGATGGCGGAAATCCTGGAAATCCTCCTCCTCCTCCTCCTCCTCCTCCTCCTCCTCCTCCTCCTCCTCCTCCTCCTCCTCCTCCTCCTAGGAGTGGGGTTTCTGGGGCTCCAGTCACGACGTTTCGCAATCTGTTTTGTTGACGGGGCCGCAGCGTCGGAGCCGAGGAGGGACATCGCTGCCGTGGGGTCGCTCGGAGAGGCACCGCTGCAGGTCTGCGGTGCTCAGTGCTTCTCCCGCGACTCCACCGCGGGTGCTCGCCTTGGGCCCCGCGGCTGTCGGTCTGGTTCTGTGCTGGGGGTGCCGTGCTTTTCTTTGTCTTGGCATCGCTCGGACGTGTGCATTTTTCCTCCGGCGAGGACCATCGAGGAGCATCCTCGATCATCTGGCGAAAAAGCCACGCACGAAATAGAAAAAACACAGGGAATGGACGTCCGAGCGATGGCCAGGGGCTCGCTTTGGGCCCCGCGGTTGTCGTTCTGGTTCTGTGTTGGGGGCGCCGTGCTTTTCTCTGCTGGTCGAGACCGCAGCACGAAGCGCTGAGAGCGCAGAGCAGCAGCCCCTGCGCTGGGAATCCAACGGCGAGGCGCTGCGCGCAGGTCTGCTTCCCCGTGTCCCCTCCTCTCCTCCAGGCGAAGGGCGAGGCGCAGAGACCCCAGGGGGGTGGGGGAGGAGGAGGAGGAGGAGGAGGAGGAGGAGGAGGAGGAGGAGGAGGATGGAGGAGGAGGAGAGGAGGAAGGAGGAGGAGGTGGAGGAGGAGGAGGGGAGGAGAGGAGGATGGAGGGAGGAGGAGGAGGGAGGGTGGTGGGGGGGAGGGGGGAGGAGGAGGAGGAGGAGGAGGAGGAGGAGGAGGAGGAGGAGGAGGAGTGAGGAGGAGGGAGGAGGAGGAGGAGGAGGAGGAGGAGGGGAGGAGGAGGAGGAGGAGGAGGAGAGGTGGAAGAGTGATGGTAGGAGGAGAAGGTGAGGAGGAGGAGGGGGAGGAAGGGGAGGAGGGGGAGGAGGGAAGGAGGAGGAGGAGGAGGAAGGAGGAGGCAGGAGGAGGAGAGGAGGAGGAGGAGGAGGAGGAGGAGGAGGAGGTGGAGGGGGGAGGAGGGGGAGGAGGAGTGAGGAGGAGGAGGAGGCGTTAGTAGGAGGAGGAGGAGGAGGCGGGAGGAGGGGAGGAGAGGAGGAGGAGGAGGAGGGCCGCCTTCTCCAGACGGGCATCGAACGCCGACTGGTCCTGTTGGCGACCATCCAGAGCAGGCCCACCGAGCTGCCCCCACTCCCCTGCTCTCCCGCAGGGAGGCGCAGGCGGGCCCCCAGAGAGCACCCCCAGCCGCCGCTGCCGCTGCTCGTCCGGAAGAGCTCCCGTGGCCACGGCTGGCATCTCCGCGGAGTTCTGGTCAGAGTGTTCCCCTGTGGAGGCCTCGGGGACCGCGGGTGCTCGATGCTCGTTTTGGGGGACCTTCTTGGGGCCCACCCAACGGATCTGTTCGACACCAGATCGACTCAAGTTCGACTCACGTTTGACTCAAGTTCGACTTCTCAAGTTCGACTCAACCTCGACTCAGGTTCGACTCAGGTTCGACTCGAATCGACGGACGCTCGACGCAGCTTCGACGCAAGAGTGGAGCGAGGGTCTCCAGGAAGGTCCCCAGGATGAACGTCCAGCGGGTGCTGGAACCGTCTCGTTCCCCCACGGCGGCCCCAGCTTCCCCAGGGGAGGTACAGGTGGCCTCCAGAGCACCCCCCCCCACGAGGGCCAGAGGGGGGGCCTCGCCTGGGCGGGTGGGGCCCACGTGGGGCCCGTCCAGGGCGGGAGAAGCACCCCGGCCCAAACGGTTAGCCTCTACGATGCAGCCACGGGCGTTTAGTCAGCACCCTGCCCCGATCGATTCCTCTCCCAGGCACGTCTACGGAAGGGCTTCGCTCGTCGTCGTGCCTGTCATGAGGGTGGCTCCCCTGCCCTCCTGCCCTGTTCGATCCCTTCCTCGGGCACGTGCCCTAAAGGGCTTCGCTCGTCGTGCTACTGACCACGAGGGTGTTTGGCCTGCCCCCTGCGCGGTCGTGAACTTTTCGATAGCGTGTCGCTCTGCAGGTTCTGGCCCACCACGCCTCGAAGCGCCACGCGGTCCACTTCCCAGCCGCCAGGTTGCAGCGTCCCGAGCCTTCCGGACCCCCCTGCCGCGCGGAGCGGAGCGACACGCCATATCTGGAGCCGCCGCCGCGACACGCCATCCCAAAGTGCCCAACCGTACGATGAGGGTGGCCCTCCTGCTACACTGACGTCGGGCCTGTCTCTCCACATGGGGGTATATCCAGAAATGGTCCAAACACAGTCTGGGGACGAGTTGTTTTAGTATTGTTTGGCCATGCGGGGGCATGTTGGGATTATCGCTTCGCTCATTCCGCCGGCCCCTGGGGGCATCTTGGGGGCCTTTTAGGGCCTCCAGGAGGCCTCTTGGGGGCCTCTTAGAGCTTCTTGGGGGCCTCTTGGGGTCGTCTTGGGGGCCTCCTGAGGGCTCTTGGGGGCCTCTTGGGGCCTCTTAGGGGCCTCTGGGGGCTTCCTGGGAGCCTTTCAGGACCGAGGGCTCGAAATGTTGTTTCGTGCTCCCCCTCTGGGGCCGCTCTTGGGGCGCGCTAGGGGCCCTCTTGGGCCGTCTTGGAGGCCTCTTGGGCTGTCTTGGAGGGACTATTTAATTATGCTAACGGAGTTCCCCACATGGGCGTTTTAATAGGGCGCGGGCTTAGTCAGGAGGAAGAGGAAGAGGCGGAGGTGCGGGGGGAGGGGTCGACGAGGATGGCAGCGAATACTGTCCTCGCTCTGGCGGGGCCTCCCTGGAGCGCTGGGAGGGGCACGAAACCTGATAAATAATATGGTTTGCGAATACTGTCCTCGCTCTGGCGGGGCCTCCCTGGAGCGGTGGGAGGGGCACGAAACCTGATAAATAATACGGTTTGCGAATAGTGTCCTCGCTCAGGCGGGGCCTCCCTGGAGCGCTGGGAGGGGCGCGAAACCTGATAAATAATATGGTTTGCGAATGCTGTCCTCGCTCTGGCGGGGCCTCCCTGGAGGGGTGGGAGGGGCACGAAACCTGATAAATAATATGGTTCGCGAGTGCTGTCCTCGCTCTGGCGGGGCCTCCCTGGAGCGGTGGGAGGGGCACGAAACCTGATAAATAATATGGTTTGCGAATACTGTCCTCGCTCAGGCGGGGCCTCCCTGGAGGGGTGGGAGGGGCACGAAACCTGTTAAATAACATGGTTTGCGAATGCTGTCCTCGCTCAGGCGGGGCCTCCCTGGAGGGGTGGGAGGGGCACGAAACCTGATAAATAATATGGTTTGCGAATACTGTCCTCGCTCAGGCGGGGCCTCCCTGGAGGGTGGGAGGGGCACGAAACCTGATAAATAACATGGTTTGCGGATACTGTCCTCGCTCTGGCGGGGCCTCCCTGGAGGGTTGGGAGGGGCACGAAACCTGATAAATAACATGGTTTGCGAATACTGTCCTCGCTCAGGCGGGGCCTCCCCAGAGCACTGGGAGGGGCACGAAACCTGATAAATAAAATTGTTTGCGAATACTGTCCTCGCTCTGGCGGGGCCTCCCTGGAGCGGTGGGAGGGGCACGAAACCTGATAAATAATATGGTTTGCGAATACTGTCCTCGCTCTGGCGGGGCCTCCCTGGAGGGCAGGTAGGTATTGTATGGTATTGTATGGTGTGGTAGGTATGCGGTGATGGTGTATGTATGGTTTCCTACGTGCTTGCCTGACTCCGGTGGTCTGCTATAGTATGGTATGGTATTGTATGGTATGGTATAGTATGGTATGGTAGGAATAGGAAGAGGGAGCGAGCGTGGTAGGTAGGTATTGTATGGTATTGTATGGTGTGGTAGGTATGCGGTGATGGTGTATGTATGGTTTCCTAGGTGTGGTATGGTAGGTACGGTGGTCTGCTATAGTATGGTATGGTATTGTATGGTATGGTATAGTATGGCATGGTAGGAGTAGGAAGAGGGAGCGGTATTGTATGGTATGGTATAGTATGGTATGGTAGGAATAGGAAGAGGGAGCGGGAGGTGGGAAGGTGGGAAGGTGGGAAGGTGGGAAGGAGAGGGTGTCCTGGGAAAACAAGAACCCCACTCAGGATGTGGGGAAAAACAAAATCGTCCAAAATCCCCCCGGAGGAGGACAGGCCCGACCGAATGCCACACCCTGGGCCAAGACCGCTCTTGGCAACACCCAGCGGCAGCCCCGTGGCGGACGCCGCGGGCGCGGGCGCGGGCCTGGCGCGGCGGCTGCGCGTTGGCCGCCCTGCGGGGGGGGCGCCGATGGGCGAGGACGGCAGGGAGGCGACCACCAAAGGGTGTGCTTGCGCCGGGGTGTGGTTTGCGATTTGCGTCGCTGGGTCTGGAAGGGCGGGGGGCACCACTTATGACGTTCCGACCTGCTTCCGCCTTGATCGCCAGAAGGAATCTCGAGCACCAGAAAAATGCCGAAACTCAGGGTTGTCACGTGTCGGTCCCTGGGAGACACTCGTCAGACACTGATCCGACACTCTTTCGACGCTTTCTGGGGGGCTCGAACTTATTCCCTACCTAGGCTCTGCCTAGAAGGGTTCTTACTCTCTTGGCTTAAAGAGCCGGGCAGTGGGAACCGGCCCGGGCGGTTTCCCCAGTATCTGCCCCACGGTTCCCCCAGTTACGTCCTTTTAGCTTAGCGTTGCTTATCTCATCTTAGCTTAGCTTATTTCATATTGGCTTAGCTTAGCTTCATCTTAGCTCAGGTTTATCTTAGCTTGGCTTACCTTCAGCTTAGCTTCGCTGAGCTTTAACATGGCAGAGCACAGCATAGCATAGCGTAGCATAGCATAGCGCAGCATAGCATATAATAGCATAGCCCAGCATAGCATAGCACAGCGCAGCAAAGCATGGCATAGCATAGCATAGCGCAGCACAGCACAGCACAGCATAGCACAGCGCAGCATAGCATAGCATAGCATATCATAGCATAGCATAGCATAGCATAGCGCAGCATATCATAGCATAGCATAGCATAGCATAGCATAGCATAGCATAGCATAGCATAGCATAGCGCAGCATAGCATGGCATCGCATAGCATAGCACAGCATAGCATAGCAACTAATACTGCTATCCTAGGGGCTCTAACTTCTAGGTAGGGTCGCACTGGGGTACTTTCTGGTATGTGGTCTTCAGGCACGATGGGAGCAACATAAGGCACGACGGCGCCCTCGTTGGGCCTCCTCGGGGCGCGGCGGTTGGGCTGTCGAGTCCTCGCCCGCCCCATCAGGGGGCCGGTGCCAGAGCACGACAGTTGCAGGCCACGCGCTACGGAGTCGCCGAGCTGCGTGCTTGCCCGGGCGGCGAGCCAAAGGTCGAGGGGCAAACAGCGGCAGCACACACAAACGGTCGACGGTCCGCGCGGAGTTCTTGGACCTGCGCTGGCCCCCCCCTGGCGGCGCCTCTGGCGCCGCTTCTGGCGCGCTCCGCGCGCCAGGGAGGTGTCTCCAGCGCCGAGCCAAGACATCCACATGGACCGTCCAGAAGTTTAGGAGTGTGCCTCTGTTTCTTCCTCTGCGTGGGGTGTGTGTCCAGCCTCGACCGTATCCCTATCCCTAAGACTGACACGCCAAAAGGCGATGACAATCTTAGGGATTTGCCGTCCAAAGATAAGGGAATCCCTAAGATTGGCATCGTGATGAGGAGATGCCCAGCATAGGGATAGGGATATGCTCCAGGCAGGCTGGTAAGTGTGTGTGTGTGAGTGTGTGTGTGTGCGTGTGTGTGTGTGTGTGTGTGTTTGTGTGTGTGTGTGTGTGTGTGTGTGTGTGTGTGTGTGTGTGTGTGTGTGTGTGTGTGTGTGTGTGTGTGTGTGTGTGTGTGTGTGTGTGTGTGTGTGTGTGTGTGTGTGTGTCGCGAGGGGCCTCCTCGGAAGCCGCGCGGCCCCGCGCAGCGGGGCCCGGGGAGGCGCGGCCCGACTCGCGCCCACTCCCTATGAGTTGGGCCTGTCCCTCTGCAGGGGAAAATCTTCAAGACTAGCCCAAGAACAGTCTGGGGACGATGTTTCGGCTATATTTGACCAGTTTGGCTTATCTTTTTGACCAGTTTGGAATGAGTTGGGCGTGGCCCTCTACAGGAGGAATCCTCAAGAATGGTCCAAAAACAGTCTGGGGACGATGTTCCTACTACTTTTGGCCAGTTTGGGAGATCTTTTGAGTATTGTCTACTTTTCGTCCAAAGTCGGCCTGCAGGGGGACAGGCCCGACCCAACACTTCCCTGTGGGGCGCCGCCCGGGGGGTGGGCCTGGGCACATCTCAGGGGCAACGCCGGGGGCCACATCCCCGGAGGGTTCCAAAGGGGGTTTGGGGGGCGGGGGTTTTCCAGGAGGGGTTCCCAGGGGCCTCGCACCCCCGGTTTTGACGAGGCCTCTGGGGTTCTCTCTGGGGAACCCCCTCCCCAAAAGACCTTCTTTGGAACCCTCTGGCAGTCGAGCCTGGCGGTCGCTGAAAGCAGGGATTTTCGGATGTCCAGATTCTAATCTACTGTAAGCGCCTTCCTACGTCAATGATCGAGTGGCTTCCCCTCTTCCCTCCTCTTCAGGGGGCGGGCGGAGACCCAATCTACTTCCAACGCCTTCCTACTTCATGTTTCTACCTACTTCTTCGGACCGATGGTTAGCAGGTCGACCATGCAAAATCAAGGGTGCCCTTCTGTCCTGTGCCGTCTACATTCCTCTTGCAATGGGACCCTCGGAAGGGTCTCGTGTCCTCTCGCGTGTCCCCGCGAAACGATCCCGACCGTAGCCTCGGTGGGGAGGCGGGGAATGTTGGGCTCGAGCTCGGGGTTTTCGGGCGCTGTCGTCGGTCCTCGGCGGTTTCCCAACCTCGGAGTGCTCTCGGGCCCTCGCGGCCATCTCAGGGGCAGCGTTGGCGTTGGGGGGCGGGGTCGTCTCGGAGCGGAGAGGGTCTCGCATTCGAGGCTCGGGGGTTTCGGGCGTGTTCGTCGGCTCTCGCGTTCCGGGGTTGCCCAGACAGCCCCGACCGGCTGCCAGAGAGCCGAGTTAGGACCCGAGAGCTAGGGGTCAACGTCATGGGGGAATAGGCGCAAGTGGAGCACGTCCCTCTACAGGAGGGATATTCAAGAGAAGTCACAGAATTCACCTGGGGACGATTCTTCCACTATGTTGGGCTATGTTTGGATACTTGTCGACTATGGCTTACTTTTCTTTCAATCCCCTTTTTGCTCATGTATGCTTATGATGCTCCAGCCTACCGTAGCCTTGATCACCAGAAAGAACTCCGAGCGCCCCAAGAAGTACCGAAACTCGAGGGTTTTCACGTGCCGGGCCCGGGGAGACGCTCGCCCGACCCTGTGTCGACACTCTCTCGACGCTTTCCCGGGTGCTCGAGAGATTATTTCTGGGATGCGGTCCGGAAGTAAGTAGGACGTGGGCAGCACAAATGTGTGCATCCTGTTTGACTGTGTGCCGCTTTCCTCCCAAAGTCCTTCCGCAGGGCAGGCGGGCATGCCCGACCCGAGGGTGGGCTCGGTGCGGTGGACGCGCGCGCCCCCCGGCCGCCCACTCCTCCCCGCGGGGGGGCCCGCGCCCGCCCCCGCCCGGGAAGCGCGCCATCGCGGGGGGGGGCGGGGGGGGGCGGGGGGGCCCTGCGCAAGTAGCGCCGAGTGGTCGGCCTCCTCCTCCTCCCCCCCCACCTCCTCTCTCTCCTCCTCCTCCTCCTCCTCCTTCCTCCTCCTCCTCCTCCTCCTCCTCCTCCTCCTATTCCTCCTCCTCCTCTCCTCCTCCGCCTCCTCCTCCTCCTCCCTCCTCCTCCCCCCCTCCTCCTCCTCCTCTCTCTCCTCCTCCTCCTCCTCCTCCTCCTCCTCCTCCTCCTCCTCCTCCTCCTCCTCCCCTCCCCCTCCTCCCTCCTCCTCCTCCTCCTCCTTCCTCCCCCTCCTCCTCCTCCTCTCCTCCTCCTCCTTTCCTCCTCCCCTCCTCTCTCTCCTCCTCCCCCTCCTCATCCTCCTTCCTCCTCCTCCTCCTCTCTTCTCCCTCCGAGGCATCGCCGATGTCCAGGGCGACGGTCCTCCCCTGGGCCCGCCCCCCCCCCCATCGTTGTGTCGGGCACGTTCCCTCCACAGGAGGAGCATTCAAGGGTAGTTAAAAAATAGGGGGACGATGTTTTGATTGTTTTTGCATAGTTCAGGTATGAGGAAATTATTCAGTATAAGCAATATATATATATATATATATGTATATGTATGTATATATATATATATATATATATATATATATTTTAAAAAAAAAAAAAACGTTTTGACTATGTTTCATCTTTTCTCCACAGTCCGCCTGTAGGAGGACATTCCCGACCCAAGAATGGGCTCATGGGGGGGACGCGCCGGACCCCCGGCCACCCACTCCTCGCCGCGGGGGGCCCAGCGCCCACCCCCGACTCCCAGATCCCAGTCTACTTTAGGCGCCTTCCAAAGAGGGTTTCCATGGGGGTTTGGGGGGCGGGGGTTTTCCAGGAGGGGTCCCCCAGGGGCCTCGCACCCCGCGTTTGGACGAGGCCCCTGGGGTTCTCTCTGGAGGACCCCCTCCCCCCAAAAACCTTCTTTGGAACCCTCGGATGTCCAGATTCTAATCTACCGTAAGCGCCTTCCTACTTCAATGATCGAGTGGCTTCACCTTTTGCGTCCTCCTTAGGGGGCGGGCGGCGGACGCCCAATCTACGTTCAACGCCTTCCTACTTCATGTTTCTACCTGCTCCTCCCGACCGATGGGTATCGTTCCCCCTCGCCGTCATCGAGGCCTCCTGGATGGGGTCGGAGCGGATGGTGTCGGAGGGTCGCGCCGTGCCGTCGATAACATCGGCGATGCGGCTCGATGCGGAGCCCGATCTTCTAGGAGGCCCCTACATCGGAAGTGGACCTGGTACGGGAAGCTGTCCCTCTGTCGGGGAGGCGTAAGACTCGGGTACGGGGGACTCGGGTTGGCCTGGCGGGGGCCATCATAAAAATGACGAGACCCAATCTGAAATTTGACGCAGGCTCCCGCTGCAGACATTCCACGAACACGGGACCGTCAAAACCCAAGACGCGCTCGTCAAAAAAAAATCGGCAAACCCGAGTTCCGGCTTACTCGAGAGTTACGTTTCCCCGACTCTGGAGGGGGTCGAGGCCTCCGCCGGCCAGCGACCGGAGAAGAAGGAACGGCAGAAGAAAGCGTCAACCAGGGGAGGTCCCTGCGGGTGCCTCGGGCCCGCGCTGGGCTCCCCTTCCCCGCGCCGCGGCGCGGGAAGCATGGGATGGACTGGCCCGGGAAGTCCGCGCAGAGCTCCGAAAGTCAGTGTTGATCCTTTCCTGTCGGGGGTGGACAGACCCCCTACCCTGACACGTCGATTAAGGAATTGGCCGTTTTCGGTTCGCGAGGGAGCGTCGCGGTCGTCATTTTTGCGGGTCCAGGTCCGTCGGTGTCGGTCCCAGGCCGTTTTCACTAAAGGGAGGTTTACTAAAGGGAGGTTTGTCCACCGCCTTTTCTGGTTTTTCCAGGACGTGCCGGCAATCCAAGCCTCCGTGAAGTGGGACGAGGGGTGGCAAGAGCATGCTCAAGCGCCCAACGCCCTCTTCGTCGACGTCCGCACTCCAGAGGAGTTCTCCGAGAAGAGCATCGCTGGCTCTATCAACATACCCGTGCAGATGGCAGATGATCCTGTCGCGGCGCTCTCTTCTGCGGAAGCGAAGGAGATGCTCGGTGAGGACAAGAGTCGGCCGATTCTGGTGTGGTGCAAGGTTGGCGGACGAGGACATCGGGCCGCGGAAGGCTTGAGGGCTCTCGGTTTCACGAACGTTATGAATGGTGGCGGGATTGACGAGGTGAAGATGTTGCTGGAGGGAGGTCCGAGATAATGGAAGAGATGATCGATGCGCAATGCATCGGCAACGCACGATCTCGCTTGATTTTGCGCTGTGATGAGCCATTTGAATCGGTTGCCATGTGCCCAGCCATCTATACGGAGTGTCTGTGACACTGCGAGGCGCCTCATGATAGTGTGCTGCCCAGCGGCACATCTGGGCTTTCTCGTCGAGGAGAACATCGCATATATCATCCCCGGAGAGACACCTCCACCTCCTCCCCCGCCCTCCCCCCCGTGGCGTGACAAGCACGTGCTCCGCGCGCTGGAGTTGGAGCGACAGGGCGTGATGTCTTTTCCAAGCGCGTGTCGTTCGTCGTTCGTTCGTTGCCGTCGTCGTTCATCCTTCGTCGCCGCCGTTGTCATTTATGTCGTCGTCGGCGTCGTTCGATGTCGCCGTCGTCGAGGATCGAGGACTGAAGCTATCGGGCCTTCTACTCTCCCCGTTGGGCCCTGTTTGGCCTCCTGGGGCTCCCTTGCGTCGTCGTCGAGGTCGAGGTTCGAGGACCTGGGCATCGGACGGATATTTTGTTTTGCTTCTCAATGCGAGCGTCCGGGGGCTGAGGTTGTTCCTGACACCACCTGCCCCACGTGACCGCACTCGCTCCGACAGCTGGCGCGGCAGCTGGCAGCGTGGTGTTAAGCATTTGGAGCTCGTTCGCGGCTCATCCTTCTCGTCGCGGCGATCTTCCTGCTCGTGAAGCCCTTCTCTGCCTATTCAATAGAGCTTGCATCCAGAACCCTCGACGCCGACCTGTGAACCTCGCCGACGTTCGACACCCGACCCTCGACGCTCGACCCTCGGCTCTCGACCCTTGATCCTCCCGACCCTCGATCCCCCACACCTCGATCCTCTGGCCCCGATCCCCTCGGGCCCCCGTCCTCGGGAGCCCTGACCCTCGAGCCCCGACCCTGGAAATCCGCATCAGCCGCACCGGCCTCCCGAGCACGTCGGTGTTGGTGGTATGCCCGACGAGGCGAAGACCGTTCTCGATCCGCCCTCGCCCCCCTGCGCGCGCAGGCGCGTCGGCGCCCCTAGCCCGCCGCCGCCGCGAGGCCTCTGGTCGCCCTCGCGCGCGCGCGCACGCGCGCGCCAGGGCCGGGAGAAGCGCGACCGCAGCTGCCTCATGGCGGGGGGGGCGTGCAAAGCAAGGCGGGTCTCCTCCTCCTCCTCCTCCTCCTCCTCCTCCTCCTCCTCATGTTGCCCCCTTTTGGCACGCTCGACCTCCTCCTCCTCATGTTGCTCCGCTTGCTCCTTTCCTCCTCCTCTTCCTCCTACTCCTCTTCCTCCTCCTCCCATCCTCTTCCAGGCGGACGGAAGGATGGGCCAAGCAGTGGCAAAGCATCCCGGCTTGCACACAGGCGCACCCAGCAGTGCCCGAAAAACGAGTCGTAGTTTGAACCCGATGTTTTTCAATCAGTCCTGGCTGCGACAGTCTTGTTCTAGCCAGTCCGTCTTATGCTCTAAAAAGATTGTTTCGTGCTTGTCAGAGTGAGGAGGCTGAACGGTCTTACGCCGTCCCTGGGTGTGTGGCTGAGGTGGCGTCCTGGACGGATTGTTGCGGTGTTGCTGTTGCCTTGGGCATCCATTTCTTTTTTTGTAAAAAAAAACAGTTGGTCCCCTCCTCTGGTGCCCACTGTGTTGTTTTCACTTGAGTTGCCCGTCTTTGGACTAGCACCCAATCACGGCTCCCGCCTGATTCTACCCCCCGACGTTTTTTCAAAATCGCGCGGGGATGATTCAGAATTTGCGCTCTTGCCTGGGACTTCCTCCCGACTTATTGAGACGCCGGGCCCTCGACACTCAGGAATCACGCTCTCGCGCTTCACTCCTTGGCAGTTTACTTGGACATCGCGCTGTCGCTCGAGACCCTCTTGCGATCCATGCGAGACTGACGCTACTGCGACCCGCTCGCTCGGCCCGACCGGCCCGCCTGCCCGACCCGTCCGTTCGGTTCCGTATCTTGTTCTCTTGCCCCAAATATTTTCTTGCCGATGATCTCTTCCGTCCTCCATCCTTCGCCCTCCCTCTTGTCCGTTTCCTCCTCCGACCCTCGCTTGTTTGAGGTGTTGCGCCAACCATATGTGGACTTGAGTGGTACACGAGCAGAGAAAAGCGAACAGTCTTGCACCGATTGTTGCTGTCGCTGTTGTTGCCGAAGTATTATTCCTGGGGAAGATGTTTTATCGATCCACCCCGCTCCATGGCACCTAGTGCTTTTGCAATTGAAGTGGCCCTCCCGATGCTCGCATTCGTTGTTTCACAAGGGCACATATCAGGGCTCAAATTGCCCTGTTGGCCCCCGAGGTGCAGCATCAAGAACAGCAACAACAACAATAACAACAACATCACTCAGGTTAAGACTCTTCGCTCCTATCTGCTCAGGTACCAATCAATACGTATATGCCGAACCTCGGTGGCCGCCCTCGTCGTCTTCGATCGTACCCCTTTGGAGGTAAATCCTCGTTACCTGCCACGTGCATTCAGTGCAGCCCCTAAACCAAGGGAAAAGAAGACGGGTGGAAGGGGAAGGGAAAGAAATGGAGCACGAGAAGAAATTGCAGGATGGGGGGCAAGGAGCAGAAATCAAGTGGTAGAACCAGACGGGCAGATCGGGAAGGCAGACGCATAACGGGCAGGCCGGGAAGGCGGGCCCAGGCGACCAGGTCGAGCAGGCGGGTTGCTGAAGCGTGGGTCCTGCATGGATCGCGAGGAAATTTCGAGCGATAGCACGGTTCCCAAGTGAATCGCAAGAAAACCTAAAGCGAGAGCGTGATTCCTGAGCGCCGAGGGGGCACCGTCTGAATACACTGCCAGGAAGTCCCACGCGAGAGCGCGATTCGCATGCAAATAGTGAGGAAATCCCGCGCGAGAGCGCGACTTCGTAATACATTGTGAGGAAGTATCAGGCGGGAGCCGTTGTTGTTGAAAAGCCGAAAGCCAACAGCACAGTTTGAGACCCGTGACCATCCCTGGAAAAAAAAACGGGTGCGAGCCCTGGCGAAAACATGTCATTTGTGATAATTAACATGGTCACAGGAGGGGGGGATCAACAATATTTACTTTGCAGTAGTGGGAGTTCAACAACAACACCAACAACAACGGCTCCCGCCTCAGACGTCCCCACAAGTTGTTTTTTTCAAAATCGTGCTCCCGCGCGGGGCTGCTTCACAATTGATCCAGGAATCGCGCACTCGCCCTGGACTTCCTCCAGACTCCTGGAGACGCCGTGCCCTCGACACTCAGGAACCACGCTCTCGCTCTGGATTCCCTCACGGTTTACTTGGGTACCGCGCTGTTGCTCGTGACCTCCTCGCGAACCTTGCAAAATTGACGCTTCAGGGACCCGGCCATTCGGCCCGGCCCAGTAGGCCCGCCCGCCCGCCCGTGACGGTCCGCCCGCACGACCCGCCCGTCTGGTTCTGCAGCTTGCTTTGCCGCTCCTAACCCCCCATCCTGCTAATCTGTCTCGTCCTCCACCCTCCTACCTCCCATATGCCCCCCCTCCCCCCCCCGACCCTTCCCCTGGTTTCGCGGCTGCGCCACTTGCGCGTGGTTGGCAAGGAAGATCTGCCCCGAGGGGGGGCACGAGCGAAGACGAAGAGGTTGGGTATCGAGGGCTCGGGATACGCATGTTGAATGAGATGCGAGCGTATGACAGCAATCCGTATGTTTCACGATTGGTCTTGTCGTCGTCCCCCTGCCGCGACCCACCCGCGAACCACCCCGCGGCCCATCCGCGACCCACCCGTGTCGTTTGGACGGGGGGAATGTTCGAGCCCGCGGCGGGGCCGACGTGCAGCGTGCACTGCAGATAGGCAAAGTTTGCTGCGAGCCTAGCAGACTGCCGACGACCATTCCCCCTAAGGTATCCTCAGGAATCCTCCCTCCCTCCCTCCTCCTCCTCCTCCTCCTCCTCCTCCTCCTCCTCCTCTTCCTCTTCCTCTTCCTCCTCCTCCTCCTCCTCCTTCTCCTCCCTCCCTCCCTCCCTCCCTCCCTCCCTCCCTCCCTCCCTCCCTCCCGCCCCCCCCCTCCCTCCTTCCCTCCCTCCCCCCTTCTGGCCCCTCATTCTTACCCGCAACTGCGAGAGCTATTGTTATCAGACCGTTCTCCTGTTCTAAGGAGACCGTGTATTAGTAGGCCCATGAGAACGCCATGATGGCCAGTGCCTGCTCAAAAAGGCGGGAGGGGAGAGCATCGAGGATGGGCGTTCGAGGGTTGAGGCGTTTGCAGGAGGTCTCGAGTCGCCATGGCCAGGTTCCCGTCAAAGCTGTGGCCAGATCGCACCCCAGGACAGAGCACACGTCCGTAGGTTAGAATGTTGAAGCGAGAGGAAGAGGAGGGGGGAGCGGAGGAGGAGGATATCGAATGAGAGGAGGAGGAGGAGGAGGAGGAGGAGGAGGAGGAGGAGGAGGAGGAGGAGGAGGAAGGGGATGGGGAAAGACAGGGAAAGAGGTGGCGGGGACGCAGGTAGTGAGGAGGGAGGGGAGGGAAGAGGGACGTGGGGGGGGGGCAGGAGGAGGAGGAGGAGGAGGAGGAGGAGGAGGAGGAGGATGAGGAGGAGGAGGAGGAGGAGGAGGAGGAGGAGGAGGAGGAGGAGAGGTGGGGAAGGGAAAGGAAGAGGAGGGACTAGGGAGGTGTGTGTGTGGGGGGGGGATGGGAGAGACTGGCTGTAACTGTGGCATTGGCATGAAGTCAGGATGCAGGGAGGTCTGGAGAAGGGAGGATGCCAGGAAGTAGCCGAGCCGTGCTTTGAGGATGTCAGGTGGGGCATTGACTGGACCTTCCGCGGCATACGGTCAATGATTGGGGGGAGGAGGATCTGCTCACTAACGCTAAGACTGCAAGGCGCTGCATACGCAACAAACAAAAGAGGGGGCACCTGAAGTCGAGGCAACCATGAGTGCGTACTACCCCTGAGGATATTCGACCAGACGCAACCTGCGAAAGCGGAGAGAGGCTTACCCAAGCATTTCGTTCAAACGTTTCGCAAGCGTCCGTTCGTCGTAAACATAAGCGCGATGGGTTTCTTGTCACTCTTTCGTTAAGCGGGACAACGAGTCCAGCTCAAAGCTCAGGTGGAAAGATGGCGTCCAGAGTTGCCGTCGTGATCTGTCACGGCTTCACGACATGCTGCATGGCGTCAGACGCCTTGGGGGTTAAACGGGTTCTCGGGCCTGCCAAGGGTTTCTAGGCTTCTTGGCCCTGGCTAGAATGTCCAAGGCATCACCACCTCTTCCACCTCCTGGCCCTCTGGCTGCTGCTTCTCCGACCTGGACCCCGTCCCCATCCTTCGTTCTGCGGCTGCCCTCTTCCTGCTCGCATCCTCCCCTGAGGTCCGGCATTGTGAAACACATGCGACGTCGCGACAGAACACGACCTGCCCCCTGGACCCAATCTGTCTGTCGTGTGTTTCGATCCAGATCGATCTGTGACGGCCCCGGGGCCCTGAACCTGGCAGAAACGCCCCGTGCGAACAAAATGGCAACGGCCCGATCTCAGGGTCGGCATCGTGCACGTGCACGCGATGCGTGCGAACACATGGCAACGCCGCGTGCGAAAAAAGTGGCGACGGCCCCGATCTCAGGTTGAGCATCGCCTTCCCCCTGCCGCACGTGCACGCGAATGCGGGGCTCCACTGGCCGCCCAAAATCGGCAACGGTAGGTGGGGACCAGCTCCAGGGGGGGGGGGGGCATCGAGCTGGAGTCGGCGATGCGCCGCCGATCGCTCGGCGATGGGCCCCCGACAGCGACTCCGCACGTGGCTGGGCGGGGCTGGCTGCCAGGACCCTTTATCGGCGGATTCCAGCTCGATGTCCCCCCCATCCCGCCCCCCTCGGAGCCCGTCCTCCCCCCCCCTGTCGTTGCCTCCTCTGGTCTTCGGGCCATCTTAGATCGGGTCTCTGGCGGCCCTTCGGGACGATCCCCAGGCGCTCCCAGGAGGCGAACACAGCGAGGCGCAGCTGCGGGACGGCGTCCCGACTGTGGTGGAGATCGGCCGAGAACCGACGAGAGAGAGAGAGAGAGAGAACAAACAAAACAAACGACGAGAGAGAGAGAGAGAAGCCGTGCGCGTCAGAGGTGCGCTGGCGGAAAGAGGCGAGACTGGCGCGGTCGAACAGAGAGACGGCGCACGCGAACCGCAACGACGACGACGACGACGACGGCGAGGGGGAGAGCGCGAACCGACGAGCACGCCAGAAGGCCTCAAACATCACGCCGACAACCCACGACCCCCTCCGGGCCCCGCACGCCCAGCCCGGCAGGGCACGGGCACCACGCCGTTTGCCCGGCAGCTGCGCCGCTCGCCTTTTTCGGTCGGGCGTGTCCCTCTACAGGAGGGGCATTCAAACACAGTCCACAAGCAGTCGGGAGACGATCTTCTTTCGAGTACTTTCGAGGACATGTTTGGGCATGTGTGCGACAATTTGTTATACGTTTGTCGTCCAAAACTCTGCCTGCAGGGGGACACGCCCGACCTAAGCCCAGGGCGCGCCTCCTGTCTGCCCCGCCCTCCCCCCGCTGCTCCACCTCGGCTCGGGCCCTGTCCGGGTCCCGGCACCGTCAGGGGCAATCGTCGTGGCGGGGGGGCGTCCGAGAAGAGAAGACACCACAAGCGTAAATTTTTGGCGTTCCGCGCGGATGTCTTGGATCCGCGCTGGCGCCAGGGAGGGGGGGCTCAGCGCAGGTCCAAGGAGTCCGCGCGAAGCGCCAAAAGTCTGTGCCTATGGCGCCTTCTCCTGTCCTTTCTGGGAGCAGGCTCGAGGTTCGAGGTCCTGGCATCGCTCGGACGTGTGCATTCCGGAGCAGCCTTGATCACTTGGCGAAAAAGCCACGCACGAAACCCCCAAAAAAAACACAGGGAGTGGACGTCCGAGCGATGGCCAGAGGTGGGCTCGAGGTTCGAGGTCTCCAGGCGCGTGCCCGTCGCTTCCCGGCGGCCTTTTCCAGCCCCGGGGCGCCTCCCAGCAGGCCGCGCCTCGCCGAGGGCGCTCCTTTGGGTGCCCGCGTCGCCCCGAGCGGCCGCCGGAGAGCCGCGCCAGGCCCCGGCCCGAAGACCAACGGGCAACGTCAGGGGGGGGGGTCCTCCTCCTCCTCCTCCTCCTCCTCCTCCTCGTTCCCATCTTCCATTCATCGCCGACGCGGGCCCGATAGGGCGCCCCCTGGCCAGGAGTGGGCGCCGCCGCTATCGAGGGCCTATCGCCGTTCTGTCGGCGGCGTATCGCCGAGTCCAGCTCGATGTTCCCCCTTGGCCTGAACCTGCCCGCCCACCCACTGAGGAAAACCCTGCAGGCCTCACGCCGCCGAAGAGCGGGATGTCATTGTTGTGCGATGATGTTGGTACAGTGCATGTGTTGTGTGCGCGCCCTAGCCAGACTGGGTTCCCGCAGAAAGCTCATTAAATCAATCAATCAATCCGACAGTTCATGTTTATGCAGCTGTTCCTTGCCTACAGCAGCGCCTGGATATCTGGATATCCCGCCCTCCGCCGATGCGGCATTTTCAATCGGCCCCAGGAGGTCCCGACCGCTTCCCGGGGGAGGTCGGTGGCAAAGCATGGGAGCCTGGTGTACCATCTGAAGTAAGTCTTTAGCGTCGATTAGCGTCGTGGAGTCGATGAGATAGCGTCGATTTAGCGTCGGCTAGCGTCGACTAGCGTCGATCAGCGTCGACTCGCAAGAGCCGACAAAAAGGTATGGGAGGCTCCCATAAGTTGCCACTGAAGGGGGGGGGGCACGTTGGCCTCGGGGAATCCGCGGAGAACGGGCCCCACGAGCACGACCATCGAGGCGCAGCCGCTGGCGGCAAAACATCACATCGTCGGAGCCAGCGGGTCCTCCCGCCCTCCTCGCGAGGCCGCCAGCCTGGCCCACCGAGAAGGTGGAGGGGCTTCTTCGGAGGGCAGGGGGCCTCCCTGGAAGGCCCTGGAGGCTCCCGAGAGGGCCTCTCATCGGATACGGAAAAAAGCCACAAGCATAAACTTTTGGCGCCGCGCGGATTTCTTGGATCCGCGCTGGGCCTCCCCCAGCGCCGCCTCCGGCGCTGCCCCTGGCGCGCTCTGCGCGACAGGGAGGGGGGCCTGGCGCAGATCCAAGAAATCCGCGCGGAGTGCCGAAAGCTTATGTTTTTGGCGTGCTTCTATTTCTATATTAGCAGCCGGGCGGGCTTCTACTTTCTTAGATGCCCCGCCGCCTTCTTAGAAGGCGCCGTTCTCTGCTGCACGCCGACATGCCTTCCACTGTCCGCGCGCGTCTTCCTGTTGCTCATCCGCAGTCACCTCGGCCCAGGCGTTTGTCTAATTCCCAGCAGCGCCCGGACCTCCCGCCCTCCGCCGATATGGTTATTTGCCATCCGCGGCCCCCAGGAGGTCCCGACCGCTTCCCCGTGGGACGACGACGACGACGACGACGACGACGACGACGACGACGACGACGACCACGGCGACGGCGACGGCGACGGCGACGGCGACGACGACCCGCTGGCTGGCAGAACCCATATTGTCGGAGCTCGGGGCCTCCCGCCCTCCGCGAAGGCCGCCAGCCCTAAGTCGGGCATGCCCCTCTCTTCAGGAGGAATGCTCCCAACTAGTCATACATTGGTCTGGGGACGCTTTGTCTTGTCTGCTCGGATTCTTTCCGAGCATTTTTGGAGCCTGCTTTAGTTTTCAGGAAGGGTATCTTGGCATAGTCAAAACAACCTCTGGGGACGCTTTTTCGATCTTCTTCTGACCCTGTCCGAGTCCAACGTCTGTCTGAGGTCTGAGGGACCATGTCCCTCTCTGACCATGTCTTGTTTTTCTTGGCATCGCTCGGACGTGTGCTTTTTGCCTTCGGCGAGGGCCCTCGAGGAGCGTCCTTGATGATTTGGCGAAAAAGCCACGCACGAAACCGGAAAAAACAGAGGAAACGGACGTCCGAGCGATGGCGAGTCTTCTTCCAGAGTCCGCCTGTAGGAAGACGTGCCCGACCCACCGCCCGCCCCGCCCACCCGATCAATGGCTCCCCGGCGCTCCGCCGCGCTGCTGCCCGCGGCCGCGGCGCTCTGCGGCGCCCTGGCCGCGGCCTGCGGCCTGGCCGCGCCGCTCCTCGCCTTCGCGCCCGGCGCGGCGCGGCCCGCCCGCGCGCCCTCCGTGGCGCTGCGCGCGGGGCTGCCGGAGAAGGACCAGGGACCTAGAGGAGGGAGGAGGAGGAGGTGGAGGAGGAGGAGGAGGAGGAGGACGGGGGGGAGAAGGAGGAGGAGGAGGAGGAGGAGGAGGAGGAGGAGGAGGAGGAGGAGGAGGAGGAGGAGTGAGGGAGTGAGTGAGTGAGTCCCAGGGCGGCGTCCCAAACCACTCTAGAACGGGAGCCCCTTCTGTGCTCTCCTGACCTGCTCGGCCTTGCTGTAGACCTTCGGCCACATACCACATGCACAACATAACCACACATGCACATCAACGTGAAACCGAAGATCATGACTACTGCATGCTACACCCCCCGCGATGTGCAACTCACGACCTTGGGGCAACGCACGGAGGGATTCATCCACCATATCTAATTCAAAACACGGTGACTTCAGCCACTTGGTAAGAGGAGGAGGAGAAGGAGGAGGAGGAGGAGGAGAGGGAGGAGGAGGAGGAGGAGGAGGAGGAGGAGGAGGAGGAGGAGGATTTACCGACAGTATGCATGCGCATGACCCAGACCCCCTCGCGCCGTGGAACAGTCACGACGGGAGGTTCTGTTCGCCACCTTCGGCCTCCCGGGGCCCCTCCCCGGGCCTCGGGACCGTTTTTTTAAACGACCTCGGGAGGAAAAACTGGTCCCCGGGAAGGGGTCGAGGCTTGTGAGGGGCACGTCATTCCTCCTCCTCCTCCTCCTCCTCCTCCTCCTCCCTCCTCCTCCCCCCCCCCTCCTCCACCCCCCCCCTCCTCTGCCGTCCTCGTCCGCCTCTCCTCCTCCTCCTCCTCCTCCTCCTCCTCCACCTCCCTCCTCCCCCTCCTCCCGTTACTCCTCCCGTTACTCCTCCTCCTCCTCCCCCTCCCCCTATTCACGACGTCGTCCGGGAAGTTTTCGGAGGTCCGCGCAGAGTTCTCGGATCGGCGCTGGAGCCCCCCCTGGCGCGGCGCCTCCGCGGGGCCGACCCCGGCGCGCTCCGCGCTCCAGGGAGCGGGGGGTCCCCGCGCCGATCCAAGGCAGCCGCGCGGGCCTCCACGGGGAAAGATCCCCAAATATTGTCAAAAATAGCACGGGGACGATTTCCTGACTATTTTTGGCTGTGTGGCATACTTTGGACACCCTTTCATCATTCGTCCAAAACCCGCCTGTAGGAGGGCGTGCCCGACCTAACACAAGGCTGTGTTCGTGTATGTTGCTTGCTCCTCGGAAGGAGAAGGTCGACTACGACCTCCCGTCGCCAGACACGTCCATTCGGCTGCGCGCAAGAGTGGCCCGTCGCCAAGGGTGACCTCCTGTGCGCGGCTCTCGGGGAGCGCGGGGAGGCAGCCCGCCGCTGTTGCATCTCGCGCAGCGCTCGCCAAGCCGCGTGCCAAAGGTCGCTCTTGCCCCTGAGGTCAAGTCGGGCGTGTCCCTCTACAGGAAGAAGATTCGAACATGATATACAAATCCGCCTGTACGAGGACATGCCCGACCTAACCATAGGGTCACTCCTGTGTGTAGCCGATCCATCCTTGGCAAGCGCTCCAACGTCGGCCAGACCATCGACCAGGACAAGCGCGGAAACATGTGGGCGGTCATCTCGCCGACCAGACGGGAGCAGGAGCAGGGGGAGTGGGACACGCCGATCTTCTTCGTGCTCACCGTCGTGGGCACCTGGGCGCTCATTGCATTCTTCGCCGTGTGGACCGGTAACGACCCGCGCTTCGGCGGCGGCATCGGTGACGGCGCCGGCGACTTTGGCATCTGAGGCGATCCAGGTGCATAAGTGGCTTGTCTGCCTGTCGCGAACAGTGGTGCTGAGAATGGTCTGGTCGGTGGTGAGGCTGGGGGGGTGCTCATGCTCAACATTAGCGCATGGGTCGCACGTCTCGCGGTTTTCTTTTCCCGCGCCCTTCTTCTATTCCTTATTCGCTTCTTTCAGACACCCAGGCCTCCGACGTCATTGTTTTTCACAGCGTGGATCCCCGGAGGCCCGCACCTTGAGAGCTGGCTTTCCATCTTGGGGGCCCCAGGAGTCTGAACATTGACACGTATACTTTCCGTCGTGGATCTGTTCACAGCGCGAGGTGGTCTGGAATCCCCTTCCTCCACACCACTCCAGCGAATTGTCTTGAGTAGCTTGAATGGCAGCCGCGCTTCTTTTCCAGGCGCATTGGATCTTCGCCCCGCTGTTTCCAGCGGGAGCCAGCCTGCACTCCGAGGATGCTTGAGCGCCCAGCTGCTCCTCCTCCGTCTCCGCCTCCTCCGCCTCCTCCTCCTCCTGATGTTCCTTCTGCTGCTCCTCCCATCCATCCTTCGCACGAAAGCACGCTAAGCTCGACAGCAGTGCGAAGTCGAGCATCGAGAGAACTCCCACCCAGACAAGTCGACTGAGGACATCGGCACTGGTTCCCTCGACATGGGCACTCGAGTGCGCTGGTGCAGTCCCCAGTCGGATTCGCCAATCGACGCATGTCTCGCTGGATACATCCGTTTTTGCTGGGGTGGGACGCTGGATAGCTACCCGCTACCCCGCTTGGGTGTACTGGGTACGCGGTGACTTACCAGCCTGGAACATATCCCTATCCCTATGTTTGACATCACCTCACCTCGATGCCGACCTTAAGGATTCCCTCAGTGTTTGAGGGCCTATCCCTGAGATTGTCCTCGCTTTTTGCTCGCCCATCTTAGGGATAGGGATACGTTCGAGGCTGGTTGGTGACGTGCGCACGTGGAGGGCCCATGTCAGCCTTATTCAAGGGCGTTTCGCTCGAGGGTATGCTGCAAATCTCTTCGGCGAAGGGGCCGGTCACGAGCTATAAGGTCGGGCTGCTCCCCGGGAAGGGGTCGTTGGAAATTGTTGGCCGCCGACGCTCGGGGGCCAAAAAACAGGGGGGTGATGACTAGGGGGGGGGATATCATGGCGGGGGCCATGATATCTCCCCAGATTTCGTGGCGCCTCTTCTCATTCCATTACGTCCCTGGCCTCCCCGCTGGGCCGCGCACATGCCGCCGGTCATGATTTGCACCCCCCCTCTTGGACACCCCCCTCTTGGCCGCTCCCGAGACGCTGCTTGTGAGCCCGAGATCACCAGCTCCAGAAACTTGAAAGAGCGTTGGCCCTGAAGGGGGCCCAACCGTGGAAATCCGCGCGGACCTCCGAAAAAATGCATGCTTTCTGCCGCGCTTGTCTCACCGTTGCCAGCTGGGGTCCCCAAGTGGACGGGGTGACTTTCCAAGGATACCTTCTGTCCCTACCTTCTCGGCCCATCATTTCTCGTGGAGGTCCCCAGAGGCCCCAGAACGTCCCTGGAGACCTCAGGAGGCTTTCGCAGGCCCAAGCGGGACCGAAAGCGCAGAAAGACTTGGATCCCCGAACCCCGGTCCTCGAACCTTTGACCATACTGTCGAGGCCTCCTACATGGGGTCCGAGTAGATGGGGTCGGAGGATCGCGCCGCATCGCCAGTGCATCGGCGATGCGGCTCGATGCAGACAGAGCCTGACCTTCGCCACGCCGACGGCGCCAATGCATCGCGGACATCGCTGGCGCATCTCCACTTCATCGCCGATGCATCGCCGATGCATCGCCGATGCATCGGCGAAGCACCGGCGATGCGGCGCGATCCTTCGACTCCATTTACTTCGACCCCATCTAGGAGGCCTCTATCCTGTCCGTCGTATTTTCGTAACGCTCTGGAGCCGCCTCGTCGAGTGGCGCTCCTCGTGTCCGTGCCGGCGGGCTCCAAAGCCCGTCCCAGTGCCACCCCCACGAGCGCAGCCTGAGGGCAGAGACGTTGTCTTGCCCCCCAGCTCGCACTTGATCCGAGGCGGGGATTGACGGACCGCACGGATCCGTCACGGATCGCATTTGACCCGCACGGTTCCGTCACGGATCCGTCATTGATCCGCTCTTGACCGCATGGATCCGCCACGGACCCCGTCACGGATCGACGGACCGATCGTTTCTGACCGCACGGATACGTCACCCCCGCTTGTGGGATCGATTTTCGGGGGTCCCGGAAGGCGGTGGACCTACACATCTCTAAGACCCGGCGGGGGCTGAATATGTCCATAGCGTCTGCCTGCCGAGGCCCCAGGAGATCGATCCCCTTGGCGGTGTGATGGATGCGTCCCCGCCACGCATGTCGTGAACCGCGGTGTTATGCTTCCTCTCCCTTCCCCTTGTCTTTGCGCCAAGGCGGGCAGGTCCCTCTACATGGGGGGGATCTTCGAACATAGTCATACCATAGTCTGGGAACTTGTGTTGGATTATGTACGTTATCTTGTCTAAATTGGGAACTTGTGTACCGAAGGTTTTTGAAGGATTTCGGCATGCGCGCGCGACGACGCGCGCGTGTGCACTTCGTCATATCTGTTGCAAAGGATTCGCGAAAAAATGCTATGTTAGAACAGCAAATGTCACCGCATTTTTTTTTTTTTTTTTATTACAAGGGGACCTCAGGGGGGGATACTGACTGGCCTGGGACATTGTGATTTCATATGTACGATGGGCATGTGGCCAGAATCGTATGTGATTTACATACCCGAAAGGGGGACCGATAACGCCGGGGGGGGGTAGAGCCTATTTGTTAGAAAGGAGAATCTATGTGGTACATTGTGTGTGTGTGTGGTGCAACGGCTTTCTGTGCGCAGTGAATTGTCAATTCCACCGCTCTCGCAATCATCCCACCCACCCACCCGCAACTTGGTTCGAGTAACCCATGCGGCGGCGATTGCGATTAGTGCTTGGCGTTGGCAGATGCATCTTTGCGGCTGCGCCAGCCCGCGCATGCTTGCGTGCACAGCGGCCTGCTAGTTTGGCGCGGTCGACGCGGCCTTGGTGGCGCTGACCGCTGGGCATTTCCCAGCGGGCACTTCATTGCGAGTCGGCGACTTGGGCGCTTGCGTATCATGGCGTCGCCGACAACGGTTGACACGATTGTGGGAGTAGCGCTGATGGTGACGATGTCGGTGAGCGATAACGGCGGCAACGCCAATGACGGCGCTGATGTTGATCGCGCCCGCCGATAACGATGACGACGTCCTCGCGACGGCGATGAAGGTTTTGAAGGAGTTCGACATGCGCACGCGGCCGATGCGCGCAACTAGCCCGCGTGGTAATACTTGACACGGATTGTGTTTCCCCCCCCCGAGCACGCGCGCAAGGGCGTTCGAATAAGTTCGATGTGCGGCGCGAGAGGCCCGCTTGACAGACAGGATGCGATGAACATGTTGGGGATCCCACGCTTTTCTCAAGGATCCCCAAGACCGCCAGCGCAGGATTATTTTGAAGACTGACGCTGCGAAACCACATGTTTGGTTTTAACTTGTCCGGGACATTGGTTTTTTGAAACTCTTGCGACACCGCAAGGGTTTTTGAAGGGTTCTGGCATGCGCGCGCGACGAAGAGCGCGTGCGCGCGCCGCCCGCGCCAGCGCGCGCGCCAGAGCGTTCGAACGATTTCGACATGCGCGCGCGAGAGAGTGATTTGCTGGCATGCTACAATACTACAGAAAAACTTGTTCAAGTGTTCTGGGAAATTCGCAATCGTGCGGGCGCAGGTTTTTTTTGAAATCCTCCTTTCCGAAACATTGTGTTTGTCAATGCTTTCGTGGCTCTCGATTTCGAAATCTTTCCGAAACCTGGGGCTTTTGAAGGATTCCAGCATGCGCGCGCAACGACGCGCGCTTGCACTTCGCCCCATATGTTGCAAATGATTTTTGGCAACAGATGAGTCTTGATCAACAAGTGCGCGCGCGTGGGAATTTTCTGTAGAAGATGAGGGGGGGAGGGGCCAAACTTCGACTGGGCTGGGATGGTACGACTTCATATTTTGAAAGGACGGTGGAGCAACATCGCGCATACTTTGCAATACGAAATGGTGGAACGTTGACCCCAGGGAGGGGATACCCGTGTAGTACTTTAGAGGACAATTATTTTCTGTTTGCAGTGAGTCGTCAACTCCACTGCTCGCGCAATCAGCCCACCCACTTGCAGAACCATGTGTTTCATGTTTGGGGGGCGCTCGATTTTCACCCTCAAAAAAACCCTAGGTTCTTGACGGATTCCGGCACGCGCGCGCAACGGAGCGCGCTCGTGCATGCCACTTCCTTTTTTGCCAAGGATGCTTGCAACAGCATGCGGGCACGGTCGTTCGAACGTTTTCGATGTGCGCGCGCCCGGGGCCCGCTTGGCAACACGTGATGAGAATATTGAAGCGATTGTTCCGGTTTTCTCAAGGGTTCGCAAGAACCCGAAAACACGTTTTTGTTTTGTTGTTGCGATATCATTCGTTTTCTATACGTATACTGGGCACTTGATTTTGAACAATCCTACGAAAACCCAAGATTTGACGGATGTCGGCATGCGCGCCCGACGACGCGCGCGTGCGCATTTCGTCCCGCTTGTTGAAAAACGATTGTTGGGAAGTTGTTATTGTTGATCAACGAATGTGCGCGCGTAGTTACTCTTGCAAGGGATCATGGGGGGATGCCGGCCTGCCTGGGATGGTACAAATTCATGTTTCGGTTGGACGACCGGGCATGCGTGGTGCAATCTAGTTTGTGAAGAGACTACTTGGTGCAAACTACGTTGTGCAATTTTCGTTGTGCAATCATTGTTGCGTAATATATGTGGCGCAATATGTGTGGTGCAGTTTTTTTGTTGCAACAATCGAGCTCACACATCCCATGCTCTTATCTCACACACCCACCCGCAACTTGGTTTACAAAACCAATGTTGTGGCGATTGCGATGTATGCTTGGCGTTGGCTGGTGCTTTTCTGAGGCCGCGCCAACCCTAGCACTAGCGCGCAGCGGCCAGCTAGTTTGGCGCGACTGGCGCGGCCGCGGTGGCGCTGGCCGCTGGGCACATCCCAGCGGGCACTTCATTGCGAGTCGGCGACACGGGCGGGCGCGGTATCATGGCACCGTCGGCAGCGGTTGACACGATGATGATAATAGAGATGCATGTGACGATGTTGACACCGACGAAATCGAGGCCAGTGCGGGCGCCGATGCTCATCACGCCGACGACGATGACGGCGTCCTCGCGTCGGTGATGAAGGTTTTGGAAAGAGTTCGAATTGGGCGCGCGGCCGACGCGCGAAAGTGGCGCATGGTTTTATTTGACACGGATCGTGCCCCCCCAACGCGCGCACAAGGGCGCGCGAGTGATGTCGGCGTGTGGCGCCAGAGGCCCGCTTTGCAGAATCCCATGAACATGTAAGAAACGAGGTTTTCGCAATGGTACGCAAAATCGCGAGCGCACGTGTTTTGAAAACTAATGTTGCGAAACCATGTGTTTTGGTATGTGGTCTGGACATTCATTTTGTAATCTCTACGGCACCGCAGGTTTGTTGACGGATTCCGGCATGCGCGCGTGACGACGCGCGCGCGTGCATGTCGTCCCGTCTGTTGTACAGGATTTTCGCGACGGCACGCGAGCAAAGACGTTCGAACGATTTCGACATGCGCTTGCAAAACCCGTTTGGTAGCATGCCCTGAAAACGTTGGAAACATTGCACGAATTCGGAATAACGCGCGTTTTGCTTCATACAAAAAATCCGTCTTGCGAAACCATGTGTTGTTGTATGATTCTTGGGCCGCCGATTTTGACATCTTTACGACAGCGTCGATGTTTGACAGATTTTGGCATACTCGCGCGACGACGCGCGCGTGTGCACGTCGTCAATGCGTTTGCAAAGGCATCGTTTTGGAAAAATTGCGTTTTTCAAAAACGAGCGCGCGCATATTATTTGTTGCCGTGGTTGACGGGGGGTGTCGATACCATCCTGCTTGGGATGGTACGAATTCATTTTTCGAATGGACGATGGGGCAGATTTGTGTTCACATTGCAATACGAAAGAAAAGGTGTCGATAATCCATGGGGGGGGTCGAGTCTATAATTTTTGGGCAAAGAGAATCTACGTGGTGCAATCCACTTCGAGTGTCTTGAAGCTGTCCTCTCCATTGCTCGTGCAAACATCCCACCCTCCCACCCGCAACTTGGTCGCAAGACACCTTCAGACAAGACCGTGACGGTAGGTACTGCGTGGCACTTGGCCACGAAACCGATGCTGACGACGACAGCGACATCGACGACGACGGCGCCGCCGACAGCGACTGCGACGACACCGACGACGTCTCCAATGTTTTCGACGACGACAACGACGACGACGACACCGACGACGACGACAACGACGCCGACGACGACGACGAAGACGACGACGACGTCGCCAACGGAGACGACGACGAGGGAGGAGAAAAAACGACGACGGCGACAACGACGACAACGACGATGGAGGAGGGAAGACGGCGACGACGCCAACGACGAAGAAGGAGGAAGGACGGCGACGCCGACGACGACAACGACGAGGGAGGAGGGAAGACGACGACGATGACAACGACGACGAAGACGACGACGACGGCGACGAAATAGGAGGGACGACGACGAGACGCCGACGACGGACGACGACGACGAGGGAGGAGGATAACGACGAGGGAGGAGTGAAGACCACGACGACGACGACGACGACGACGACGGCGACGAAATAGGAGGGACAACGACGAGACGCCGACGAAGACAACGAGGGAGGAAGGACGACCACGGCGACAACGACGACGGAAACGACGACGACGCCAAAGACGACGAGGAAAGACAGAAGACGACGACGGCGACGACGACGACGACAACGACGAGGGAGGAGGGAGGACGACGACGACGACGACGACGCAAGAGCGCGCGCGCACAATTTTGTTGAAAACCCGTGTTACGAAACCTTGTGTTTTTGTAGGTTTTTTGGACGCACGATTTCGACATTCTTCCGAAACCGAAGGTTTTTGAAGGATTTCGGTATACGCCCGCGACGACGCGCGCGTCTGCACTTCCTCCCTTTTTTTGCAAAGGATTCTCGCGACGGCACACGCGCAAGAGCGTTCGACAGATTTCGACATGCGCGCGCGCGAAGCCCGTTTGGTAGCATTTTGTGAAAATCTTGGAAAACCTATGGTTTTCTTAAGATTTCGCAAGAGCTCGCGCGTAAGTTTTTTTTTGAATCAGTGTTGCGAAACCATGTGTTGTTATATGTTTTTTGGAAATTCAATTTTGAAACCTTTCCGGAACCGAAGGTTTTTGAAGGATTTCGGCATGCGCGCGCCACGACGCGCGCGTGCGCACTTCGTCCCGTTTTTTGCAAGGGATTCGTGACAAAGTGCTATGTTAGAACAAAACATGTCACCGCATATTGTTTTTTTATAAGGGAACCGCAGGGGGGGAACCCGGCTTGGCTGGGATGGTATGAATTCATATTTTGGATGGACATGTGGTCAGAATCATATGTAATTTACAGCACGCGCGGGGGACCCGATAAGTCCGGGGGGGGGGGGGGAGAATCTATTAGTTTTTTAGAAAGGAGAATCTCGGCGGCGACGGCGCGGCGACGGCGACCACAGAGCCACCAGACCGGCTGCCAAGCCCCTTTCCTTCAGAGCAGGAGGCGAGAAACCTTCAGTGCAAACCTGGCTCGGGGCGCATAGTATTCGCATGCCCTTGTCTGCGTCCCATCGCAAGAAAAAAGCAAGGGTGGCCCAAGAGGTCTTCGCGCTCTGACCTTCGGGTGGCACGAGATTTTTTGTTTCAGCATCCGGCCGTAGCCTGGGTTATCGGGCCCGCCTGTCCCCCCTTCCTTCGGATAACCGGAAGGGGTACGCCGTACTGGTGTGCGCGGGCAGACGTGGGGCTGTCCAACAGAGAAACGCTCAGGTTATCGGCTGGCACCGCCCCCACCCTCCCCCCGCAGGATCTCCCGGGCGATCGCCGAAGAGTATGCAAACGCTTCCGGCGAGGAGGATCGGCGCACCGTCCACGCGAGAACGCTTCCGCACCCGTGTGCCCCCCGCGGCGGCGGCCCAGGGAATCGTTGTGTTGCTGAGCCACTCCTCCGTGGCCCTCATCCTCGGCCAGAGGAGGAGATCCACACTCGTCCTTCTCCCCCTCCTCCCCCTCCTCCTCCTCCTCCTCATCGTCCTCGTCCTCGTCCTCCCTCCTACCTCTCTCCTCTCATTCGTCCTGAATCCTCCTGAACCCTCCCTCCCGCCTCGGAATTCGCCGGGCTGCGCAGCCGCGAGGTGCGGCGGCGACGGCGTCCTCGACCGCGCAGCCCCTCCACAGGAGAGCACGTGTACCGACCGATGCCGCGACGTTCTCCTCGTTGCCGCGGCGGGGCTCGCCTCGAGATCTTGGCCAGAGCGCACCCCAGGCGAGGGCCCCGACCTCAATCCTCGTGGTCGTGCCCGTGGGGCGGCGAGGAGGAGGAGGAGGAGGCAGGAGGAGGAGGAGGAGGAGGAGGAGGAGGAGGAGGAGGAGGCAGGAGGAGGAGGAGGAGGAGGGAGGAGGAGGAGGAGGAGCAGAGGTAGCGGTGTCTTTTCCACGTCCTCGCTTCCCATTGAGGGTCGAGCCGCGCTGACACGGCGGCGAGGGGGCCCCCGCGCGCACGTCCGAGGCACAAAGGGCGCGGGCGGCCCGAGATCGGCCGGCGTCGAGCGATCTGCACAGTCGAAGAGACGCGGGCGTCCCGTGCTGTGCGAGCCACGCGGGGTCAGAAACCATCGCCGATGTCATTGCGACGGGAGCTTACTGTCCCCCATTCGTCTTCTGCGAGCGCCACACGTCGTATTGTCACCTGCTGGCCCCAGAGCCCGTCGACGGCAGAAAACGGAGTCTATTGCGCCGACGTTCGCGCGTGATCTTCCCGCGTCATGCCGCGCGTAAGCGCACTCTTCTCCACGCGGTGTGTTACCCTGGTTGCCCGCTGCGTAAGTGTGAGTTCGTTCGGTCTTCTCGCTTGAGACCCTCTTTCTTTTCGTCGCACGAAAGGGGTCGAACAGCGGCCGCGGGCACGGGGCTCACACACGACGACCCCGCGCTGTATCGGTCGGCTCACAGAGCGGGTGAGGGTTGTTATTTCGGTTTGTCTAGATCAGGCGCAGGAAGGGTTTGGTCAGAGTTCGCGCATAGGAAAGACGAGCAATGGTGCAGGGAAGGTGCTGCTGCGGTGGATAGGCGAGCGTCTCTCGCCACTGCCCCTTGCGCGATGCGAGAGAGGGGAGGGCACTTAGAAGACAATACCTGCACGGAAGAGGGGTCAATGATATTGTAGTTAGGCGGATCAGTCAGCATGGCGAATAGGGGAACGGAGGTTGTTGGACAAAGGATTGAAGGGAGTCGAGCAGAAGGCAGGACTGGGCAAAGATTTGTGGCGTGATGTGCAAAGCAGGGGCAGATGAACATGCAACATCGGCACTTATTGTTGCAGTCATGGCGCTAATGCGAATGACAAGTTGGCGTGTGTTGGATGTGGATTCCGATGCCGACTTCTCGAATGACGGCGACGATAGAATAGTGCATAGTTCTGCAAAGTTTGAGTCCAAGATGGCGGCGAAGCTGGCAACGACGACGATCGGGAGAGGAGATCATCAGTACTGGAGAGGGTTGTTTGTTAAATGTCCGGCGACAATCCTGGTTATCGGGTTGCCCCCCCCCTCAGATAACCTCACCTTGTCGGTTGGGCAAGGCCAGTGGGGGGGCACAGGGAGCTCGCAGGGAGCGCCGTGTTCAACGGCGCGGCTGTGTGCGCAACAGCATGCTGTTGTTTGGATGCACGTTGGAGTGGCAGGATGAGACGATGACGATGACGACAACGACGACGACGACAACGACGAACGACAAAGACGACGACGATGACGACGACTGCCGACGCTGTGGGCCTAAAAGACGGGACCGTCCTCTTCGCTAGAGAAATATATAATTTCAACCAGCGTGCATTTTGGATTTGTTACGTGCGGATCCCCTGCGATTTTCCGGTCTTCGGTCCCGCCGGGGTCTCGGAAGTGAGCGCAGGCATTGTGGTGTACACGAGCATTTTGGTACACCAGAGTTGTGGTCCACACGTACGGTGCTGAAGCAGCAACCGTGGTGCACATACGCGTCGCAGGGTACGCAGGCACTGCGGTGTACACAGGCGCTGTGGTGCACGCGGCTGCTGCAGTGTAAGCAGGCATTGTGGCGTACACAGGCGCTGATGTGTAGACAGGCGCTGCGGTGTACACGAGCAGCTGTGGTGTACAAAGGCGTCGTGGTGTACACTGCACAGGCACTGTGGTGGACACAAATAGGGGCGGCCCCACACGGGGAGACCGTACCCTGGGCCAAAAAAAAACAATAAGCACAGATAAATTACGTAGTGCCACGCAATTGCGGATAAGAGTGAGGAGTCGGCGAGGACGTCGGCAGTCTGCGATGCTCTAGAGGAGCCCGCGGCAGGCACCAATTCTTTCGTGAAAGCAATGTGGGTGGGCCGCGGGGAGGGTCGCGGGTGGGTCGCCGGTGGATCGCGGGCCGGGTCGCGGGCAGGTCGCGGGTGGGTCGTGTGTGAGCCACGGGTAGGTCGCGGGCGGGTCGCGGGTGGGTCGCGTGTCGGTCGCGGGTGGGTCGCGGAGTGGGTCGCGGGTGGGTCGCGGGTGGGCCGCGGGTGCGTCGCTCTCTGGGGCGCGGGGGGGACGACGACAACAAACAACAACAACCAACCACAACAACAACAGCAACAGCAGCAGCAACAACGACAACGACAACAGCAGCAGCATCAACACAAATCCGTACCGCAGAACCTCACTTCAGACACGCGCCCAGGGACAGTGAATGACCGCTCGGCCCCCTCACTCTGACATATTGAATGTGCTACGTTCGGCCCCTCGGCGATTTTCCAGATTTGGGTCCCGTTGGGACCTTGGAGGTGAATGGAAGCGCTGTGGCGCAATTGTTCGCCATGCGTTGTGTTGCACGCGGTTCCTGTGGTTGGCACAAGCATCGGCGTGTACACAGGCGCTGTGGTGCACGCGGCTGCTGTAGTGTACAGGCATTGTGGTATACACAGGCGCTGTTGTGTAAACAGGCGCTGCGGTGTACACGAGCAGCTGTGGTGAACAAAGGCGCCGTGGTGTGGTGTACATTAGACAGGCACTTTGGTGTACACAGACATGGTCGGCCCCGGACGGGGGGACCGTCCCCCGCGCCAGAAAGATCATTCATCACAAATCATGTACGTATTGTATTGGATACGTTCGCCCCCCGGAGATTTTCCAGGTTTCGGTGCCGGCGGGACCTTGGATGTGCACGGAAGTGCTGTGGCGCAATTGTTCGCCATGCGTTGTGTTGCACGCGGTTCCTGTGGTTGGCACAAGCATCGGCGTGTACACAGGCGCTGTGGTGCACGCGGCTGCTGTAGTGTACAGGCATTGTGGTATACACAGGCGCTGTTGTGTAAACAGGCGCTGCGGTGTACACGAGCAGCTGTGGTGAACAAAGGCGCCGTGGTGTGGTGTACATTAGACAGGCACTTTGGTGTACACAGACATGGTCGGCCCCGGACGGGGGGACCGTCCCCCGCGCCAGAAAAACCATTAATCACAAATGATAGACGTATTGTATTTGATATGTTCGTCCTGGAGATGTTCCAGGTTTCGGTGCCGTCGGGACCTTGGATGTGCACGGAAGTGCTGTGGCGCAATTGTTCGCCATGCGTTGTGTTGCACGCGGTTCCTGTGGTTGGCACAAGCATCGGCGTGTACACAGGCGCTGTGGTGCACGCGGCTGCTGTAGTGTACAGGTATACACAGGCGCTGTTGTGTAAACAGGCGCTGCGGTGTACACGAGCAGCTGTGGTGAACAAAGGCGCCGTGGCGTGGTGTACATTAGTCAGGCACTGTGCACACATGCATGGACGGCCCCGAACGGGGGGACCGTCCCCCGCCCCAGAAAAACCATGAATCACAAATGATAGACGTATTGTATTTGATACGTTCGACCTGGCGATTTTCCAGATTTCGGTGCCGTCGGGACCTTGGATGTGCACGGAAGTGCTGTGGCGCAACTGTTCGCCATGAGTTGTGCTGCACGCGGCTCTTGTGGTCTGCACAAGCATCGGGGTGAACCCTGGTGATGTGGTGCAAGCAGAAGATGCGGCTGCAGCGGTCGCCTGTGGTGTACAAGAGCGTCGTGGCTCACGCATTCTTTGTAGTGTTCACAGGCTTTGCGGTGCACCCTTGTAGTATAATGCACAAAAAGAAGACCCCGCGGCTACTCTCAGCAATCCCATCCCGCGTACTCCAATGCTAGCTGCCTATCGTCGCAACACTAACAGCAGCATCATCGTCGCACCATCAGTAGCTGGAAGGGCCGCAGCACCGGCGCGCGCGGGCATATGCAGGGTTGCCCACAGTGCGAAGGTTGGGTTATCGGCCGACCCTTCCCCCCCAAAGATACCCTGGGTGATCGCCGATCCAAGTTACCATGCGACGTACCCAACCCATCGGCACCAAGGGATGATATAAGGTGTGCCGATAATAGTGCGACAGCAACACTGCAAGAGACGGTGCACGGCGGACACCTATCTCGTGCGAAGTGTGCGTGGCCGATTCGCAGAACAGTGGTACAGCAGGCCAGGAGGCATTGCATTGGGAAGGATAAGCAAAATGAAAGCATCGGGGTGGAAGAACAGTTACTTCGGCAGAAGCAGCGAGAGGATGGAGCATGGGCAAGATGCTGTTACATAGGCGGAGACGCAACCAGACAATGATTTGTCGCGTTTTTTTACCCCGAAATGCTCAAAACCTGCGCAGCCAGCCCCCCCCCCCAGGGATGGCGAGGTCGTCGAGGTTTGCGTGGGACCCTACTGTGCTGCCCCCTCCCCAGCAGCCTTCAAATGTTGCGACGGCTTCGTACTTCACAGCCACCCACCCCCTGGCCCTCCCAGCAGCCCGCGACAGTGGCGACAGTTTCACACTTCGCAGCCCCCCCCAGGGATGGCGAGGTCCCGTTTGGGTCTGCGCGGGACCCCGCTGTGCGGGCTCCCCCAGCAGCCCGCGACAGCGGCGACAGTTTCACACTTCCAGGGATGGCGAGGTTGGGTCTGCGTGGGGCCCCGCTGCGCGGGCTCCCCCAGCAGCCCTCGAAAGTGGCGACGGTTTCACACTCCGCGTCCCCGAAAAGGGGGCTGCGCGAGGCGAGAGCCGAGAGGAGAGCGAGGGGGGGCCTCGCGGTAGCGAGTGAAATCTGGAGGTTGGGTCGGTAACCTCCGGAGGTTGCCGATTCGGACCTCCTGATTCCACCGATTTTTGGTGCCTCGCCCCCC